>OY776678.1:98620465-99220465 GCA_963675555.1 Leptura quadrifasciata | reverse complement strand
TTTTTAAATGAATTATAATTTTCCCTTTTATAGTGTTCCGGAAGCTTATTAAATAATTTTACTCCTGCATATGATGGTGAATGTTCATACTTAGACGTATTATGGTTTACCGTACTCAATTCATTCCGTTTTCTCGTATTATAATTGTGATATTTACAATTTGTTTCATATAAACTAATATTTTCCTTTATAAATAGTAATAGTTTAAAAATATATATGCAAGGGAGCGTCATAATTTTATTGTCAGTAAAAACAGATTTACATGATTCTGTATTCCTCATGTTGAATATTAATCTTAATATCTTTTTTTGCATTACAAAGATTCTTATACTTTCGGGGGCATTTCCCCAAAGCACAATGTTATATGAAAGATGGCTGTAGACCAGGGAACAATACACATTTAACAAATAATGTGTAGAAAGCACACCTTTCAGCTTTAGAATGGCATAAAATGATCTGCTAATAATTTTGCTGACGTGGCTTATATGGGCTGACCAGGTAAGATTATCATTTAAGAAGACCCCTAAAAATTTTGTTACTGAACTCTCATTTAATCTAATATTGTTGACAACAATTTCATCGATGGGGTGTTTCTTTTTGTTATAAAAATTCAGGCATACAGTTTTATCTACATTTATTTTTCTTACACCAACTCTGAAAATCATATATAACTCTAATTATAGATTTATTTAAATCCTCAGCAGTCAGTGCTAATACCGCCACTGTGGTGTCATCTGCAAACATTGTAACACATGTAGATGTAAGAAAATTTGGCAACTCGTTGACGTACAAAATAAATAATAATGAGCCCAGCACTGACCCCTGAGGTACACCTCTATGTATACTATAGCAATTTGAAGCATTATCTTGTACTTTAACACATATTTTTAATGGAAACCGCGTTCTCGCCTCACACATCTTCCAGCGGTTTGTATATCAGTGTATGCGCGGAAGCTATACAACCTTAGGCGAGGGTTGTATAGGAGATATACCATCCTTCGGAGGGGATGTAAAGCCGTCGGTCCCTTGTCTATTAAATGTTAGGCAAGTAAAAGATCCCTACTCTTCTTAAGGGAAGAGATTCGGCAAAATTCCTGGTTAGGGGTAGCTCGTCTACAGGCGTCGGTGTTAGGCCTCAGTAGCGGAAATAGGCCGACGTTAAATAAATGTATAAAAAAAAACACATATTTTTCTATTTTCAAGATAGGACATGATAAAATGCACCCTCTTACTCCTAAGGTATAAAGTTTTTGTTTAAGAAAAAAGTGGTCTATGCAATCAAATGCCTTTGACAGATCAAAGAATACTCCAGCTACCAACATTCCTTGATCTAAATGTTTATAAACATATTCCATGAGTTGGTAAGCTGCAGTTTCCGTTGATCTGTTAATCAAAAAACCATGTTGACAGTCGGTTAAGATGTTTTGATTTTTTAAAAAAGCTGTTAGTCTGTTATAAATAAGTCGTTCAAAGATCTTTGAGGGTACATTTAAAATTGCAATAGGTCTATAGTTGACTACGCTATTAGGATCGCATTTGTTTTTATAAATTGGAATTACTGATGCAGTTTTCAACAATGAGGGAAATTGTCCCTGTTCAAAAGATAAATTTATAATGTAAACTAGTGGGTTTACAATGCTTTCGGCAATAGTCTTAACTAATTTGGTTGGAATACCGTCCACGCCAACACTATTTTTATTTTTCAATTGAGAAATGATATTTAGAATCTCCTCACTATCAGTAAGTGTAGAAAAGAATGATTTTGCATTGGCAGGTGAAAGCGTGCAGTTTTTAGAAGCAAATGTACCGTAATGATTTTTCAAGCATATATCTGTTATATTTGAAAAGTAATCTCCAAAAGTTTCAGCTACTTTTACAGGATCTGTTATGTATCGATTTTCATTTTTAAGCATAATTATTTTGTTTTTGTTATTCCTGCCTGTCTGGTCATTGACTATTTGCCAAATTTTTTTAGATTTATTTGTAGATGTGTCAATGATATTATTATAGTATTCTTTTTTGGTTTTTTGAATTAATGTTTTATACTCCTTTTTTGATTTATGTAATATTCAATAATATTTATATTCTTAAAATTTTTTTGTAGCCAGAATAGATTTTTTAAATTTGTGCCTTTTTCGATTATTTCGTTTGTTACCCACGATTTTTTGTTCTTTTTATTTGCCTTCTTTGTTATGTATTGCAGGGAACATGTACTATTAATTGACCAAGTTAGTATTTCCATGGATTTGTTGAAAGTTACATCAGTATCTATGCTATTATATATTTCGGAGAAATTGACATTATTTAGGAGGCATTTTAAATCTTGCAAGTTACTATATGTACATTTTCGGTACTCGTATCCTTTTTCATTGTCATTGTATTTATGGAGGAATTATTGGCGTGTATATAGTTTTGGTGGTAGTTCTAGGAAATAATACAGATTTGACTGATTTCCCAAAAAGTGCACTGTAAGTCTATAAAAGCCAATTTGTAGAAATAAAAAGTTAATGTAACAATCGTTTTAAATCAAGCGTTTTGGACTTTTCCGTCCAAAGAGACCAATGAGAAATAGTTTCTTTGATGAGAAGGCTACTTTGAGGAGCTCCATTAAAAAAACTAATGGAAGAAATTATTTATTATGCTGCAGATCAGTGTTTCAGACAAAGATTTCTTTTATATGGTGGCCTCTATTAATTGTTTAGATTCAATTTTAAATTTATGAATTCATTTTTATAAAGGTAGTTACTAGTAAAAAGATTTTATTGTAAAACACAGCTAAAATTCTCCTTGGCATGGCGTAAAGCGAAAATAAAGTTAACGAACGTCCGAAAGGTCATTTTAAATATTTACAGAACACATTGCTGTTATATTTACGCAGTATGAGAAAACATTATATTATTGGGATTTAAAGTTTTGCATTAATTTACGAGACATTAATGAAGATACATATTTCCACCTTACACAATACATAATTTTCATATTATGACATAATATATTGTCTCCAGGGGTAATAAGATAACTAAGGAGACAATGGATTGTGTCATATTAGTCCTAAATATATTTACGAAGTTAAATTAAGTATATAAATATATTTTCAGCGTGGTGCGGTGTGATTTATGCAAAGAGTAAGGTCCAACCCATATTTCTTATTTACACATAAACAACGGCAGAAGTATTTTTAAGATGGAGTAAGATTATACAATATACAGTGCGTTCCATAAGAAACGGATAAGTTGATACTTTTATAATTTATATGAACTTTAATGGGGAATAAAACTACTACTAAGATTATATTATACCGGGTGTAACAGGATTATTGTATACCCCTCTCTTCTCCTTTAGTTTTGAAGATAGTTGATTGAAATTTAGGATATACTACATACATAATAAGCGGCACTTTTTGACGATCAATTTATTTTTTCTTCACTTCTGCTTTCGCCGGAAATGACACTAACTTTCGATTTTTAAATGGAGCACCCTGTATATCATTACATTTTTGAATTCTGCATAATTTTCTGAATCCATCGATGGCAAATACGTGACATTTCAAACATCAATGTTTTTTATAATATAATTTTTAGTTTTCCATTTAAGTGTGCCTGAACACGAACGGTACCTCTGGTTTGGAAAAAATAAAATAATTTTAGCTAGAGAACTTTATATGAGACTCTAGAGGCCTTCCGTGCACTTAATTTTATTTGATTTGAGTTCGGGGTGGATAAACTTGAAAAGGCTGGAAAGGGCCAACTGCTTCGCCCTGTATACTGTCAGAGCTTGATTTGCACTCGAATTTAATCTAATTTTATTTATTTATCACTTTACTGAACATTATTTAAGTTGGCAGGGTCAAAGGCTACACCCTGTATAGTATTGTAGCTCAAGTTTAAATTAAACACTTTAGTTTAGAACAAAAATTAACAAATGATTTATTACCGGTTAACACACAGAGTTGGATATTTAAATAGTAAAATCAAATTTTTGTTCACAAAAATTATTTTAACGTATCGACATTTGAAATTTGCCTTAGTCGGGTTTGCTATATTTTGTTTAATTAAAATTTGTTATTTATTAATGAAAAGATTAACTTAAAACTAGGGCCGCGAAGGCGATTTTTTCACTTAAAAACTAGGGCCGCGAAAGCGATTTAAGATGGAGCACTGGGCTGAATAATAAAGTACTTTTTTACTAGGATCTGCCTAGGAAGGTGGTACGGGCACTAATTTATTTATAACTGAATATGAAGAAATCACAATTTTGGATTTAGGCTCTGGGGCGACCAAAAGGTAATGTGGGTAACAGAACTAATTTCACTAGATACACCCGAAACACAACTTGCCGGGGGCTTGGCACGCTCCCTTATTTATACTAGTGATAGGGCACTATGCTCGCTGAGAGCTGGAAAAGCCGGAAAGGGAGCCAGGCCATCATATGGGGCTTAAATTATGAAATATTGTGCAATGGTTGCTGAAATTTTGGAAAATGGGGTCGAAACTTATATCATTAAATCGGCTGCAGAAAATGTAATAATTTGATATGAAAATGTCAGTGGAATCTAATTCGATTTTAGAAATATTGTTACATGGCCTACGTCCATTTAACAGTTTTATTTAAAAACTAGTGTTTTGTGGATAGTTAGCACGACCTGTATATTTTTTGGATTCAGTTTTTGCAGGTGAAACTGTTTTCAACTAACAGAATTTTACATGTATAACTGCTAAACCATGTCACACTGTTTTATTTACTTAATTTTATATCTTAGGAACTTAGTCCTGTTTTTCTATTAACACTATTATGTATCTCATATCCGTTGTAATACAGCATTATTATCCCAGGAAACAATTTGTCTACAAAATTTAGTTACATCAGATATCTATTTTTCAATTTTTATATTTTTGTTTACTATGGAGTACATATGGTTATTTTCCTTACCTTCTCTCATTCTATATATAGTAAATCCTATAACATGTAATATGTTACTGATTTATCAATAATATCAATACGTTTTACTACTTATTTACATCTGTTAATATTTGTTTTTATGTATAAAATAGAAATTGCAAAGGCAAATCAGCTGGCATGGAAAATAAACTATTATTATAGATTCCTTTTATCGATTATATGCCACTACTTTAGTTGAGTATGGGAATCTACAAGGCAAGTTGGTGCGCTTAACGCAACCACTGACAGATGGCCATACTGGTACTATTTTTATATTTTATAGCTTTCAATTTCAATAGGGAATTAGATTTCTCACATTTTTTTAGTAGCGTTGTTTTCCAGTAAACAGGACAAAAAGTTTACCTTATCAGTAAAACTCACCAGGAAGTCATTTGCTTGCAGCCTTTGTACTGATTCAAACATTATAATTTTTAACTGCGGACTTCAGTAATTTATATTACAATTTTTATATCCCAGTTACAAAGTGTTTAACATACAGGTAATTTCATTATACTTATTTAAAATGTAATTAATCTTCAAATTTTGCCTTTGATATAATTCCAATTATTTTTAAAATAAATTTTGAATTCAAAGTCAATTCTTTTTAACTTAATAAGTAGTTAAAATACTATATGTACCACATGGTTGTAAAAATATTTTTCTCTTTCCTTTTCATTTTTTTGGCAATTTATAGTCTAAGAAATCAGCTAATAATACTAGTGCATAGCTAATAATACTCGTGCATAGCTAATAATAATTCGTGCATAGCTAATAATTACACGTGCATAGCTAATAACAACTCGTGCATAGCTAATAATTACTATTGCGTAGCTAAAATTACTTTTGTACACTGCTAATCAGATTACTTTTGTATAGCTTTAAATTAATTTCCTGCAGCTTTGTATAGCTAGCTTAATGTTTCGTGCAGCTAATTCAAATATATTTTGTACAGCTAACTAGCTTATATTTGCATAGCTAACATTGCTTAAATTTTGCATAAATAACTTGCATAAATTTTGTATGTGCTTATATTTGGTTAAATTTCCTACAATTTTCACCCCATTCATTGAGAGACGTAAATTGCCAAGAAAAATTTAGAATTCTTGCAATAAGAGACAATTGTGGGCCTGGATTGCTGTCCCAGAACCAGCCACCTGACCCATAAACCACCTAGGATACTGGTATCAAATTGTTTTTTATATATATATATTTTTTTACATTTCAATTTGTCTCAAACCGATTTGTCTAATTTTTTTATGTAATATATTTTGTCATTCATTTTAAACTATCTTTTTATTTCTCTTACCAACAATTTCAGTCTGATCTATAGCAGACTGGTTATTCGAGAAAAAGAGACTATTTTGCTTATTTTACTATAGATGGTGCCCAATTTAACATCAATTTTTCTTTGTCTCCTTTTCTCGAAATAAACAGAAATCTGTCGCTTATGCTGTACATGTCAGAAAGGGTAAGTTTCTCCACTCTTACGAATGCTCTGGACCCACGGCTCTCTGCTCCGGCTTAAACCAGCTAGTCGTCCGCACATGTTGCCTCAATTCTTTCTCAAAAATAAATAATAAGAGAAAGGAGGTAACATAATTGGCGACCAACGTGTGGGGCCCGAAACAATATAATTGACGACGGCGTAGGGCTCAATTCAATAAACATATTTATATAGTAAGAGTAGTAAGAGAGGTGAAACCCCAATTTTTGAATGTATTGCACATGAGACAAATTTTTAAATTTTTGGTAAGAAAATAATTTTTTTCTTAAGTCGAGTCATATTTTTGCTTATATTTCATTTTGTCTAAAAAAAATTTTTATTATATATTTTTGCATATATTTTTGCTTACAACAATTGAATTCTATGGTATACAGAAAATTTGCGTCCTTAAATATCAAATATTTTACAAGTCCAAATATTTTCTTAAAATATTCTTTATTAGTGAAAGTGAAGTTGTGGAATTATACCTACCTGAAATATTATTTTGCTGCTTAAAGTGTTTAATTTGATTTATTTCTGGAAAGTTAAAATTGAAACAACAGTTTTTTATTTGATAGATAAAATTGTTTGTGTTTTTTTTATCTCTTGACAACAGATAAGACTACATTCATTTGCTATTTAAAACATACAATTTATTGCCAGTTGGGTTATTAATAAAAACTTTTAATTTACTTCTTTACATTTCTTGTTAACATGGAACTTCCATTTTGTGTAAGATATTTAACGGAATCTGAGGTAGATTATGAACTACGTATTCGAAATGTTAAGGCATCTAATAAAACTTTAGATACAAAACGGATGATATTAGACAATTTATTAAAAAAGCAAAAACGCGAATTTCAATCATTAAAAGATCCTAGCTTCGATGTTGAAACAGAAAAAACTGAAATCACCAACACTATCGCTGAACTACTTGCTTTAGTTCACGATTTTTCAGCATGCAAAGAGGACACATCCTATTTAATAATTTCAAATCGTTTAATATGCCTAACAAATCGAGTGCATAGATTCGTGGTTCCGGAAGAACCAACAGAGTTAAATATTAACCTGCAGGAATTTAAAGATGACTCAGTCGCATCTTGCGAAGAAATTGATGCAAGGTTAGAAATTAAAATTATTCCTAAATTAGAAAATATTTCACCTATTAATTACCCAATTGACAAGAAATATGTCCCAGTTTATAAATGGGGAATTCAGTTTGACGGAAAGTCAAATTTAAAAGCTTTTCTCGAACGAGTCAAGGAACTTGCTGCCGCTAGGAATGTATCGGAACAACAATTATTTGAGTCTAGTATTGATTTATTTACTGACAAGGCCTTAATTGTTTATCGGTCAATCAGATCTATTGTATCCAATTGGCAAGAGCTTGTAGAACAGCTTAAAATCGCTTTTTTAGTATGCGATTATGATGAAAAATTGTTAGATGAGATAAAATCTCGTAGACAGGGACAGTCAGAGTCCATAAATATTTTTGTTGCTACAATGCAAAATTTATTTAATCGTTTAGATACTGTTTTAAGTGAAGAGGAGAAGTTAAAAATAATTAGACGTAACATTTTGCCTAAATATATTCATGCATTAGCTTTAACAGATATTAAAAATACAGCCGAACTATTAACTTTATGCAAGAAAATAGATTTGGCCACACAAATGAAAAATAATTATTATTCTCCAACTCCTAAAGCATGTGTCCTCGAAACTGACTTGGCATATGTAGAAAATCTTCCATCACCTAAAAATAAAAATAATTTCAATTCTAAAAGCAAAAGTAACAAAAATATTAGTCTAAATAATAATTTGAATCAAGAAAATGCTGTTCCGGGTACATCAAATAATAATAAATTTTCTATTTCTTGTTGGAATTGTCAAAAGAAAGGTCATAGCTTTCGCGAGTGTAGACAAGCTCGAAATAGGTTTTGTTTCCGATGTGGAAAACCTAATTTTACTTCTAAGACTTGCCCAGTGTGCAATCCAAAAAACTAGACAGGTTTACTGCTGTTTTATCAGGCCCACGGCAGAAAAATAATCCTAGAGGCCGAGTAATTTTTAATTCTAAGTTTAAACAGCATTCCAGAAATGACTCAAATAAACATATTTTCTCAAATTTCAAAGTTAAAACTAAAACTGACATTTTTGATTGGGAGAATTGGAAAAATACAGTTCGTAATTTTTATAAAAATCATAACTTTTCTGAAATTTCAACTACCTTAATAAAAATACCTATTTTATGTCTCTTGATTTTTTTGAGTGCTTATTTTTGGCAAATTTCCTTAAATTATACAATAAGTATAATAATTTTTTTTGGTGCAAAGCCACCAAAAACAATTTTTTTGGTATACCAGTAAGCAAAGCTTACGCAATTTCTTTTCGGTACTAGTACGTACCATCGTTTGTCGATATTTTTTTTCTTCGTAAATCTCTAACGAAGGGATGTATTGGATTAACTTTCAAGGTTAACTATATCTGTAGACATGGCATGCTACCATTTCTACATACTTCATTTTTTTGAGTGAATTATTTCACTCATCCGGAAATTAAAAAAAAAAATTTTCTCCCGCTCCTCTTTCGAGGATGATTCTCTTGTAAATTTTGTATATAAAATGGCCATTATTTTTTTAAGTCCTTTAAGCATTATTAAGTTAAGTCCCCTATCCATTACTCTTTAAGTCCTTGATGCATTATTCATTAAGTCCTTCGTGCATTTTATTCACTAATAATTCATGCACTCCTTAATTTAAGTATCACTGAATTATATCATATATCACATATGTTTATCATTCATTGCTTAAGTACTGTACATATTATTGTAAATATTAGTTTAATTAAGTTGTAAATTAGTAAAAATATTTAGCTATATTTTTCTGGAAATATTTTCTAAAAAATATTTCTTCCATTAACAATTTTTTGAGATCTGTTTATCAAAAAGATTTCTTTTTCATATCTTACCTATAAGTTATCTTACTTGTGAGATATACACTGCTCTAAATTGTTATTATGTAAATATTTTCTTTAACGTTGAGAAAATTTTCTCAAATACTAACCTTTAATAAGTACGTTTCCTCACCATCGCTTGCTAGCCAGACTTTTTCTCCAGTGAGAATGCGCGGGTCAATCTTTTGCATAACGTACAGTATTCATTATTATCGTACAGCGGTAACTTTAGTAAAAAGTTATTTGTCTTTTATGTATTATCCGGCTGGATCTATAACTTTCTATTTCTACTTTCTTCAGATCCACGAAGGTTCAGGGGTGGGAACAAAATAACATCCGGTAGCTTACGTTACCAGATGATGAGAACCTACAAATGTAAAAATGTTATAATTATTTCTTTTTCCTTTGTTCAACTTTCTGAACAGGAGTACTTACCTCTACTTATAATTTTACTTGTGGATTCTCATAACGATAGACAACAACACCGTCTCTTCTCTTCTTTTGTGTTTGTATTTTTCTTCTTTCTTTTGTGCTTTCTGTGAATACCTATACGATTCTTTACTTCAATTTGGTTTAATCTTTTCCTACCACCTTGGATAAGAAGCCATAACCTCAAAACTTTGACAACTAAAACTTTAAAACCATAAGTTTTATATTTTTACTAGATTATTTTAATCACCTTTCTGAAAACCAGCCTTATGGGTATTCAGTACTTTCCTCTTTCTTTTCTTTCTTGTTTATGTTTCTTCTATTTACCGTAATTAATAAAATTCTCCTACCTAGGTAAATTTAAATTTTTTCTAGCTTTTCTACTTCGCTTCACGATTTTAACTTTGATTTTTGACAACAATTTTTCTGATTTAACTATAGTACATCTTACATGTACTATCTGATTTGTTTTGAACTATCAGTTTTAGCACTCAACGGCTATACACTTGAATTATAGGTTAACAATATCACAAGTTTTCACTTCTTGCTAACCTATATTGGCATGTAATATTACATTACATGTATCGTGGTATTAGTTTGATAAACTTCTACCAATTTTAGTACTAGCAACGGCTTCACAGTTGCTCAGACGTTATAATGTCTGTAGGATTTCGACATTAAGTCGTCTTCCTTAAAATTAATTTTATCCATTTTTTTGTCTATTTTTAAATTTCACAACACAACTTTTCACATTTTTTTCATTACTTAGTTCCGAAGATTTCTCCAGTTTAGGTCAAACACTTGTTCCCTGTACGTAGAACTTCTGGTAGAGAATGTATTTTGTCACTCATCCTTCGCTCGCTTTCTCAATTTTGTATTTTATGTTTCCTACGAGGAATTAATAATATTAAAGTATTGTTTACTTTCATAATATGTTTACGAGTGAAGCAAAGCAAAAATTTTTATACGTACCTTAAAAAAATTTTTTCGCCAGAAGGGAGGCATTCTGTTACATGGCCTACGTCCATTTAACAGTTTTATTTAAAAACTAGTGTTTTGTGGATAGTTAGCACGACCTGTATATTTTTTGGATTCAGTTTTTGCAGGTGAAACTGTTTTCAACTAACAGAATTTTACATGTATAACTGCTAAACCATGTCACACTGTTTTATTTACTTAATTTTATATCTTAGGAACTTAGTCCTGTTTTTCTATTAACACTATTATGTATCTCATATCCGTTGTAATACAGCATTATTATCCCAGGAAACAATTTGTCTACAAAATTTAGTTACATCAGATATCTATTTTTCAATTTTTATATTTTTGTTTACTATGGAGTACATATGGTTATTTTCCTTACCTTCTCTCATTCTATATATAGTAAATCCTATAACATGTAATATGTTACTGATTTATCAATAATATCAATACGTTTTACTACTTATTTACATCTGTTAATATTTGTTTTTATGTATAAAATAGAAATTGCAAAGGCAAATCAGCTGGCATGGAAAATAAACTATTATTATAGATTCCTTTTATCGATTATATGCCACTACTTTAGTTGAGTATGGGAATCTACAAGGCAAGTTGGTGCGCTTAACGCAACCACTGACAGATGGCCATACTGGTACTATTTTTATATTTTATAGCTTTCAATTTCAATAGGGAATTAGATTTCTCACATTTTTTTGGTAGCGTTGTTTTCCAGTAAACAGGACAAAAAGTTTACCTTATCAGTAAAACTCACCAGGAAGTCATTTGCTTGCAGCCTTTGTACTGATTCAAACATTATAATTTTTAACTGCGGACTTCAGTAATTTATATTACAATTTTTATATCCCAGTTACAAAGTGTTTAACATACAGGTAATTTCATTATACTTATTTAAAATGTAATTAATCTTCAAATTTTGCCTTTGATATAATTCCAATTATTTTTAAAATAAATTTTGAATTCAAAGTCAATTCTTTTTAACTTAATAAGTAGTTAAAATACTATATGTACCACATGGTTGTAAAAATATTTTTCTCTTTCCTTTTCATTTTTTTGGCAATTTATAGTCTAAGAAATCAGCTAATAATACTAGTGCATAGCTAATAATACTCGTGCATAGCTAATAATAATTCGTGCATAGCTAATAATTACACGTGCATAGCTAATAACAACTCGTGCATAGCTAATAATTACTATTGCGTAGCTAAAATTACTTTTGTACACTGCTAATCAGATTACTTTTGTATAGCTTTAAATTAATTTCCTGCAGCTTTGTATAGCTAGCTTAATGTTTCGTGCAGCTAATTCAAATATATTTTGTACAGCTAACTAGCTTATATTTGCATAGCTAACATTGCTTAAATTTTGCATAAATAACTTGCATAAATTTTGTATGTGCTTATATTTGGTTAAATTTCCTACAATTTTCACCCCATTCATTGAGAGACGTAAATTGCCAAGAAAAATTTAGAATTCTTGCAATAAGAGACAATTGTGGGCCTGGATTGCTGTCCCAGAACCAGCCACCTGACCCATAAACCACCTAGGATACTGGTATCAAATTGTTTTTTATATATATATATTTTTTTACATTTCAATTTGTCTCAAACCGATTTGTCTAATTTTTTTATGTAATATATTTTGTCATTCATTTTAAACTATCTTTTTATTTCTCTTACCAACAATTTCAGTCTGATCTATAGCAGACTGGTTATTCGAGAAAAAGAGACTATTTTGCTTATTTTACTATAGATGGTGCCCAATTTAACATCAATTTTTCTTTGTCTCCTTTTCTCGAAATAAACAGAAATCTGTCGCTTATGCTGTACATGTCAGAAAGGGTAAGTTTCTCCACTCTTACGAATGCTCTGGACCCACGGCTCTCTGCTCCGGCTTAAACCAGCTAGTCGTCCGCACATGTTGCCTCAATTCTTTCTCAAAAATAAATAATAAGAGAAAGGAGGTAACAATATGAGCGATAACTCTCTGAAAAATTGGTTAAATTTGAATTGGTCCCGTGAAGTAGCGTTGCTAGTCGTAATTTTAATCCATATTTGATGTTATATTGATTCATATTGAGGATATGTGATTGTCTGCGTCGAGCAGAGCGGGATCCAGTTTTAGGATAATATGAAGTGAAGATAGTGACGAGTTGCCAGCAACTAGTGGGAATACGTAAACTGGACTTATTTTTGAAATTGGTGTTTTATGGCCTGATTGGAGAGATGAATGAAAGATGATTTGAGATATTCTTGGAAATTGAAATTGGACTTTGAATTAAAGCGAAATGGACTTATAGAAATTTTTAGAAAGCGAAATAAAATACTCTAATTTGAGATTTGGGGAGTCATTTGAAAGTAATTTGAGATGATGAGCGGGCTGTTTAGGGCGATCCTTTTTATATGTTTTGCCAAGTCGACCGTAATGATTAAATTATTTAACAAATTTTACTGTTTTTTTCGTTGGCCATCTTGGTAATATGGAGAACGTACGGTAACATATTCTTTCCTATTATTTGGGTTTTCTACCACATGTACTATTATCCTCTTCAAAACAAATCACCGAATCTACAAAATAATAGAATTATTGGAAAAAAGGCCTCTGCGCCCGTGACGTTTACGCCAAAGGAAAAGTCAGAGGTTATGTTTTGCAAATAATATAAATCGGAATAAACACAAAAATAATATATTTTGCTGACGTTTCGGAAAGTAATCTCTTTCCGTTTTCAAAGCTATTTTTTTGAAGAACTCTTATTTTGCTGTGTATGTCAAATACACGGCTTTAAGATTCTGTTTATGTTATTTCCATAGATACTTACTACTTACACAGAACATAGAACTGATGATATTTTTTTTTTTTTTTTTTTAGATAATGTTGAGTTTGTTAAGTTCTTCTTTTAACATTGGTAGCCAGGTTGTACAAATATCTACAGAACAATTCGATACGCACTTATCTTCATTTAATAAGATTATTGCTGATTCTTTAATTTTTCTTTTTTTGGTATCTGTTTCTTTTGTTAAAATTTTTGCCGAGTCCCAGTTTATTCTATGTCCGTTTTCCCAAGCATGTTCACAAATCTTTGATTTCTGAATTTCATTCTTTCTAATGTAATTCTTGTGCTCATCCAACCTCACACTGAAAGGTCTGGATGACTCACCCACATAACATTTATCACATTCGCACGGGATATTGTAAATACAGTTTTTTGAATTCTGCTCCCTGTTTATCGGTTTTGTTTTTGTTAAAATAGATCTTAAAGTGTTCCCCGTTTGAAATATCGTCCTAACATCAAATTTGTCACCTATACGGCGTAGCTTTTCCGATAGTCCGTATACATAAGGAATTATTGCTGTATAATGACGTTCAGGTTTTTGTCGTACCTGATTGTCCCTATTTTCAACATTTATGAAAACTCTATCAACAAAGGCTTCAGGATATTGATTTTGTACTAGAACCTCTTTGATAAATTTTTTCTCGTTATTTAATATTTCATTATTAGATGAAATTATTTTGGCCCTATCGTATAAACATTTTACAACACCCCTTTTAACATTTATTGACTGATTTGAGTTAAAATTTAGATATCTATTAGTATGTGTTGGTTTTCTATAAACGCTTGTTTCAATTGTATTATTTATCCTTCTAATTAAAACATCTAAAAACGGTAGTTCATTCCTACTTTCTACTTTTAATGTGAATTTAATAGACGGTTCCTTACTATTTATATTTTCTAAAAAACTATCTAGTAAATCAACACCATGAGGCCAAATTGCAAAGATGTCGTCAACATATCTCCACCAGACAACCGGTTTGTTTATACAATTTTGAACATGTGTGTTCTCAAAGTTCTCCATAAATATGTTGCTTAAAATTGGTGATAATGCAGACCCCATAGCCATACCAAAATCCTGCTGATAGAACTCATTGTCCAATTGAAAATAGGTTGTTTTTATACACAGTGTTAAGAGTTCCATTATGCTATTTACACTTAATTTAGTTCTAGTTTCCAAATTATTATCATTTAGCAACCTGTCTTTAACTATTTTTAATGTTTCATCTACCGGAACATTGGTAAAGAGGCTAACTACATCAAAACTAACCATCAGGTGTGATTCATGAATATCGGTTTCATAAATTTTTTCTATGAAATGTTTACTATTTTTAATATATGAATCGGTATTTCCAGATAATGGATCAATTATTTTAAGTAAAAATTTTGCCAAATTATGACATGGTGAATTAATAGAACTAACAATTGGTCTTAAAGGAATATTTTGTTTATGTGTCTTTGGTAAGCCATAAAAATGAGGGGGCTTACTATGATGTGGTGTAAGTTTCCTTCGTTCAAAATCATTAAATTCATGTTTGTATTTAAACAAAGTTCTGTAAATTTTGCTCTCTATTGATTTTGTTGGATCTTTGTTTAGTTTTGAGTAGGGTCCCTCATTTACAAGAGTCATGATTTTTGTGTTATATATATCTTTATCTATAATGACTGTGGCATTACCTTTGTCTGCTGGCAATATTTTTATGCTTTCATCGCGTTTTAAAGAAATGTAACATGTCATGACGGTTCCGATTTATTCTAAATGACCCGTGTAATGCTACAAAAATCGAAATCTCGTTAAAAACACTAACTTAGGTGATTTATAAGCAAATAAAATTCACCAAAATTGTTTTTGGGGCAAAACTCATTTTTTTCAAATGGAACCATAGCGGTACCGAGGTACCATTTATTAGTACTATTAATAAGGAATTTATTCATATATCGTATTAAAATGTGCGATAAATACAAATAAAATTGCAGCTAAATAATAATATACAGGATGTTTCATTTAAAAATCGAAAGTTAGTGTCACTTCCAGCGAAACCGGAAGTGAAAAAAAATCAATTGTATGTCAAAAAGTCCCACTTATTATGTATGGAGTATATCCATTTCAATCAATTATCTTCAAAACGAGAGGAAAAAAGGGGGTGTACCATGATCCTGTTACAGCCGGTATTTAAATAAAAAAAAAATAATTGTGATTAATTTTCTTAGATCTAGTGGTGTAAAGAACAACTATTGAAACGTCAATGTTGAGGAATACGCTGATGATCTTGTAATCACCATGATAGAATAGTAAAATATTCTCAATTTCTTAGAAAACATGAACTTGCATCTGGACAAATCTAGGCTGACAATTTATTTACGATCTGTGTATGATTTCTGATAGTTTGTATAGGATTTATGCCGTATTAAAGTTACTTTTTCAAAATTCATGCATTTCTCTATTTGTTTATGTAAAGATATTTTTTTTAAAGTTTTAAAGTTATAGGCATTTTTTTAAATGACAAACCACATTTTTAAAAATGTCATTTGAAAGAGCACATTATTCTACAACAGTGCATTAATTCTATAAATTATCGAGAAAAAATCATTTAACATTAATAGCACATACGTGCACTACTTATGGTCGAACACTGGTAGATGAACATTTTTGCCACTTAGACTTGTGTTTACGACTTCTTTCATTTAATTAGCAAACCGGACCTGTCTGTAATATGTTAGTCTTAGCTTATCACACTGTATTTAAAGTTTTGATAATGGAGCGTTTAAGTGAGACACACCGAATTGAAACAGGCCCCCGAACACAAACTTGGTTTGTGAATTATTAAATGGTAAATACACCGATCGAACTATTACACAATCAACTGTCAGCAAAATGGAAATGAAAATCCGAGATTGTGGTCAAATAAGAGATAATGTCACTAGAGGTCGTCCTGCAATTTCAGAAAATAAACAATTGGACGTTTTACTGAAAATGGAGGACAATCCTCACAGACGAGTCGCGAAGTTGCAGCAGAACAGTCAATTGGTCAGTCGACTGCTATAAATATTTGAAAAAGTATAAATGGCATCCATATAAAGTGAATTTAGTTCAAGAACTTAACGAAGATGATTTCGACCGCAGAGTAGAATATTGGGAAACCATGATGGAACGATGTAATTTCAATCCACATTTCTTAATTCGAGTAGTTTTCTCTGATGAGGCCACCGTCTGTTTAAATAGCACTATAAATATGCAAAATTGTCGATATTGATCTCATGAGAATCGACACTGGATGATGGAGGCACATACTCAGTTTCCACAGAAAATTAACGTGTTGGGACTACAATTTTGAGTCCATTTTTTACTGAAAGTTCTTTAAAACTAAAAATACATAGACAACATTCCATATGCCACTAGCATTATTATCAAAATATTTTAAGAAAGTATTGAAAAAACCGCTGTCCAAGGAATCACTACTTCCACATCCAGATTTTGTATCCAAGTCTTATACACACTAAATCTCAATGTAATATTTTACTATCTTTAATAATAGGGTGGGGGTGGCAATGGGGGGTGGTAGAGGGGTAGCTAATGCCAAAATAAATTTTAGAGTTCCTTGGTTCTCGTATATGTACTAAATCCCGATTTAATTATTTATTCCCATAAATTATAGGGTGGGGGTGGCAATGGGCGTGGTAGAAGAGGTGACTAATGCCAAAATAAATTTTAGATGCTCTTGGTTCTCGTACACACACTAAATTTCAATTTAATTTTTTACTCCCTTTAATAATAGAGTTTGAGTGGCAATGGGGCGATAGATGGGGTGGCTAACGCCAAAAAATTTTTTGAGACGTTTCGTTCTTGTACACACACTAAATCATATTTTATTTTTTTACTCCCTTTCACAATAGTGTGGAGGTGGTATTGGGGGTGATAGGTGGGGTGGCTGATGTAAAAAAAAATTTTGAGACCTTGACATTTCGTACGTGCCTTAAATTGCAATTTTATGGACTCTTACTTGCTTTCTTTGCCTATTTACCCTAATTTACGCCATTTACCCCCGAACCTCCCCATCGGAGATAGATCAAAATATAATCTGGTTCCAGATCTCGTTATAATACATAAGTGTACCAAATTTCAAGTAAATATCATAAAGGGTTCCAGAGTAAACGTGCGCACAAAAAAGTTAAAGACAGACTGACAGACAGGAAATTTTTTTTTCGCTCAAATTTAAAATCTCGACGTTTCGTGCCATTTTCAGGCTATTAAATGCGTTACTATGCTTCCACTTGACGTGGAGTAATAAATAAACGGTACGTTTACTATTAACTTAGTAATTAGCAGTTACCCGTTTACTTGTTGGGAACAATAAGTCAGTGGTAAACCTTTTGTCCTAAGTTTCTTAAAATTTCTAATGCAATTTTTTTCAATGCCAGTACCTCCATTTAAACCCTGGATATAATAGGATGCCCTGAAGATTTTACTTTTTAGGTAACCCCAAACAAAGTGAATAATAAGCCCAAGAGGCTGAAGTGCCCTCAGAGTGTTAACAGACGACCCTGTGAGAAGGGGTTTTATTTAGCAAGAATCTGACATTGACCCAGTTTAGGTTAGGAGCCCATGAGGGTTCCCTTCGTCATAAGAAATCCAAAAAAGAAATTACAATGTCGTTAATTATGACAACCTAACAATTTATGTGAATTGCAAATGATTTTTGAAAAGTTCACAAAACTGTAAATATCTCGAAGGTTACTATAGATATCAAAATATTGCTCAAAATATCAAAAACAGGGTAAATGAACATAAAAATTCAACTTTAAATACTAATAAAAATTGAAGAATGTCAGTATATTGCCTTGAAAGTGGCCATTTTATGGATACAGATAACATACGTTTACTCCATACAGAAAGGAAAGCTAAAGGTTAGGCAAACATTTTTAGAATTACTGGTCTTGTAACTTTAGTAATTATCTTTTAATGTTTCTGCCCAAGGCTTAACAAACCGTGCATACGTAGAGTATTCTAAATATATTGTCTCAAATATAAATATTTCACCTTAATAAATCAAAGCGTCTATCAACAAAAAAAAAAAAAAAGATTCAAGAATATTTTAAAATTGCACTTAACTATAATTTAAGAAGTTTAAAATCAAACTGAAGTATTTAAATTACATGAAAACTTCTACTTATTTGATGAATTTTTATAATTTTCATAAAAATTCAGAACGTGAGGAATATTTGATATTTCAATTTCAATTTAATATCTACAATTACAATTTACAATTTAATATTACATTATTAACTAACTGTTTTGTACTGAATACATATATCTACATATTATATGAATATGTATTAGAATCTAATATATTATGTTTTAGTTCATTTACAATTTATAATAATATTGATTTATGCATTCACACCAATTGTGCAATATCAGGATTAAATTATATATCTATTAATTTGGCTAGTCCTATAAAATCGGGTGTAATCAAAAATACATGCATATTTATTTTATTGCCCTCAGAGCCTAGCTAAAAAATCGGACTGACAAAACTCAGACAAACTTTCCCATAAGTATTTGTCTAATTAGCATATTAGCGTGACCAGACTGAGATACCAATATACAGAAAGTAGATAATTCCATATTAAATAAAAGAGTTGTGATTTACTTAATGCATAAATAATTTTTCTAATCACTTTAGAGGCTTTAAAGCACGACGGCGCAGTGTTAAATGTTTTGTCTTGTAATGCTGAGATCTTTCCTGTCCCTCTCTTTTTTTCAGATGTCCATTTTGTTTCATCTTCTTAGTCTCTTTTCGTGCGTTTTCTGTCTCTGTTCTTGTTATCAGTCCCTTTTGTGGATTTTTTCACTCAAAATTAGCTTCACTACAAAATTTCTAAGATAATCAAAATTTTGATAAACCATAGTTTAGACAGCCTTGCGCAGTCCTGCAGTACCCATTTCGATGAAAGTTCCCCGTTTTAGATTTGGGTACCTGTGTCAGTAACAAAATTAGTTCAGTGCAGTGGGACAGTTTGAGTTTGTTTAGTTTTAAACTTTGTTAAATTTTATTTTTAAAACGTTTTTAATTATATTGTCCTTTTTAATTTGTTGTTAACATTATCTCCCCATTTTCTTTTAGTCGAACCGGAACCGCCCCGCCTGGCCATGCAACCCGTCACCGTGAACAGTGGATTGGTTGCATGGTCGGCCGCAAGGTAGTCTCCGGGGAGGCAGTATTATGTATTAATTTTAATAAAACTTGTTTGACTTGACTTGACTAGACTGAGATCATAGGTTCGAAACCAGGTACAATTTTTTTTTCACTTTCATTTACATTATAAAGTTGAAAAATATTAGGTATTAAATAAAGTAAGGAAGTAACCATGTGTTAAATTTGATCAAAATCGTTATAGCCGTTTTAGATAAAAAAAATTCTTTATAATTCATCCCCTGTAGCACCCCTCCCTGTATTTTCTGGAAGCAACTGGTTATGCCGCCTTATGCTGGTACTAAGGGAGTATTTATGTGTCAAATTTAATCAAAATCGTTATAACCGTTTTAGAGAAACAAATTTATTTCTATTTTTTTCACGGTTTTTGGGGGTTTACCCCCCCTCCCTCCGTATTTCAGCTAGGGTCGATTTTGCGATTTCATCCCGAGGTGTGGCCGTCTTGACTATACATGTAAAATTTGAAAAAAATGGATACAGTAGTTTGGGCTCTAGGTACGATCACAGACGGCAGACGGCAAACATTTTTTAAAGACCACTTTTTTGGGTTCAGGGGACTTGAAAACGTGTAAATCCATCAAAAACTCAACATCGAATTTTTGCACAATCACCATAGTTTCCTTGTATACTACGTATATGGGAAAACACTGAACCATTGAAAAAGCACTAAAAATTATGATATCGAATTTCCTCCAATTGATTTGAATCTTATCACCTAACATCGATATTAACCGAAGAATTGTCCAAAATCTCATTTGATTATTAATGAAAAACTATAGCGGAGCTATCATCGCACATAATAATGCAAATAATAACAATAATGTTCTATGGTTTGTAAAAAATGAACATAATGAAAATAGAAGACTTTATATTATATATATTAGTTTATGCGATAATCTGCAAACAATAATATTTAGCGTTAATAGAAAATTAGCGAGATTTCTTCTAAAATAAATAGTGACGTTTGAAACTTCACTTATGTGTATATATAAGTCCCAAAATATGGATGATAGAATTATTTTCAATAAACCGATATTATTCCGAAACATCCGAAGTCCCTTTGGCGCCACTACGTTCCGTGGTGCATCCATTAGTGCCCTTCCCTCACGCTTGTGATAAGTGAAACCGTCCAGCGTTTGAGTCAGCCAGAGCCACTCATTAACAGCAGACGTATCCAGTCATAAGATCCGAACCCATGAAAGCACCTGAGAAGCCGTTTAGTGCAGTCCGTTCCGATCGCAAGGCTCCGCCGCAGCTAACGTGCCCGGCCGAATTTATTCAGCTGCAGACAGTCTCGATAGTATCACCAGGAAGTAATTCCATATAAAAGGTAAAATTGATGGATAAACTTGGCTAATGCAAAATCGTCGATTTTTCCGCAAGACCTACCATCGGAGGAGCTTTCCCGTCCAATCGGTTCACGAAGGTCCAACAGTTTCAACTTCCAGTAGACTGATAACTCATAAGTGTCCTCTTAGTCCTGCGGAAGGTCAGAAGGCACTGAAAAGTTATAAATAGTTTTCACTAATCATGCTTTTAACTTTCAGGATTTTTCTAAATCAGGTTTTACCAATCAACCTGTTTTTCTGATCCTTAGTTACTTGTATTATCACTCCATACACTAGCCAACTTCTGTTTTTAACTTCTCTATAATTTCGCACTGTATTATTACGTGTTTACAATCTCCAGTAAACACCCTGCATGTAGGTTAAATAAATTGCATCAAGAATCTTCACAAACCACTGATTTATTAATCACTTAATTTTACAATAATTAATCCTTAAAAATAACAAAACTAATTATACTTTAATGTAACATAACTTTACTACTTTAAATCACAATTTGATGCTGTTTCTTATTTCATCTTATCACTTGCTTGTCTAATATAAAACTGTCCTCCGTGCGTTTGGATCCACTGTATATATACCAGTGTCGAATGTACTCGATCACTCTAGAATTATCCAGGCCCCTCCGGCGTGGTCTTGCTTCTCATACCTGGTATCCGTGCTTTGTCTGCATCGGTTTTACCGTTTTACCGTTTTTCCTATGCTACCAATTTGTCGCTTGGTCTGTTTTACCGCTTTACCATCTGCATCGTTTATCACCGATCTCCGTTAACAACCGTATTTCGTTGAAACGGTTTTAACTAGCACCTGTCGTAGCAATTCCAGCTCGCTACTCTCCGCTTGTCATTTGAATCATCTGGTACTACTATCATGACACTGTTTGCCTATATTAACTGTTATTTAATAGCCTCTAGAGATTGTTTGGGGGTAATTAGTTCGTAAGAAGTAGCCCTGCATATATAGTAGGTTAAATTAAATAAACAAACCTTATTTATCAAATTCTGAGTTTTTCTGCAGTGTATGTGTGAACATCTAATTTCCCTAATTGATCCCCTTGCGTATCCGGCTTGTGGGTAGTGTTGTCCTAACACTTAGAACTGAGACTGGCGCCCGCCCTAGAACCGCATCATACGGAATACCCGTTTCCGAAGCTCGAGTGTTAAAGAGTGACCCTTTTCTCCTCGTCATCCGCTGAGGTGGAAAATAACGCGTCACAGTTTTGTATTAGGAATATTTCATTTATTTCTGCAACAGCATATTTTACAACTGTATAAATTTAAGTAATTAAAAATATCTAGCGATAATTGTCTTTATATTAGAACACGAGAGAAAAAACACAATTATGACTTCATAAGTAAAGTTCTTGAAACACGTGTTATCATATACATAGACGAAACAATTACGAACGTCAAATTAGGCAGAAATATTGAAAATTGTCAAATAATGTACGATGCGGATCGTTAAGAGACAGATTAGATTTGTCAATCTAATAAAAAAAAATTTAGGGAACTAGCAGAAGAAACTTTTCACGAAGCAGCACGCTTCGAAATGCAACCATTTCTCTGTATATTTTATATCGTATACCATTATTTAAGTTACCATTTTTTATGATATGACTTTCATACCACAAATATTGAAAATGTAATTGTTTCTCCAAGTCTTTTTTCCTTTCCAAAAGGACTATACGTGGAGCCATCCCTCACTTTCACTAATATTCATATTACTTATTACACAGGAAACCAAGAAGTTTTATTACACTTTCGAAATCCCAGTGTAAATACAATGCGGGCTAGTTTCTGAACTAATATCGTAACCGTATACCTCTCACATGAAATTATAATAGACAGACCGACATTGTTTATATAATTTAATACTGACATGCCGACCTCGATGAATATTAGAAATTATATCTCCACAGACACACTGATTCCATAACTCATAAGCGTATTATGTAGTACCTATGACATTGTGACAGGCAACATCTACATGGGACCTTTTGTCTATATTCATTATTGATTTAATTTAAAATCGCCATTGGGGAGATTAAACAGTCTACCAAACTTGATAGGCATTATTACTGAAATGTGAATTTCGGTAAATGAATTACTAATTTTAGGTTCATTTTTAATGTATGCATTTAAATTATTCATAAGGTGACTAACGGTTTATTATAACTAGGATGTACAGAAATAATACTGACTATTTTCGTATATTTCGACCCTTCCTTATTTTTCAACATATTATTTATATGAAGCAAGAAACGGTCTCACCGTCCTTAATCTAATTCACAATCTTGGAAGGGGCTGAAAACTTTGGTGCCTTTGTAGTTGTTTCTACATTCCAAAACACTCGAGCATTATATTTTAATATATTACTCAGCGCCTGTTTCGTCAACTATGTGGGCATCATCAGGAAAAGTTTAAAACTTGAATTTAAATTATCCTCATATTCTTCCAAACGTGTAAATAGAAGATTATTCGAGTGTAATGTGTTGGATGAGAGAGTATTTTTAATTTTTATATATTGTTTGGATGTGCATAAATAATTTATTTGCTTGCATTGCTTCTTGTTTTTCTGGGAGGGGCTTAACAAATTCGTTTCATTAATGGTTACAATTTGCTAATTTTTCGGATTTTGTGACTGCTGGAGATGCTTATGATATTCTGGGATTATCGGAACATGGTTGGATTCTTCTGTAGAAGATTCAACACTATCTAATCTAATTCGCCGAGACCGCAGTACCAGGGGTGGTAGTTTGGCTTTTTATATAAATAAATCTTTGAAATATAAAGTACTTGAATTACTCAGACCTGCCACCAGCCTCTTAGAACATCTTTGGATATCTTTAAATATTTCAGGTAAAAAAGTTTGTTTGGGAACAATATATAGGCCACCAAACACTAATCTAGAGGTGTGCTTTGATGAGTTGGAAACTTACTTGACAAGCTGTTTAACTGAATTTGATTATGTAATCTTTGAGGGGAATTTTAACTTAAATATTTTAGACCTCTATAGCTCTAACTCCAGGCAAATTATTTCATTTCTAACTAGGTATAATCTTTTTGAACTAATCTCTAGCCCTAATCTTATTGCAAATAATAGCAGTACACTAATTGATTTCATCGTTACATCTGACGAGAATATCATATTTAACACCGAGGTTTTAAAAATTGATGATATCTTCGATCACCCTTTGGGGTAAGTTTCAATATTAAAATTAAAAGACAAACATTTAATCCAATAATTATTACATACAGATATTATAACAGTTTCAATTGCAATAACTTCCTCAGTGATTTAAGTTCGATTAACTGGAATATAATTTATGACATTACTGATGCTAATGAGATGATACATTTTTGGAACCTCCAAATTAATAATTTATTTAATATTCATGCACCTTATAGAACATATAGAGTTACTAGACCCCCGGTGCCCTGGTTAACAGATAACCTAAAATTCATTATGAGGAAGCTTAGAGACAAAGCTCTTCTGAAGTATAAAAAGGACAAATACAAAGAAATCAGGAACTCAATCGTACGGTACATATTGAAAAAAAGCATATCTTTATTACTAAAACCACCAATCTCTAAATTATTTGGATATTAACTCTAAGCGACAAGTGTTTACTAATCTGACCAATTTTTGTATTAGTCAAGCAACTCGGTTATCATCTAGCATTCTTAACTTTAACCCGGATATTCTAAATAAATATGAAAATGTAAAAGATATTTATTGTTTTTAACCAGGTGTCCGCCAGCGAAATCGAACGTATTATACATGATTTAAAATCAAATGCTACCGGCTCAGACAATATTAATTTTCCTTCATCTAACTATTTACTTTACGTATATTTGAAATAAATTCTTAGCTAACGGTATTTTCCCTGATGCATGGAAAACAGCGAATGTGCTACCCATTCCTAAAATTAATAATCACACTGAAATTTCTCAGTTCAGACCAATTAGCATCTTGCCGACATTATCAAAAGCACTTGCATGTTGCTGATGTCATATTTAGGGCGTGTGGCAACAATCAAAATAATTGTTTAATCCTGCTGGACTTTAGTAAGGCATTTGACACCCTGGACCATCACATTTTATGTAAAAAGCTCCAATATCTTGGTATCTCCTTTTCTCAGAACTATCTAACAGATACCAGCGTGTAGTAAACAATAGCCAATCATCTAGCTACAAATCGGTTACGCTCGGTGTGCCATAAGGTAGCATCTTGGGCCCACTTTTGTTTTCTATTTATACTTCAAATTTTACCGAGTTTCTTCAAGCATGTAATGTCTACGAATCATACTCAAATTTATTTGTCTTTTGATACCGATAACTTAGCCACAGCTGTAAAGTCCATAAATAATGATCTAAATATAATTTCAGAAGTCTCAAAGGCTCATAAATTGACACTCAATGAAAATAGAACTGAACTATTAGTGTTTGGAAAAGATAATACCTTATTAGCAAATAATCTATTATTTAATATCACATTGAATGGGCAATTATTAAGTCCTAAGGGTTATGTGCAGAAATTTGGGTACTCATTTTGATGACAATTTAAGATTTGATGTTAATCAGTTAATTAATAAATCTTATGGGAAATTAAAATCTCTTATGCGCAAAGATGTGTTTGACCCGGGTATCAAGCTAAAGCTCTGTGACTCCTTGATTTTTCAACTCTTTCCTGTGGCGATACCTTGTACTGGCCTGCGGTAACTCGCAGAGATCAGCTAAGTTTATAAAAGATCCGAAACTCCTGTATTCGGTACTATTTTAATTTAAGGAAGTTTGACCATGTACCTGATAAAATCTCCGAGCCAGGGAGGCTTATGCTCCATTTGTCATGTTTAACTTTTAAGATAAACTTACATCATGAACCATCATATCTTTTCAATAAGCTAATAAGAGGTTCTAGGGTGCATAGTCGTAATAATAGACATTGTCACCTATATTCTGTTCCCAAGCACAGAACTGAACTATTTCAAAGAGGGTTTTCCTACAATGCTACAATGAATATTTTTAATTATATTTTTGTAGACTTGTTTTTATAGATGGTTGCGTGGAAGAACGTGAAATCGAACGTCGCCATCTTTCTAATATTACTCTGTATACATTATTTTTGTACCTAATATTAAATGATCATTATACCAATTTTCAATAAATTACTGGTACAAAATTGTTCCAACTGAATATAATTCACTAATTTATTGATTCCTCCTAAATCTAGCAAAGAGTGTGTATATCCAGAACCAACAGTGAAATGTAACAGAGCTTGCAATATTGGGGAAATATCCGCTGTTCATTGTTTATGTCGGAATATAAATATGTTAACCGGATACGACTCAGACTATATTGGATATTGATACTCACCTTAATTAAATATGATAGAATTTACCGATACTTCTATATGAATAGAATGTAAGAGGATGCCATGCAGTTTGCTTTGTCCCCATTGATTGTATTAAAGTAACTTTTACAGAAAATACACAATGCAATATCGATAAAAATAATTATTATATTTGCGTAGAAGCATCGACGGAAATTATTCTGCAAGTGAAAAATAGAAATTTTATTCAATGAATTTCATATCTCTTAGATGAGAGATTTTACTGAATTGTGTAAAGCCGTTCTAAAAATAGTTCCTACCGAAATTTTGACAAAAAGAGAACACATGCTGCATTTGAGGAACAATTAGGAATATAAAAAAGGTCATGAAATCATCTCGGATTTCTGTACTTACTACCCACTAGCATATGGACAGTCACTCAGAAACATACTGTATACTAGATTATAATATATGTTCTTTATTATACATCCAGTACCTTCTCTAGAATTTGACGCTAGCCACAATTTGGTCCAGAAATTTATACGAAACACTAATTATACGATATTTCAAAATTTCAATTAAACCGTTTAATTGCATATTTAAAATTTAATAAGCAATTTATTAAAATATATATTCACTCGCGTATTTAATGTCAATTTACTGTTTTGCTTATCAATTATTTTCCCAATGCTAAAAATGTCTGACTACGTAATTTCTAATGATCATCGATGAAATAAACCGGATAATATGTATTCATAATAATATTATATTTTGAATCCCATTTACCAGGAAAGAATTCAAAAGTATTTTTTAATTAATAACTGAAATCCCCTTCGTTGACTTCAGTTTACTTCAGACTTTACAGAAATTGTATGGAAGATATTTCTTTATAACGTAAAGCAGATATTTAACTTTCACATCGGCATTTATTAAAAAGAAATATAAAATATATAAAATAGCTTTTTTCGGAAGAAATGCGAAAATTGTTAATTTGCATTTTATGTTATTTAAAACTGAAATATAATTTCAATTTTACCATTATTTCCAAATTTCGTTTTAAAATATATTTTGTTATTAATCTAACAAATTGAACAATTTTAGTTTTGGGAGCTTCAGATATTTTGAATTTATTTTCTCAGTGACCATGTTTAATATGGCTCTTGTGAGTAGTTAATTGATTATATAAGCCTAACGGTGTTAAATCTGGAGATATAAGAAACTATTCTATCTCATGCCATTTGTATGAGAAATGAAAACTTCCATGGAAAATGCTATGAGAAGTAACCTGCTCGCAGAAACCTAATATGAGTTCCTTATTGAAGTAGATATATTGCGAAACTGATTTTTCAGAAAATTCACATACCAAGACTTCATACAAAAGAAAGTTAATAATTCAACATTAACCAAGTTACCGTGGAAACGACGTGGATGCTTATTTGCCTACTAAGAAGTACTTTGTTTATAAGATTACTTTCCAATCATTAAAGCATATACATAATGTCATAATATTTGTAATTAATGTCTTCATCACTGTATCAGTCGACACTTCAGAGCAGCTCCAAACACTCGCTAAGAAGGTATCTTTTTGGGGGCCTAACACCGACCCCTGTAGACAAGCTACCCCCAACCAATAATTTTACCGAACCTCTTTCGAATAGTAGGGAACTTTTACATGCCTAATATTTAATAGTCAAGGAAGGAAGGAAGGCTTTACATCCCCTCCAAGGGATGGTATATCCACTACACAATCTTCGCCTAAAATTGCATAGCGCCCGCCCATACGCTGATCTACAAGCCGCCGGAAGCCATACACGGTCTTTCTTGTGAACACGCAAAAGCTCCCTTGTTTGGTAAAATAAACAGGTTTCGGCAGAGCTTTGAGCTTTAGACCTTAATAGAGGCCCTGGGAATCTTCGGTGCGCTTAATTTTTTAATTTGAGAAGAATAGGGGTTACTCCTAAAACGAATAGTGTCAAATACTAAACCCTGTATAAGTCCTGGAGCAGGTGGCTTCATTTGAAGCAGTTCATTATTGACTCGGTTTTAAATTCTTGTCTATGGTAGGATCCAAAGTTTCACCCTGTATATGCTTTTCTTGAATTAAAACACTTTGTTTTAAAACGAACAAGAAATGATTTATTTAAAAACCGAACAACAAGCTTTAAAACGGTTTAACTTAAATAGGAAGCCTAAGAAGCAGATGTAGTGGCTCTTTCGGGGCGCACGTATCGAACTGGACTTGCTCGAGCTCATCGTACTAGGCTTTTCATATTTTTCACCATGGACTCGTCGTGTGGAGGTCTGAAAATGTCCCCGCCCATTCCGTGCGGACAGGTTTCCACAAGATTGCATCAGAAAAGGTAAAAAGTCGGGCATGAAAATTATATGACCGTCTCGGCATTAAAAAAAGAAACTTTTCGATATATGAACGAAGTTCGAATTGATTTGAATTCAGAAGTTATTAACGAAAATTAGTTGAAAATCTTTATTAAATTTGAAACGACCCCGTAAAGTCGTCCCGGAGTTCCTGCACAAAGAGTTGAATATGGTATGAAATGGTGCCGATACGTTCACGGTGAATGAATGACGTGTATTCAATTTAATTTGATACGTGGCTTATGTTTTCGGAAGTAAGTTTTGATATTAACGAGCCAGCAAGCAGAACATACGAAATGGAAATAAGTTTTGATGTCAACCGGAACATGCGAAATTGGAAGAAGTTTTGTGAATGTTCAGTTGCCATTTCGGGAAAATGAATGAAGTGTATTTTGATGTATGAATGGAAAATTGAAATTGTCTAGTCGATAGCCGAGTAGGTTAAGGCGCGAAGTGGCAATCGCGATTAATCACACGAACATCGCACCACCAGGTTCGAATCCTGGCTCCGGCACTGGTACTGTAGGAGGAAATGGTTGTATGTCCGCGTTTTTTCAATGTGTAACCCCCTTCCCTACAAGCCCTGGCGTCTGGAATTGGGGGTTGTCTAATTTCTGTGGTATTTATTTAAACTTGAATGGGAAGTTTAAATTGAGAGAAAAATGATTAATAAAAATTTGTAGAAGTGAAACATAGCATTATGGCTGAAGAAGTGGAAAGTGGTTATGATGCGAATCGAGATAGTGAGGGGGCTGTATTTTTTAGGGCCGTAGTTTGTAACTTTTGAGCTGTAATTCGGTTAGTATGATTATTTGAATGGCATTGTTGATGAATTCGGATTATTTGTCAATTATTGGTGTTACGTGAATTTTTTCAGATTTTTTTGTAAAGAATTGTAGTTTTCGTGAAATTAAGGGTCTTAAATTTTGTTAACTTAGCGTAACCCGTCGTCGTTGTTGCCGGGTTACGCTAAATTTCATTTTTTGTGTAAAATTAACATGCCTCACTGCATTTTGCGCAATACGCGTAAAATTTGTTTTTACGGTTACAACGCTATCTGTCAAGAATCGAAAACAATGTTTTGAATGAAACCGAATTGTTTGTTCACAAAACTTTACATCCGCAATAAAGAATATGGGCTTCCGTTTAATATTTTAAGGTTTCTCACTGTTTCTCCCCTCATGGCGGTGGTTGGGAGGTATTAAATTTAATACCGTTAAATGGTTTTTTCAAGAAAATGAACTCGTACCTTATTATTTTTCATTCTTCCGTAGAATGTCTTAGAAATTACGAAAAAAAATGTTTTTGCGATTACAGCGCCATCTGTCGCGAATCGAAAAAAACGTTACAGACCAACTTGACGTAATTCTTGCCGTAGAATCAGATTCTGCAATAAAAAATAGAGGTACCCATTTAAGATTTTAAAGTGGTCCCCTGTCCCACCCCAAGAGGTGGGGGTCGTGTTTGGTATCATTGGATAGCACTTTTAAAATTATTAAGGACGTGTTTTTCTTTTTTGGATCCAATGTGTATTTCTCGAGATATTTGACCGTTTCTAGATTTTTGGACACCGGGTATAATGAATTTAATGCATTAAGAACTCTAATTAAGACAGATACAGATAATGCTTATAAAATATATTTAAACAATATTCAAAACAATATTAGACATGACGTTAATTCAGTTTGGAACTATATTAACTCTAAGAAAGGTGTATCCACTATCCCCCTAAATTTAGTATATAGAGATGACCAGCTAAAAAACACACAAGAAATTGTGGATGGATTTGCAAGATTCTTCAGTACCTCATTTATTAACCCCAGAGCAACAAATAACGATTAGTGTATCGCTCAGTGTATGGATGGCCACGTAGATGTTATTTACACGGACTTTTCCGAGGCCTTTTATAGAATTGACCATAATATATTATTACAAAAGTTAGATCTTGTTGGGCTTTCTATGTTACCGTTAAATTTATTTAAATCTTACCTTAACCAAATAATACAATATGTTGAATGTCGAGGTGTAAAATCATGCGAAATATCAGTTACACAGTGGTTTTCCAGAGCTCTGTTCTGGGGCCTTTCTTTTTCATACTATTTATTAATGATATTATAGACAATTTAGATGTATGCTATTTATTTTATGGGGATGACAAAGTTGTTTTGCAATGTTAGCTCTGAGGCAGACTACGAAAAATTGCAAAACGATTTGCAAAGGGTGAATGATTGGTTCTCATTGAATAATCTTCCATCAAATGTTGTGAAGTGCAATGTGTGACGTCTTACTATAGAAAACAAATTCCACTACTAAAAGATTAACAATTAAATGGCAACACATTACACCGCTCTAAGCATATAAGAGATCTTAGGGTCACCTATGACAGTGAATTAACATATCTATAACGTAATGCAATCTTCTTTTATAAATTTGGGCTTTATAATAAGAAATTCAACCGGCTTTACTGACGTGAACACGTTAACAGTGCTTTTTAATTCTGTGCTCAGATCAAAATTTAAATATGCTTCACTACTATAGAATCCCAGCTATTTGGCCTAATCGACAGCTTAGAGGCAGTGCAAAGACGGTTTCTTAAATATGTATCCCTTAAGGAAGATAAGTTATATCCACCAATTGGAATGCCACAAAGCCTTCTACTTGATATATTCTCATTGCCTAGCCTGAAAGATCACAGAATTAGACAGCCATTAATATTTCTGTATAAAATACTAAATAATGAATTAGACTGCCCTCAGGTATTAGAACAAATACGCTTGCAAGTACCAAGAACCGAGGTTCGTAATAACATTACCTTCTATCTTGCCGGATCGAGGACTAATTTGTTAAAATATTCAACGCTTCACTTTATACACAACAACCTACATAACAGAGTTAACATATTTAATTGTAGTATAAATAAACTTAAGACACTAAACACTCTGTAATAGTTCTTATTTTTTTGCATAGTCTCTGTTTTCTCTGCTTCTATGTTTTTTTTTCTTCCCAGGCTTATTAGAAATATATGTATTATACATTGTTATATATTCTGTTTGACATATTATAATATTTGTTCATAATCCTGTATTTTCCCATCTATGAATTGGCCTTGGCTATTGGATGGTGTATGTAAATAAATAAATAAAAATAAATAAATAAAATAGTTATACACATGCCTTCAAATTAATGTATCTTAGGATACATTATTAATGTAAATAAAGTGAAAGCACGCAAGAAAGGGATTTGTAATATTCAGTTGATAATGAATTTCAAATTAAATGGTAAATTGACATAGAAAAATTTTCATAACACATAGAAACGTATGAAAATATATTTACACAACTACAACTACAAAAACACTATGAAGGTTTATTGATGTGTTCCCTAAAATATTTTTAAAAGCCAACATCTGCTCATCAATGAAACATGCAATTTATATCTTTAATGTAACCAACGTTTAATTAAATGAAAATATTTTTTAATTTTTGAAGTCCCCTTTATAATTATTATCGATTGTACTATTCAAACTGCTGTTTTTATTACCGAAGTCACATTTTCGTTCAGTGATCGGACTGATAACTGGCTTAATTGTTTTTTTAATTTTGGGAGGATATTTCTTAACGGCAGAATTTGGGATGGGAGTGAGAGAATAAGACGGCGTACTTTTATTATGTATATTCTCTAAAAATATGTCTTAATTTAAACGGGTATAGTAGTGAATTTAATAATATATCACAATAATATTGTATTTTTACTTGGCCAATAATGTTAGAGATATCTAAGCAATTTCTGATGTTGCAAATGTTATTTGGTTATTTAGAAGATAACATTAATACATTCTAGTATTAATATGAAAGAATGGGTCCGATATAACTCAGACAAGTTATCCCGTTTACAAATAGGTCGGACTAATATGTCCTGGTTGGACACAAGTTGGTGCTGTGTGATTTTATATGTATTTGTTGTTATGTAAATAGAAATAAAATAATAACTTTAATTTTAAAATTCATGCAAATGGCATTAAGTAAACATTTTGTTAGTTTACGTAAAATATTGTGAAAAGAAGAAACTATTATTACTGTTTTTAAATTTTAGTTATTATGGTAATTGCATTGCTACAAGGTAAATTCCTAGGATCAAATAGCAGCTATAAAAGGCGCAACCTTCCGATGTTAAAGATCCTTATCGACTTTTGGTCATTTATTTTGACTGAAACGCATAATGTTGACATTATACTTATTTTCACATGGAAAAAGACGATGTAAAGTTGATTTTGTCCATGGACGACTTTTTGCAAGCATGGTTTTGCCTAAACTCTCCATATCTGCTTAGTGCTTACATGTTTGAAGTCAAGGGGATTCCAGGTTCGAACCCTATCTAGGGTATGCATTTTTATTTAACGAGTCACCGAGACGATAGTAGTGAACTATACCACGGTTTGTGTTTTGTTATCTCACCTAAATTCAAGTTACAATTGCGGTAAAACACAATGTTGTAAGGAACGGTTGCTGTGTGTGAGTGTAGTTGTCTGTGTGTGGATGTATCCGGGTTAAGTGATAGAATAACTATGCAATGCCGCTGGAGCATTAGTATAAAGAAGATGTTATAATAATAAATAAAAAACACTGGTAGACAAAATTTACCTCATTTTTTGCGACATGGATGTAACCCAGTATATTTTACGGCAATTATTTTATTTTTGCTGCATTTTCTATTGCAGGTAAAATTCAAGTTTCAATTTTCAATCACATCGCAACAAATTTAAATGCCGTTGCTCCACTAATGCAAACAATATGTTGTTAATTAACTTCATAAAGGAGTTCGGTGTGGTCTCATAAATTCAACATTTCTGGTCTGATTTGAATGTGATTTTTATGAATGTTCGTATCAGCTTAAAAAAATGGCACAGCCCATAACACTGGCTCCTCCACCATTTATTAGAAACAAACTGGCTAATCCACACATTTTTCCGTATCAGCTACCAAAGTTCAGTTAGAGTGCGCATACATTTTCTAGTTTTAAGTTTTAGTTGTTTCCTTTATGGAATTTTTAAGTATTAATAACTTTTGAATTTGTCGCTTTGACAAAAGGAGGTTTTTATTTTTACAACTTGTTTTCACCAAACCTGCCTGTCTTGTCCAGTCCGTCTGGTTCTACGATACTTCTCACCTGGCTGACCCCAGATCAGACAGTGGGGTGGTTCTCTATGCAAAGCTAATCTTAAATACAGTTATGTTGAATTGAATTAAATTTGGTTACAAAACTAAAACAATTTTCACTAAATTAATTCTGATATTGTTACGTAAGGAGTATTCATATTTTAGAAGAAAACTATAAATCAGCTTTAGTAGGTTATATATTGATACAAATTATTTTTCCAAATTCTAAATTGATATACTTTGCAATAATATTAAACAAATATTGAGAACGAGACCTGACACTGGATTATTAAAAACAAACAATAAATACGAACTTGTACTCAATAGGTAACCTGCTACGTAAGCAACTAGTAAAATTATAAATACGAATTTTATTAACGCGGGCGTCAGTCGAATACTGAAGACAGTCCTACACTCAACTGTTAAGAAGTGCGACTCCTTATCCTGACGCATTTCCCCACATCAGTGATATTGGTAAGAGCCCCCCATTTGTTACTATTATTGTTGTGCCTGTTTATACTGTGACACTGTTTGTTATTATTTTGTCAATAAATTATATTTGTTTTAAACTCGTCTTCTACTTTGGCTACCCAATCTCCCTCTCTCACAAGCCAAGTGGCCGTCAGTCGCGGCTCTCCCAAAGGGAGGTCGTGACAATATTTATATATATGCACTGCGAATATAATAATAATAATAATAAATGTATTTGAAATTAATTGACATAATAGTACATATTATTAGTTTAAATATTGTGCCAGCTCTTATAATTGTGTTGATAATTTATTCATAAAAAACATTTAAATATTGTTATTTATTAAGTATAGTACTTATATACTAAAACTGAAAGGTTCAAATATGACACCTAAGCTCACAGGGACCATGTCTTGTGTCTATCTATTCCTAATTATTTAAAGTATTTAATTACCGAGCGCTTAAATACAATAGAAAAAAATAAAGAGAAATAAAATAAAAAATATCTATACTAGTGGAATGAATCGAGCACAGAGGGTAACTAAATATATCATTTTCTCAAAATTTGCTAAAATTTATCTATATTTTCATCTACATATGTTTTAGTTATTCTCTTATATTTTTTAAAGTATTTTATGTCTTTTGTTGATACAGGTAAGACGTTATACAATTTAATTCCCTTATAATCTATATACTTTGAGAAGGGTGTATTTGTTGGTTTTGGTCTTATATTTTCTTTGTTTGCCATCGAGCGAGTTAAGTAGTTATGGTGTGATTTATTTTTTATTTTGTTTTTTTTTTGTACATAATTCAGAATATCTATAATGTATAAACTGTCAATATCCAATACTTTAATATTTTCAAATAATGATTGTGTTGAATAATATCTAGGTTTGTTCAAAATAATTTTTAAAATATGTCTTTGAATTATTTTAAGGGTATTTAGAGTACTGTCATATGCCGCGCCCCAAATTATTAAACCATACTTAATTATAGACTCTACTAAGGCTTTATAAATATTTATGAGAGAATGTAAATCCATGTATTGTCTAAGCTGATAACATTTATATATTAACTTTCGAATTTTTCCTGTTAATATTTCCAAGTGTTTATCCCATTTCAAAAACTGATCAATATATAAGCCTAAGTATTTGATGTTTTCAGTTGATTCAATATAATCTTCACAACTGTCGCAAGTAATGAGATTGAGGTTTTTACATTTATGCAATTTTAGTTTATTAATATGGGATTTTCCTTGCTGAATTTAAAGAAAATGTTAAAAATTTTGTTTTTGTTTTATTTAGAGTTAATAAATTTCTTGGTAACCAAATTTTTACGTTGTGAAGTCCCTTTTCTGCTTTAATCTGACATCGGAAAATAATAAGACTGTGTCATCGGCATAAGATATGATTTACCCTGGAATATCTGAATTAAGCATGTCATTTATGTAAATTTGAAAAAGAATTGGACCTATAATTGTTCCTTGAGGTATTCCATACGTAACTAGTTTTTCTTCACTTTCCTCCGAGTCTATGCTGACAATCTGTTTCCGATTTGTTAAATGGTTTCTGAGGAAATCACCGCATATGCCTCTTTTTTTTATACATTTATTTAACGTCGGCCTATTTCCGCTACTGAGGCCTAACACCGACGCCTGTAGACGAGCTACCCCCAACCAGGAATTTTGCCGAACCTCTTCCCTTGAGAAGAGTAAGGATCTTTTACTTGCTTAACATTTAATAGACAAGGGACCGACGGCTTTATATCCCCTCCGAAGGATGGTATATCTCCTATACAACCCTCGCCTAAGGTTGTATAGCTTCCGCGCATGCACTGATATACAAGCCGCTGGAAGATGTGTGAGGCGAGAACGCGGTTTCTGTTGGAATGGTCACCCATCCAAGTACTAACTGCGCCTGTCGTTGCTTTACATCGCATACCAAAATATGTACATAGTAAAGACGCACCTACGCTCGCCCCGTGCATATGCCTCTGAAACCATATGTATCTAATTTTTTTTAGTAAATTTTGTTGAGAAATCGTGTCAAAAGCCTTTGCTAGATCTAAAAATATTGCCAGTGGCTTTTGATTATTATTTAGCTTTTGATATAAATAACTTGTCACATTATACATTGCATCGACAGTGGACACTCCTTCTCTAAATCCAAATTGGAAATTTGATATTATATTATATTATATTTATCAATATGATCTAAAAGCCGCTTCTTAATGCATTTTTCTATAATTTTTGCAATATTACTAATAAGAGATATCGGACGGTAGTTAGAGATAACATTTGCGTTGCCTTGTTTAAATGACGGCTTTATAATAGTGTTTTTAATGCTTGTTGGAATATCCTTGTTGGAATATCAAATTTATAATGTTTTGCAATGGTCTTAATATATAAATCAGTGGCTCTTTGATTGTTTTTACCCGAATAGCATCAAGGCCCGGTGCACTATTGTTTTTTAGACTATTTATACTATTTATAATTTCATTTTCTGAAACTGGATACAAAAATATTGAGTTTTTTATTATAACTTTTGTATTTTCTGTCAAAATTTCATTCTCATTATTGTTTATTACATCTTGAGCCATTTTGTGTCTAGTTTCAGACATACGTAGGTAATTTGAAATGTTGTATATTGCAAAATATAAATTTCTAACAAGCCGAAAAATCCATAGCACCCAGGAAATGTTATTTGCATCCAATACAGTTGCAAAATTGATTAGAATACTATATCGCCGCATAAATAATTTCAAGGTTCAAAATAAGCTCGGTAGTGTGACAGACAGTGCTGGGTCCTTCCACCCAGGCAGGCAGCCCGGTCTCCCTGCCAGATCAAGTCGATGAGGTATAATGAATGAGCAAACCTTCTCGCATCGTTATCCTCCCAAAGGGATGTAAAATTGTGAGTTCCGTATATCTGCTACATGAACACGTTAAAGATACTTACCCACGACAGAATGAGGGTTTAGAAATATTACAGAAATAAAGCCACTGGTGTTTAAACAAGGTGGTAGCTAAAATTGCCCAACGCCCAAAGATAAAAATTGCACAAAATTATCCTGAAAGCAGTACATATCGTAAATATAACTGATAATATATATTCTCTCACCATTCAAAGTGAATGCACCACTTAGAAGAAGATTTTTCTGGATGTTTTCAAAATATTTACAAAATGTGCAATACACGTACATGTCTTTAGTATGCCTTCTCATAGCAGATTCTTAAGCAATTTAATCACACTGTTAGAATTGTGATTCGACGAGATGGCGCTACTAGTTGCTAAATTACTAGAAGGCAACAGTTTTGCTCAAGAATCATTAACTAAAATACTACATAAGGAGCAAGTGGATTCCGAAATACAAATCAGGAAGTAGAAGAGACTGGAATCGGTGTACGCGAGCTGGTTTAATATTGGATAGTGAAGTGATCAGATCATAAAATCAACAAAGAAGTGAAATAGACAAATTAGTATTGTACTAATAGCAAACAGGAACTAAAAGTTTATCAAAATTGAAAGAACAAGGAAAATCCAAGAGACGACCTTAAAAATTCTTACGTCATCGAAAGCTAGCATATATTGTTGAAAATGAAGCATAGATAAACACTGCGCATTTAGATTGCTTACTCTAAGTTCGGTGCTACGTAGTGAAGTTTTGTCATTTTCGATATTTCTTTGAAATTATTTAAATCTAATGAAGCACTTTTCCTAAGAGGTTTCACTTACCTCTCACCACTACTTCGTTGCTTTAGTTTATATTAAGACTAGCAGGTTGGCCACTATCATTTGTCTCTTGCATGACATATGATATACTGATAAGAATATATAAAGTTCGAAACGGGTATATGTCTATTTAGGAATTGACAAATGATAGTTGGCTACCAATCTATCAGGATTTGCAGGTGTAATCCAATTTGCTCACTGAGTAGTTATTTCTTGCAAATCCTATTAGGAAATAGAGTTTCATTCACTAGGGCTATCCGACGGATAGTAAGCATCGACCATTTAAGAAGTTTCACTTACCTCCTCACCGCTACAACTATTGTAATGTGGTATATACTAATTTTATAGATATAAAGAATACAAAGAGTGCAAAACTCCTGCTGTCGGTTCATATGATTGCGTATCATACACTTTTTCTGGTTTAAACCGGTTAAATATGCAATTTCGTGGGAGACTGCACTTTTGGTCTTTTACTTGCCCAATTTTAAATGGACAAGCGACCAACTACTTTACTCCCCTCCAAAGGATGGTATATCTACCATATAATTCTTGCCTGAGATTGCACAGCTTCTGCGAATACACTAATATACAAGCCAATAGAAGGTGTTACCTCCTTTCCCTTGTTATTTATTTTTGAGAAAGAATTGAGGCAACATATGCAGACGACTAGCTGGTTTAAGTCGGAGCAGAGAGCCGTGGGTCCAGAGCATCCGTAAGAGTGGAGAAACCTACCCTTTCTGTTATGTACAGCATAAGCGACAGATTTCTGTTTATTTAGAGAAAAGGAGACAAAAAAAACTGATGTTAAATTGGGCACCATCTATAGTAAAATAAGTAAAATTGTCTCTTTTTCTCGAATAACCAGTCTACTATAGATCAGACTATATATATATATATATATATATATATATATACATAACAAATTTATACCAGTATCCTAGATTGATAATTGTTGAGGTGACTGGTTCTGGGACAGCAATCCAGGCCCACAATTGTCTCTTGTTGCGAGAATGGATTCTAATGTTTCCTTGGAAATTTACGTCTCTCAATGAAATGGCGTTAAAGCTGTAGGAAAATTAACCAACTAGGTGGTTTATGAAAAGATAACGAAATTGTATCTATATGTAAGATAAGCTGTGCAAAAGCTATGCAGGAATGAATAAGCTATGTAGAAATGTATCAGTATATATGTGCATAAACATATAAGTACATATAAATATATATCAGCATCTAAGCCCGTAAGCATCTTAGCATGTAGATATGTAAGCATGTAAGTATATACAAAAGTAAGCATGTACAAAACAATTTAAGCATGTAAGAATTTAAGCAAGTTAGCTGTACAAAAGCTGATTTTATAAAAACTATAAATTGCCAAAAAAATGAGAAGGAAAGAGAAAAATATTTTTAAAACCATGTGGTATATATAGTATTTTAACTACTTATTAAATTAAAAAGAATTGACCTTGAATTCAAATTTATTTTTAAAATAATTGAAATTATATCAGACAAAATTTGAAGATTAATTAAATTTTTAATGAGTAATAAATGAAATTACCTGTATGTTAAACACTTGTTAACGGGGATATAAAAATGCTTCCATACCACAGCCTTTGCTTCACAATTCGTAAATACAATACATAACCACAAATATGAACAGCTGTAAATGAATAGTAAAACGTATTGACTACTGTGAGAACTTAGTAAATATTTTACATCTTATAGGGTATACTATATATAGTAACGAGAAAAGGTAAAGAAAATAACCATATGTACTAACATAGTAAACAAAAATATAAAAATTGAAAAATAGATATCTGATGTAACTAAATTTTGTAGACAAATTGTTAATTGTTTCCTGGGATGCTGTGTTACAACGGAACAGAGATACATCAGAGTTTAGAATATGACTGAGTTCCTAAGATATAAAACTAAGTACATAAAACAGTGTGAAATGGTTTAGCAGTTATATAAGTAAAATTCTGTTAGTTCAAAACAGTTTCACTTACAAAAACTGAATCGAAAAATGTTATACAGATCGTGCTAAATATAACCAAAACACTAGTTTTTATATAAAACTGTTAAATGGACATAGGCCATGTAACAAAGGCGAGGCGAGATCGCTGTATTTCCTTGGTGGTCACCCACCCAAGTACTAACCGCGATTGCAGATGCTTTACTTTTCGTATCGAATATACGAAAGAGAGAGAGAAATTTATTTAACATTAGGTCCCACTTCGGGACCGATTGTGCACCTATTCGTTAAGTGGTGGCTATAGTAGAATCAGGCGAAGTAACCCTGGTTCGGTGAAAAAATTGAACATGAACTCCTTTTGACAGTATACCGAATAAAAAGATGTAAAAATAATATTAACAAAATGCGGAACTGGCTGAAAATACTTAAACTGTCAATATTAAAATATAGGAGACACGCACTAATAAATTTTAGTAGCTGGTACGGGCAAACCTAAACGAGAAAACCCATACGAGAAAACTAACGCGTGTTGTGTCCCGGCTGTCTAATATGTGATCTACGGCAAGTTTTGATATTAATAAATACAATAGAAACAAAATAACAAAACAGGACAAATAGAAACGAAGGAGGGGACAGGAAGCGATTAAAGAATTAAAGGTATTAGATTTCAATCGAGAGGAATAGCTGAAGAGGAAGGTATAGTAGGTGACAGTTTTGCTATAGTATTTGCTGGAGAATGGACAGCTCTTGGTAAGGAATGGTGTGTTTTATTTTAAAGAGGGCATTATGGTGTCCTATTTTAGTAATGTTTCTGGTTAGCAGGCTATCACTTACTTGAAATGAATATAATTTTTATGAAATTTTCTGCTGAACGTTGTCCAGTATACGAGTATGGGATAGTCAGATATATGCTCGCCCCTCATTTTTGGTCTTAGTTCATCGTATTATATTTACATTGGCACCGTCTTATTTTTTATGTAGGTTCAATGCTGGGTCTACAGTACATAATAGGACTGACAATTCAGTTTCAATACTTGTTTCATATTATTATTATATGCACAGTGTGCATGTTTCGGCAAATATATTATATTTAATAAACTGTATATTATAGTATTTACAAGAATATGAAATAAGTTCGTTAGGATGTGTTCGGACGACAAGTGCTTCCTAACGGAGCTAGAGTTAAGGCTGGTGCCATAGGGCAGGTTTTTGTTTAACATCTCAGCGATAAGATTCAGTACGTTGTTTAGTTTAAATAAGGGTGTAGTCTTGCATCAAAATTAAAATTGGAATCTTTATTATTATATGTGTTTTTTGTTATCTAATTTTCCTAGGTTACCACAAACAAAATGCATTTTTTGTAGGCCTTTAAGTGGCTAGTGTGGCCAGGTGCGTACACCACATATACTCTCCCTACAACATAATCAAATAAATCTGCTAAAGAGTCAATATGACAACGGATTTTTTGAAATTATGTTTGATATGGGATTTTCTAGATATAATTTACAAAACAGTTTCTAATTTAGATGCAAATAAGAAATGTCTGGCAGTTTTTCTAGATCTAGCTAAAGCCTTTGATACCGTATCACATCGTATCCTATTAATGAGACTAGAAAATATTGGTGTACAAGGCGTTGCTTATGATCTTCTAAAGAACTATCTCACAAACCGAACACAGAAAGTAAAAATCGATAATTCCCTGAGTGAAACACAGACCATTACCATGGGCGTACCACAGGGAACAGTGTTGGGTCCAATTCTGTTCCTTGTATACGTTAACAACATAGCTAGTCTAATAAATTTCCGAGGTCATATAACATCTTACGCTGACGACACAGCTATGATTTTTGTGGATGAATCATGGGAAAATGTTTATTTTATAGCCGAAAGCAGCCTAAATATAGTTTACCAATATCTAAATATTAACATGCTCAGCCTAAATGTGGATAAGAGTAAACTTTTAACCTTCACCCTCTCAGCGGATGATCAACCAGTAAAGGGATTCCTCACTGTACATAAAAGAAATTGCCAAAATAAAAATGAATGTGGTTGCCCTGAAATAAAAAAAACTAACAAAGTAAAATACCTCGGAGTAATGGTTGACCATCATCTAAGATGGAATGAACATATTGAATATATCACAAAAAAAATTAGAATACTTACACACAAATTCTACCAATTAAAAGGCATACTAAACAGAAAAAATTTATTCATTGTTTATGACTCTTTAGTTGCATCGATTATTAGCTACTGTATTGAAGCATGGGGAGGATTATTTAAAAACTCTTCAAGCAATTTGCAAGTCACACAAAACAGTATATTAAAAATAATACTGAACAGAAACAGATTACATAATACCACCTTGCTATACGAGGAGGCAAAAGTCTTTAATGTAAAAAATGCTTACGCATATCATTCTTTATTGTGGTATTATAAAGTACGGGATTCCGTATATATCTCACGATTACCCAACAAGATCATTAAGAAATAAAAATCTTGTTATACCATTATATAAAAAAACACATACATAACGATTTATATTCTATTATGGTCCAAAATTGTATAACATACTACCCCTTAATATTAAAAATATACAAAAGTTAAATAAATATAAAATAGAATTAAAAAAATTTATTGATAAGATCGATATTATTTTGAATCAACAGTTTATATAAAAATATTTGCTCCAACCACTATAGTTATAGCCTTGTTTTGATAGTTAGATCAGAATATTATATGCCATCTCTACGATTTCCCTATTTTATGATTCAGTATAAACACCTACCACTACCTTCTAAATTTAAATTTAAGTTTCAGGCTGTCCCAACCAACAAAGAAAGGGAAAAAAGAGAAAAGAAAGAAAAAAAAGACAATATGATGATATATATATATGTAATATATTATGTCTATATAGATAATACTCCTATCCTGTGTTGATACTCTGCAAAACAAGCCACAGCATGCTTAGGCGACTGTATCATTACAGGATGGTGTCAGAATATGTAGAAAACTGTCTTTGATATTTTTTCTCTTTTTTAGTTGTACATTTTTTACCTGTCTTTGATTAATGTATGTATATATGTATAGGTATATATATGTATGTATGTATAAGACATACGAGAATGTATATATTAAATTCTTTTGGCCTTTACCAACAAATGTAATTTAATTAAGTATATATGTACTTGGAATTATATATTAATAAAGTATAACAGTATCAATAATAGTATCCAGCAAGCACGCTGTCAAGACTGACAGTTAAGAAAAAGAGCCCTTTGTACAAAGAGGCCAAAGATGGTTTCCGTCTGTCCTGACGTATGAAAATATATTTTCAAGATGGGATATCAGGACTGACAAAAGTCTTGTGAGTAAAACTTGGTTTGTGGGATCCAAAATATAAATTATCTAAAAAAAATTGTAATTTAGTAAAGAAGAGCGAGACCTGAGTATCAGTATTTGACTTGATGAAATAATCGCCAGGGAGACGCTAAGTTTGGCCGTAAAAAAGCTACGCTGATGGACAGAGTAAGTCATCCTTAGGCATGGCGGATAAACCCAATAAAATTAGCAATTCATCATACCAGTGAATGACATTACCCCTGGCTAACAATGCAATTTTCAAGGTTCTATGGAATCTCTCAACCGTGTCATTGCTTTGAGGAGAATATGTCGTCATGTGAATCCGATGGAACCCTATGAAGTTGTAAAATTCGCTAAATAAATTTGATTCGAACTGGACACCCTGATCTGTAGTGACAGTTAACGAAACGCCAAAACTACAGATAAAATTTTTAAGTAAAGTTTTAGCAACGGTTTCAGCAGAAATGTCTGATAAGGGACACGCTTCTGGCTAGCTTGTGAATCATTCGTCACAGTGAAGACATAATGACACCTGTTGGAAGGTGGTAAGAGTCCAACGAAGTCTATGTGAATGTGTTCGAAACGCCTCTTGGAAACATCAAAATCTGAAATGGGAGTTTTGGTGTTCCTATTAATTTTGAAAGTTTGGCAATTTACACAGGTTTTTCCCATGAGGTGCACAATGAATTCATTTTGGGCCAGAAATAGAAGTTATAAGTTTTCTAGAGGGGCGAATACCTGGGTGTATTAAATTATGAAAGACTGCAAATACTGCACATCGTAAAGACTTTGGTACTAAAGATCGGCATATAAAGTTAGTTACATCGCACTAAATTTTATCAGTTGAACTAGGAATTGTAAGTTGTTTTAAAAAATACTTATCTTTACTATTTGGGTCAAATTGATTTTTAATTAAAAATGAAAGTTCGCAATTGTTTGATTGGACATCTTTTAAAAGGAAAATGGAAATGGATTAAAGAAAGATCGTTTATGCGTGATGATGTATCCCCAGTGATGTTTTCTTTACCACTAATGTCACGTATATCATTGATTCATTCGTGAACTGGACGATGTATTGTAAATGGGGAGTCTGACGTGGAGCCTTTTCAACGTGTGTGAAGAGGGCCCTAACCAATGGTTTGTGATCAGTAAACTTCAGATCAGATACTTAATATCTCAATCTCAATTGTAGTTGGTAAACAACAAAAATAATAAATGGATATATTACAGAGAATAACAGTTTCATTTCATTTATCACATCACATTTCCTAGGTTATCATCAACAAAATATATTTTTGGTAGGCCATTAAGTGGCTAGTGTGGCTAGATGCGTACGCCACAAAGGCCTCTTGGTATTGGCCAAAATGAAGACCTATCTATTTGAATCTCAATTTTTTTTGGTGCTGGAATATCCTTTTCCGGTCAAAATTACACAAAGAAAACCTTTTTTTAACATCATCGGACTAACAATTTTTGAAGAAACTGGTTTATGTTGGTTGCTGCAGGTGATTGATTCATTTATATGCATTATATGCGTTTATATTATATTATTATATATATTTTCACTAGTTAGGAACTAACTGGTTTTCTTAAATTTGCAGAATAATCATAGCAACTTTCCAAGTAACAGTTTCTGGCTAATGGTGTCAAATTCCTTAATATAATTGCAGCTATTCCTTATTTTTATCAGTATATGATCAAACGAGCAGTTGAAAGACTGTACTTCCGACTAAAACAGGGTTGGCATTCTGATATCACGTTGTGTGTAATCTGATAAATGTATAAGCATTCGCAAAGCGTTTATTTCTAAAATATTACAGAAAAGATACTTACTGGGAGAGAATCAGATTAGTTAATTTCAGCATAGGTTTTACTGTAGCTCATTTCCGCAGAGACGGAAAATTACTATTTACTATACATTAATCTGTAATGTACTTGATATATATATTTATGTGCGAGCTATATCAATTCTTGTTGAATTATTTTCTAATACATATGCATTTGACTTATTGACTATTGCTTCTATAAATAAAATAGTAATTTTAAGCAAACCCTTGGTGTTCATAGAATAAAAGTAGATCTTCTTCAATTCCTGTGCTCATAAGAATAGAACAGAAATAATCATTCACTTGATCTGGATTATTCAAATGAACATAAATTACCTACTAAAAATATGACTTTCCATAATATCTTCTTGCATCAATTTCCACAACGAACATTGTTACATGTTTGCAGCTTTTATTATAACTCCAACCGAGAAAATATTTAATTATTTTGTACTTTGTTGAAACAGATTTCATTATTTTAATTGAATATGTAAGCCTGTACAAAAATGGAAATATTTTCTCTTGCAAGAACGCTAAGCCAAATCTTCCCTCTTTAATTAAATCCAAAGTAACCAGGCTGTACCTAATTTCATATATTTAATAAATATTTAGATTTTAGTGATACCTATTAAAAGTTATACCCCATGTATGAACGAGACGTAAAGAATTTTTTCCAAGCTAACACTTCACCGACTTCAAAAGATAAAAATCTTATAATTCCCTAAATCCCTTACAAACTTCTGTGAATATCGTAATTTTATGTATATTCCCCTGAGTTTTGAACTTTATATTTACATCTGTTGTTAGTATTGCGAAGAATGCTATGCATTTTAGAATGTTTTGGTGATACTGCTGTTTCATTTTAAAAAGTTCATCCTCGACGAGGTCGATGGCAACTCGTAGATTATTCCCAGGGACTTTTCGTTAATAGCTACTATATATTATAGAGATACTGTAACAATGTTTGAAACAAAACTTATTTTGAAATTTAAATTGCATGTGGAAGTTTTACAATTAAAAATTGTGTTTAGTTTATACAAGTAGCGAAACTGAACGTGAATAAATTACCTAAGCATTCGTAAATTTTGAAAATATACCTCATAGGAATAAAGAATATAACACTATTATTTTATTAGACAGTTTCATCATCAAATTTTCTCCAACTTTGCCTCTTAAAATAACATTAAGGTGATTTAAATTTCGAATGTGATACTGAATAAAATATAAGTATATTAAGATTATTTATTTAAACTGTCCGGTTGTCAGCTCTGTAAATTTCAACCAGATGCAGTCATTATACATATGCATAATTAATAATAATAATACTAAATCGTCTTTATTTAAATTTCTGTTTTGGCAAAGTTCAGCGAACTGTTCTACGACTTATTAACCAAGAAAATTTACAAACATTTTTAACATTTTTTTTAAAATACATAATAACTAGATATAGGCCAGTAGCGTTAAACATCCAATTCAGAAATAATTCCTACAAAAGGTCATCATTGTCTCATTTTCTCAAGAATATATGTAGAAGGTCAAATATTAGGAATCTATATTATAGCGTTCACGTCTCTTCCATTTTTAAAGAAACACAGACAAGACAAATAATATTTGTGTTGTTCATCGCAAAACAAACCACAATAAAAGCCATTGCATATTCTTTTTTATACAATTCCGCAGAAAACTTCGCATATAATGCAGAAAGTAGTATTGCCAAAGAAAAATGCATCAATAAAGTTTTATGTGTGACCCTAACTTCATAAAAATAGATACAACTTTAAAATCGCGACCGTATGAATGTTCGCTGAAGCTCTAGTAAGATGTAAATAGTCGACTCCACTTCCATGCTGAAATGTCTGTTTAAAAGTGTCAAAATGGTTCAGTCATTATTGCTGCAGTTTTCCGATATCTGTGTAGAACGATTTGCAAGATTCGTATCCTCTATAAACTGGAAATAATGTATGGATTTAATTTTATATTTTAGTAAGAAGTATCACAATGTATTTTCTTGTCTATTTAGGTAAAATCTAGAGAACTGTAAAGTTATATCATTATTATTCTTAAAAGTAGTTTATCCCCTATAAAATTAATATCTTAATCAAGTGTGCGATATACATACAGGTATATAGTATAGAAATTACTCCTGAAATAAATTAGAAAAATCAGTGATATTAGACCGGAGACTTTGGGCATCTAAACTGATTATTTATTGGTATTATTTGAGAATATTCGCTTACCAAATATGATATATAATAACAATATGTATACATTTTCAGTAAAAACGTGTATACTATAGAAACTATAGAAATCGGTCTTTTATTTTGCAGGTAGACTACCTGGTCAATGTATTAGGTTATAAACACCAGGTGGTCGACCGGTCTATACTTGTTTCCACTTTGACTACCATCAGTATTTCTATGCTTCATGGAGTGAACACTTGTGTTTTAGTAATCAATTTGTTAAAATGGTGTTTCATTATTAATTTTAATATTTAAAATTAGATTTTTTTTTTAAATATATACAAACAATTATATTATTTACAAAAAAAATAATTACAGCCGAGGAACAAAGACTGGGCAAGGTTTTATTTCTCATTACTGTAAAGTTGTATCATGTAAGTTTATAAATTAATTTATTAGTTAAAAATGAGGAAGTGGTCTTTATAGTCAATTAATATGTTGTAGTATCATATTTATCAGCAATATTTGGCGCGCTACCAAAATGCTTGCGTTCGGGCTTAAATTATGAATTAATAAATTTGCTGAAGATTGATATTTTCCATTAGTAAAATAAACGAATTTATATCGGTCAGAAAATAAATGAAAATCTAAAATAATTACAAAAACTATATAAGGTTTTCCTATTTGCCACAATAATACTAGAAATGAATTATTATTAACGCGTCTTACCACCTGATCGTAAATCAAAAGTGATTTCTCCAATGATAGTGTGGTGGCTTAAAGCAAATATTAGCCAGAGTCGTGACCTGCTGGATTAAAGCGAGATAATTTGCACAGTTCATATATACCCTTAGTACAAACAAGTGCCCGATTTTCAGGTCCACCGTGTTGAAATACAACGCCATCTTTATTTTCGTTAAAGATTTTTGACTTTTGTTTTAAAAATGCTGAATACCACCCAAACGGTTGGGTTTTCGGCAAAACATGTTATTATATGTTTTTATTAACAATTAAATTTGCTACAATATGAGCCTTAATAGGTTGTATATTTTGTTAGATACAAACTTTTTAAATTTTGACATCTTTAAAATTTTCGACTTCTATTGAAAAATCACCAACTATAACCCCAACGGTATGGTTATGGATTAAATGAAAAACATCTATTTTATCTTTAATATTTTGCGATATGTAAAACTTTTTACGTTTGAACTTTTTATAGGTTTCTATATGACCCTGAAATATGTCGTTTTTCTAAATATATCCAATGCAGTTAGTGTTTAAAGAACATTATTAAAAAATAATGATAGGGTACTGTTTGGCTAAAATAAAAATTCATGCATAAAATTATAAGAAATCTGTAGGTAACTATTTTATTTGCCCATATAGTGCAATATGAAAAAAATTTAAACTATACTGAGACAGACAATAATAAGAACAAAAATTATGTCATTATAATAACATATGTGGATGAGGGAATATTGTGTAGACAGTAGACAGTAGACGGTGCATTATTTTCACTTGTGTTCCTTACGCAAAGATATCCTTTCTGAGCTTGATAGTACTACCATCGTACAGAATGCATGTGAATCATTCGATTATTTTGAATTCCTTTGCTTTATCATCGACTGGCTTATAAGGATGTTTTTCGAGAAAGAAAAATCCTTCAGTAGCTGAAGGATATGATTTTCATGTTTTCCATGCGGTTTTTTTCCTTAAAAAATTGTGATACGTTGTTTGAGCCCGTAAATGCATGGAGAAATATAATACTTGCAACAGATTTTCACCAAGCCCTTGACAAATGTCATTGATAAGATAAGATCAGAAGTGTTTACTCTTACCAAACGCAACCCATAGTAGAAAATTAGGTTTGTAAGTTAGTAGCTTAAAAAATATGCTTACCAATTGCAGCCACATCTGTATCAACAGTGCTTATGAGGACGTAAGTTGCACCCTTTCGTAATGTATCCAATATATAAAGGCACATACGCGTATCAGTTTCTTTGTTATCAGTTTCCGGCATTAGTGTACTGCTGTTTTTAGAAGTGGCATATTTACCATACGTGATGTATAATTCTCCACCTTCTTGTACGTCATGGGCTTCGACTGCATCAGTCAATAGGATTAAAAGTTCAGTTTTATTTCCTGAATTTTGAAGGAATGTAACTAAGTTTTTGGGAAGTGTGGTTTCTATTGTTACTTTTCTCCTTTCTCTCTTCCTTCTCTTAACATGGGTAGTTTTCTTTAGACTGTCTTCTTTGTAAGTGTCCTAACAACAACTATTCTTGGACAGTCCTTAAGTTGATTATCGATCCATAGATATCTTTTTGAAGATATCTTTTCTGAATATTTTTTACATATATTTTAAATTTTGGCGCATCTAAATATGTAGACTGGATAGTTGGTGATTATTCAATAGAGGTTGAAAATTTATAAAGAATTCTAAATTTGAAAAGATGTATCTTACAAAATATTCAACCTACTAAGTCGGTATATTGTAGCAAGTTTAATTATTGTTAATAAAACATATAATAACATGTTTCGCTGGCAACCCAACAGTTTGGGTGATATTCAGAAACTTTTTAGAGAAAGTCAAAAACCCTTAACATACACAAAGGCGGCGCCGTATTTCAAGATGACTGGCCCGAAAATCCTACACCCCTATTAATTGTTTGCACTGAGAGTACATAAGAAGTATGCAAAATCTTGAATCCATCAGGTCACAAAATTTTCGTTAATCTACCCCACTATGAGGAATATGCTGATGTATTGGTCTAAAATCTATGTGTATACGATTACGAGCCTCTTCCATGCGACCGCGATATGAGCATTGATTCAAGAGATCTCGGAGCTCTGGTCTATTAGCGACGTATCTTCTTCTTCTTCTTTTTCTTAGTGGTGCAATCATAAATCGCGGCACTCATTCCTAGTGGCCCATTGTGCATCCGCTAACTGATCAGAGGATGTCCCCATCCAGACCGGACTCCAGACCAAAGGCCAGAATCCTTCCCAGCGGGGCATTCCTTACCTCCTCCGGCATAGGGAAGCCTATACCGAAGTGCTTGTGTCTCAAGTTCATGAGACTGGGGCATGAGGTTAGGAGATGGATGGAAGTTTCCTCCTCCTCTCCACAAAACCTACACTCGGGGTTGTTAACCACTCCGATGTTGTGCAGGTGTTTCCTGAAAGGAAACTAACCACGATCCTAACTTGCTTTCTGCCTAAATGCAGTAAATGTTCCGCTCTCTTCGGCAAGGGTCCTGGGATGAGGAGGTCCACAAACTGGGAGTGAGACCAGTCCTTGTTACATGGCCTATGTCCATTTAACAGTTTTATTTAAAAACTAGTGTTTTGTGGATAGTTAGCACGATCTGTATATTTTTTGGATTCAGTTTTTGCAGGTGAAACTGTTTTCAACTAACAGAATTTTACATGTATAACTGCTAAACCATGTCACACTGTTTATGTACTTAGTTTTATATCTTAGGAACTTAGTCCTGTTTTTCTATTAACACTATTATGCATCTCATATCCGTTGTAATACAGCATTATTATCCCAGGAAACAATTTGTCTACAAAATTTAGTTACATCAGATATCTATTTTTCAATTTTTATATTTTTGTTTACTATGGAGTACATATGGTTATTTTCCTTACCTTCTCTCATTCTATGTATAGTAAATCCTATAAGATGTAATATATTTACTGATTTATCAATACGTTTTACTACTTATTTACATCTGTTAATATTTGTGGTTATATATAAAATAGAAATTGCAAAGGCAAATCAGCTGGCATGGAAAATAAAGTATTATTATAGATTCCTTTTATCGATTATATGCCACTACTTTAGTTGAGTATGGGAATCTACAAGGCAAGTTGGTGCGCTTAACTTAACCACTGACAGATGGCCATACTTGTACGATTTCTATATTTTGATAGCTTTCAATTTAAATAGGGAATTAGATTTCTCACATTTTTTTGGTGGCGTTGTTTTCCAGTAAACAGGACAAAAAGTTTTCCTTATCAGTAAAACTCACCAGGAAGTCATTTGCTTGCAGCCTTTGTACTGATTCAAACATTATAATTTTTAACTGTGGACTTCAGTAATTGATATTACAATTTTTATATCCCAGTTACAAAGTGTTGAACATACAGGTAATTTCATTTCATTATACTCATTAAAATATTTTAATTAATCTTCAAATTTTGCCTTTGATATAATTTAAATTATTTTTAAAATAAATTTTGAATTCAAAGTCAATTCTTTTTAATTTAATAAGTAGTTAAAATACTATATGTACCACATGGTTTTAAAAATATTTTTCTCTTTCCTTTTAATTTTTTTGGCAATTTATAGTCTAAGAAATCAGCTAACTCGTGCATAGCTAATAATTACTATTGCATAGCTAAAATTACTTTTGTACTGCTAATCAGCTTACTTTTGTATAGCTTAAATTAATTTCCTGCAGCTTTTGTACAGCTAGCTTAATATTTCGTGCAGCTAATTTAAATATATTTTGTACAGCTAACTAGCTTATATTTGCATAGCTAACATTGCTTAAATTTTGCATAACTAACTTGCATAAATTTTGTATGTGCTTATGTTTGGTTAAATGTCCTACAATTTTCACCCCATTCATTGAGAGACGTAAATTGCCAAGGAAAATCTAGAATTCACAAGAGACAATTGTGGGCCTGGATTGCTGTCCCAGAACCAGCCACCTGAACCATAAACAATCTAGGATACTGGTATCAATTTGTCTTTTATATAAATATATTTTTTTTTACATTTCAATTTGTCTCAAACCGATTTGTCTAATTTTTTTCATGTAATATAATTTTGTCATTCATTTTAAACTATCTTTTTATTTCTCTTACCAACAATTTCAGCCTGATCTATAGCAGACTGGTTATTCGAGAAAAAGAAACAATTTTGTTTATTTTACTATAGATGGCGCCCAATTTAACATCAATTTTTCTTTGTCTCCTTTTCTCGAAATAAACAGAAATCTGTCGCTTATGCTGTACATGTCAGAAAGGGTAAGTTTTTCCACTCTTACGAATGCTCTGGACCCACGGCTCTCTGCTCCGGCTTAAACCAGCTAGTCGTCCGCACATGTTGCCTCAATTCTTTCTCAAAAATAAATAATAAGAGAAAGGAGGTAACATCCTCTATTGACCTATTGGCGTTTGCTTTAGGGTAAGCCAGTGCTGGCTCCGGGCCCCTCAAGGGCTGTTGAGAACCCTCTCTGGCCAGAGCATCTGCCTGCTCATTACCCTCAATGTTACTGTGCCCAGGCACCCAGAGAAGCCTGACCCAATTGGATGAGCCAAGTTCGCAGAGCGTCTTTTTACAGTCCTGAACCAGAAAGATTTGGTTTTAACTGATTCCAGGGCCTTGAGGGCCGCTTGGCTGTCACTACATATATATATATATATATATATATATATATATGTGTTTGTTAGAATATTCCCTGCGGATATTCTCCTGGGCGCAGACCAAAATAGCGAATATCTCGGTCTGGAATACCGCTGCGAATTTACCGACGATTTAGCGACATATAAACACAGTTTAATAATAATAACTATAAATTTATTTAAAGCCTTATTTAAATAATTTTTCATTTAAAATAAGCCCGGTTTATTACTAAATATAACATGGGTACTCCTAAAATAATTTTCCAACTCAGGGATATATGCGATGGACCCGAAAATAAACAATCTGATAATTTAAATAAAATCAGACTACTCAGGCATAATTGTCAACCGAAAAATAGCCCATTACAATACACAGATAAAAACGCTATAACCGTTCCTTAAGATATTGCCCACTGTCACAGCTAAGGTTCAAACTTTAAGGGATAACGACGATTATCTCTGTTATCTCATTGAACCGCAGCCTAGCCCACTGCTACTGTCTCGGTAACACATTAATCAACTGTGCATGAAAGTCGTGATTGTACAAAACTAGAAAAATTACTGTTATTTTTTCGGCGAACCTTCACGCCACCGCCGCGCCATTTGTTATCTATGCTAGATATAACTGTAACTCCATGGGTATTATCAATGAATGTACAATAAATAAACAAAATAATGATGTATGTAAGAAATTCGTTGGAAATATGAAAATATCCTAAATAAATTAATTAACACATTTAATAACGCCATTAAGCATGCATGCTTCAAACTTGTTTCGAACTTGGGATCATTTTGTTTCAAGTCTAGAGCACTGAGCTTGAAACGACTTATATTTTTACTTACATTACTTTAAGAACGTTTGTACATAAACGGCCCTAGATAGTTCAACATCATGGGTGAGGGAAAAAACTGGATTAAAGAGAAACAATGTTAAATTTAAACCTATATAACAGCAATAAAATTCATAACCCTGAGGCCGTGGAACATAAAAATATATCAATGTCAAAAACAAAAGTTCTTTAAAATGTACGGTATTCGAATACTCAATCAAAGTCATATAAAAATAACTATACTAATACATGGAATTTTTATAGTAACAAAAGGTAAGTTACAAACATGAATAAAATCCGGAGCATAACTTGAGTCAAAACTCATTTAGATACTTAGACACTAACACACAATTATCATGTTTAAAGTCAAAATCTCGAAAAGAAAGTTAGACGTCACGGATTTTATTTTATGGTAAAAAGCCGAAAACCATTGAGTGAACTTAACAAAAACGTACTTACAGTTTACGATGCACTTTGTCACATGAAGCAATAATTGGCACTGACGGAAATCTTCCAAATACCTACTTGGAGGGCGCAGTATTCGAAAATTTTATAGTTTAACCTCTAATTCATGAAAGATTGCGCGCACTGGTCAAGGGTCTATGCACCAAAAAGCTTTTATTTGACTAGGGAAGTTTCTAAGGTTTTCACTTTGATAAAACAGTACAGTATACGGATCAATACCGTAAATACAACAGAATTTAAAGTGGATATCTTGTAATATGGCGTATTTGCTGTTTACATTGTCAATAAATGGCGTTTTTCACTAACCAAATAAAACTTCTCTCTAGAATGGAACTTATGGAGGTAATATCGCCAGACTTTAACATCAAGACGAATCAACGTCTATCTAACACAACTTTACATATTAATTCGTGGTAATACACCACTTGCAGTCTTTCTTTTTACCCATTTTTAATCGCCGTTCTGACTTGTTGCTCCCGGCGTACACCATAATATCAACGTGAATGTCCCTCCGCGCATTCTCTATTTATCATCAAAACAAAGTTAAATGCCTAAACCAATTAGCGAATCGGATCCAAAAATGCACCAATCATAGCCTTAGAGTTGAATACGAATATGCCGCGCGGTTACAGGCTTTATTTTTACCGATTTCTTTATGACGTTTTATTAATATTTTACTAAATTTTCACACGATAAAAAACAGACCGTTGCAAGCTACTGAGCCAGTTGCAATTGGTTAAATATTTGTCAATTTTGTCTTGAACGAAAACTAAATTAAGAAAATTTTCTGAGCAAATCCGTTTTAGATTTTTAAAGTTTCACATAATAACAGTTGGTATATTGAAGTTAAAGTAGGCAATAAAATAACTTCTATCAAGATATTTGCGAGGCAATTGCATGACTTATTGATCGCCACGCGACCAAAGTTTGGCACTCTCTTTTATCTCTTGAAGATAACGGTTTAACCCTTAACAATTTACGTTAAGCTGCCGATTAAAGTAAATTAGACTTGAAAGTTTTATGGAGAAATTATCCCTTATTATTGCCAAACGAATATACGCACATTGAAAATTATTTCTTGTTTGTTAATTTTTCACGTCTTCTCTTTTCTCTAAACAATACAGAAAAATTGTTATTAGTTAGATAGAGAGTGGTTTTATTTAAATTATTACTCTTCATGGTGTTAAAAAGTATATTTCAAACGGGTGGGAAATGATGACATTAAGTAGAGTATTTCCCTCCCCTTTTAATGATATATCACATGCCATATTTATTCACTAGAACGAAGCAAGTAATTATGAATACATTTTCTTGAACTGTAAAAAAATTAACTAACATCATACTTGCCATGAAGAAGCATGAGAAAATAAAATGTTTAAAATATTCAATGAGTTAATTAAATGTAATAGTTTAGTCCAACAAGCTCCTTCATAAATCTTTATTTTCTCAAGGAGTAATAGTATGGGATCCAACGCCCCCTTTTTAAAGTCATTACTCACAGGTTGAATTTTCGTAAGTGGCTTCGTTTTGACGGGTCTTCCAACTTTTCCCTTTGCGAAACTTCTCGGAAGAGGTTGATAAAGTTCTACGCAGCCGCTAAACATCTTGATCGTGGAACTGACACTTTCATGGCGTAGGACTGGACAATCTGCCAGAAAATTTGTAGGACAATTTGGCCATTCGATTTCAAAAGTATTAATTAAACAATAGTGTAAAAATCAGCCTGTTAATGTAAAAAGAAACAAGGAGCTGCGCTTGTCTTACAAAAACGATATAAATATGTAAAAAATATGTAAATATGTGAAAATAACGAGGTCTGAAATTTTATTTCTAACGGCAAACCAATTTACTATTGGGTTCTAATGGAAGCTTAATTTTGCTGAGAGGGTGGTTAAACAACCGTTGTGATTTTGTAAATTAAAAATTCAATAAAGCATTATTTTGAAGCTCATAGTTTCTTATAGAGAGACTTGTTGGTATGAAATATTACGTTTAGTAACTAATATTCCGTGGCGAGCGTAGGTGCGTCTTTACTATGTACATACTTCGGTATGCGATGTAAAGCAACGACAGGCGCAGTTAGTACTTGGATGGATGACCATTCCAACGGAAACCGCGTTCTCGCCTCACACATCTTCCAGCGGCTTGTATATCAGTGTATGCGCGGAAGCTATACAAACTTAGGCGAGGGTTGTATAGGAGATATACCATCCTTCGGAGGGAATGTAAAGCCGTCGGTCCCTTGTCTATTAAATGTTAGGCAAGTAAAAGATCCCTACTCTTCTTAAGGGAAGAGGTTCGGCAAAATTCCTGGTTGGGGTAGCTCGTCTACAGGCGTTGGTGTTAGGCCTCAGTAGCGGAAATAGGCCGACGTTAAATAAATGTATAAAAAAAATAATAATATCCCGCTCTCTAGCGTCATACATTATTTGAACACATGCTAAGATGAGTCAGGCTACATATATTGACCGCTAAATGGAGCCTATTTACGGAGTTACATTTGGAAATTTTAAAAATGTAATATATTATAGTTGGAAATTCTCGTATCGGTCGCTCTAGACCTACCTATACTGATGAGAGCCAACAGCTGAAAACTGCAGTCTGCAAGTAGTGTGGTGTGTGGCTGACACGAGAGTTCCTTTAAGTAGAAATAACTTCGGCTGGTGTTTGTTGCAATCGAAACCTAAGCATTTTGGTAGTAATATGTGATTATTATACGTGACACGTTCAGGCATGCAATTTGTAATTCTGCTCTCAGCGTGAGAATATCTGTTGGTTGCAGTCTGGCTATTCATTACGAATAAAAATTATAGAGATGCTTGTTGAACTGAGGTATTATGTTTAGTTGATATTACGCCCTCTGAAAACATATATTTGAGCTCAATTTAATGAGTTGTTTAAAATATTAATATAATAAAACATGAATACAATTACAAATAATAAACTAAGAGTACACGTAAATTAGACATAAAAGCATAAAATAGGAGAAATAATTTATAAAGTTATTCCTAATAGGAACAAGACCCAAAAAAGTTCCTATCTAACCAGTGTCCGCAACATCCCTTATTTTGGTAGAAACCTCCCACCCGGTGGTACATTCTGGCGGTTTTTCTTAATTTTCTCGTAAACCGTTATTCAAAAGTAAAAAATGTACAAAATGTTGCCCATAAAATTCTACACAAAAACTGTTATATCAACATTTTAGTTGTTCTTTGCTCAATTCTGGCAAATAGCGTTCAAAGTTAAGGGTAGTTTTTAGCACGCTGTTTAAAATATGTTATGTATAATTGTATAAGTCCAGTGATCTTACGAATCTATACATACTCAGGCGATAAATAATAGATATATCAAACAAGAGAAAGGATTTGGAAGATGTTATTCATATTTTCAATAACCCCGAATATAAACGCTACCCCTAACTATGAACGCTATTTGCGAGAATTGACTAAGGAATAGCTAAAATGTTGATATAACTGATCCATAATTAGGTTTTAGAGTTCTCTTCCGCGTTGATTGTTTTGAATACTTGACTTAGAAGTTCTACCACAGGTAAACTTTAAATCAGAAAATCATATTATGCATTTTTGTAACGAATAATCTTAATGAAAGTTGCGCAGAATTGTCCAAAAAGCTTATCAATACCAAAATTTCAGCAAAATTTAAAAATATCGAAATTTTGTTTAAAATAATTCCGAAATGCGAAAATATAATTTTAATTTGTTTTTTTTTTTCTTGTTAAAAAAGTGAGCTATCACAATTTCGTTTTATATAAAACGCAAGCTGTCAGATTTTATAAACAAAAAAATATCATTAAAATATTTTCGGACATTATTTTAAACAAAATTTCAATATTTTTTAATTTTGATGAAATTTTTGACAGTTTTTGGACAATTCTGAATAACTTTCATTAATAAAATTTTCCAATGAAAAAATTCCCATATATTTTTTAATTTTCCCGTTAATTTTGACATATCAGGTGGCTTTTGCATTTGTCGAGGGTGAATGATTTTTTTGGCCATAAGTACATTCTGCTTTGTTCTATATTCGAGTAGAATTTGGTTCAAATCGGAAAAAAAAGTTATAAAGGGGTTAGTTACATTTTTATGTGCGACACACTGTATAATTATATATGTGTTCTGGCACTGCTTTAAACGACATGTTAATAAAACCCTGTATAAATTTGACGGTAATAAACATTTAAAGTCTTAATATTTTTGACTGTACTTTTATACATCAAATGGAGTATTCCGTAGATATATAAATAAACAACTAAAACAAATTCAAATCGGCCTTTATAACTATTTGCCACAGTTCACTAAACAGCTAATTCTCGAATGCCATTTGAATATCACGTCTTGGTAACACAACCGTTTTACGTTTCATAATTTGGCAACGTTGCTGGAGGCGAACTCCACCGCTACATTTAACATTTTTAAATACACTGAGGCGGACACGTATCATTCATGTGAGGAATCGGAGGAGTACTATATAAAAATTTTTATTTTATATAATGTTACATGGTCCATTTAACAATTTTATATAGTAACTAGTATTTTATTTATATTTAGCACGATCTGTATAACATTTTGATTCAGTTTTTGTGAGTGAAACTGTTTTCAACTATCAGATTTCTCCTTCTACAGCTGTTAAATCATTTCATATTATTTTATGTACATATTTTTATATCTTAGGAACTCAGTTATATTTTTTTTACATTATTATGTATTTCCGTTTTATTACAGCACCTCAGGAAACACTTGTCGATTTCAAGTTTACAAAACATTTATTTACATTCTTATACCTATATTTCAATCTTTGTATTCTTGTTTACTATGAAAGTACATATGGTTATTTTTCTTACCTTTCTCATTAACCTCTTATATACTATATCCTACAAAATGTAATATATTTGCTGAATTCTCACAAAACGGCTTGTATGCGTTTTACTATTTATTAAGACAGTTCGCTAGTAGGTTAAAATATGCAGTAAATGTCATTATTTACCCATCGCTTAAATAGAGTTATAGATTCTCTTTATCGATTCTGTAACTTGTTTGAGTAAGGAAATCTACCTAAACAAAAGAAGTGCACTTCAGGCACCCATTAATAGATGGCAGCACCTGTACCATTTCTACATTTTACAGCTTTCCATTTGGTTTGTGTATTGGTATTATTTTGCAGAAAGTGGGATAAACAAAGTTTACCTTATTAGTAAAATTCATCAAGAAATCATTTTGCCTGCAGCTTTTGCACTGATTCAGACCTTAACCGTGTGACATCAGTAATTAAGGTTACATTTTTAAATCCGCGTTAAGAAGTGTTTAACAACCAGGTAATTTTCATTTATTAATAATTTAAAATTTCAGTAATTTCCAATTCTTGTCTTTGATGTAATTTCAATTTTTTTAAAATAAATTTAAATTCAATTCCTTTTAATTAAGTAATTAAAATATTATATGTTATAAAATATTTTTTTGGCAATTTATAGTTGCTAATCAGCTTCTTTAAATATTCTCGGTATATTGAAAATTCTGGATATTGATAATTTCAAACTTCTGCATATTGAAAATTTGATATTCTTCAAACTTGAAATTAAGCTATATATATTTCAAAATTGAAATTCAGCTTTATATATTTTATGCTTATGCTTTATGCTTTATATTGAAAATTTGAGCTTATCACGAATTTATATTAATTATATAAATCTATATTCCGCGTTAAAGGAATATTATTTCTATAGATTAAAATCTATAACCATTCCTTTTATGTTAATTTTATTTGTTACGTAAATTTACACCTACATTTGCGTTCATTAAGTTTTCAAAACCATATAGTTGGACAAAAATTTCTACAACCTTAAAACTTCACTTCATTGAGAGACTTAAATTGCCAAGAAAACCCTTAGATTCCATTTTTGCAAGAGACAATTGTGGCCTGAATTGCTGTTCCAGAACCCTTCACCTCAACGATATTCAATCCCGGAATCTAGGATCCTGGTATAAATTTGTTATTAATTTTTTAGTTTTAATTAGTCTTTGTTTGTCGATATTATTAGATAACTTAAAATTTCATATTGCACATTATACAAATTGGTTTATTTATTCATGTAATATATTTTAACATTCATTTAACACAATCTTTTTATTTCTCTTACCAACAATTTCAGTCTAACTAGTTGTCTGCATATGTCGACTCAATTTTTTCCCAAAAATATATAACAAGGGAAAGGGGTAACAATAAATGAAAACTATGAATTCATTACCCCTCTTTGCTTGCCTTAAACACGATACAAATGCTGATATATATATATATATATATATATATATATATATATATATATCCGCTGAGTAGTTGTTTCCTGCAAATCATGTATAATAACAATATATATATATATATATATATATATAAACTTTTTAACGGGGGCATTTTTGGTGTCTGGGGACCATAACCGAAGAAATTATTTTGAAATTTTCCCAAAGTCGTGACATGCTGCACTCTGCAATAGGTAGATAAATCTACCTAATAAAACCATGTATAATTTATGACGGTTTTATAACTATTTAACAAAATGCAAGAACTAAATACGCATCATTTGACAATCATAATCTAAAACAATGTGTATAACAATGTCAATGCTGTCAGTATTGTCTGTATAGAATTCCAAAAATTATATTTTGCGTATGAAATTAAGGACGTTCCCAAAAGACAGCCGTCCTCAACCTACAAAAGGATCCTCCTTTGTAAACTATCGTGCTTACAATAAAAACTTGTTAACAAGCACTGCACTTTTTCGCTCCACGCCCCCTGCGTATTGTGCATTTTGTGTGTGTATTTTAAATATTATGGTGTAATTTAAACATTGCCAAGTCGCGTACTTCTACTCACCAACTTATCTGAGGCAAGCTAAGAGCGACCGAAAGTCACGATACGATGTTCAACATATTTTACAGAAAAATGAATACCGCTTGCAGTATTTTTTTTAAGAAAAGTATTCGTCTCTTCTTCTTCTAATAGCTCTCAGATTTTGAAGAAAATGGTAAAAAAATTATCATAATAATTAAATAAAACATAAGTGAATATGGGATTTATAAGACATTAGTATGTTAAAATGGGAATTTTAGGTGCTAACGTTTACAAATTCAGTACCGCAACAGCTACTCAAATTTTTACACTGAACATCAGTAAAAATATATGGAAACATTTTCAAGATAATAGTAAGAAAACTTTTTTTTCTGAACGTAATCAACACAAAGTGTACTTTTCTATGAAGAAAGTTTCAAATGAACTATCGTCTAAAATTTAATGTAATAAAGTTACAGCGACTTTAGCTTTTCAAAAATTAAATATTTTAAACTCAAACTCGAAAACGGATGGATTTTCAAATTTTTTTCATATAACGAATTAAAAATAAATTCTCTTCAACATTGATAACATTTCTAAGCTTGAGTCAAGTCTTTGTAGCGTAGCGCCATCTACTCCTAATATATTAAAAAATTGTTTATATTCAAATCTGAAGTAATTTATATGTTGTAGCAATGGGTCTTTACAGAACCTTTAGTAGTTTCCCAAATTTTTCATCTGAGAGTTTTTGTTGGCACACCCTGTATAGAGATAATCCATAAATAGATGATTCCCTTCCCAGAAAGTTAGACAATCTTGTCCATTCAATGTATGTATCATAGAGTAAAAGAACATAAAATATTTTAACATTAGGAGACCGTGCATTCTATAGAGAAATGTTTCTGAGGAAAAAGAAATTGTCCTTTACCAAATCATCTCTACACTCTCTAAAAATTTAGAAATTATAAAAATGCATTTATGCAAATTTATCGATTTTTTGATTAATGTAATTATTTGTACCAGAAACGTAAACTGACGTTAATATTTTCAATTCCTGCAACTAGCCTTGGACGTACTGTTATTTTTTGCTGCCACCATGTTAGCATTATCCATTCAGAACAATAACATGATAGACTGTTATAGCTAAAATGTTATTGCCATCTCCTATATCTAGATGATATACGGTAAACGAGGAACGTCGGGCTGTCGTAAGACCGTTCACAAGCCAAAGTGATATTTCAAATTTTGGATTCCTACTGTGCAATAATGCCCATTGTAAGAAGGTCGATTTAATACAGGGTATTTATTATAAGACTCCATCATATTCCTGGGGTGATTTGATCTAGAGGAACGATTTAAATAGGACTTAGCTGACGCGAATAGCCCAAAATAATTTAGGCAATGAAAAGAAAGATGTTTAATATAACTTGTCAGTTGATACAAATAAAAATTATCCGTCTAATAAGGTTTAGGGTTTTCTTAACAGAATTATATAATTTAGTTGCGATAACATAAAATTACAATAATTTTGTTATAAAATTCGTTAATAATTAACAAAGAAATATTTGAAAAAACTACTTTCAAAATATTTTTATATTCTATTAGATTATAACGTTCAATGTGACAATTTGTATCAACGAACATAAAATACGAAACAATTCACATATGCTGGATATATAATAATGTATGGCCCAGTAAGAGAACTAGAAAAATTATGGAAACTGTTGACTGTAGAGGTAGATTTAATTGAACCTTATTTTAAGAACGCCAAAAGATGAGTATTTAGAAAAAAAAGTTTTATTTGATCTAGCTCTCGGTACTCTATATTTTTCATAAATATAAAGTACCAACCTCGTAAAAGTGTTGCAGACATAAAGTTATTACAGCTGTCCATTCCACGAGAACGACAGCCAAAGTTTCGAACCCCGGTAAAGAACCGTCTTCACTGGCGCTACCTGGAGCCTCTATCATATTGCTGATAGAGAAAGTGGTGGTTCTACACTTTAAAACAAAAACTGGCGCTCGAGGCAAAATCCGCTTGCATTTGTCTCGAGGTGCAAGTTATATACAAAATATAATAGGTGCCACAATGTATATATGATTTGCCGACAAGCTACAATTTCAGAAGTTTCCCTTGAGCTATATAAGAATTATGGAATTAATTATAAAATAACATATTATACACATAATAAGTTATATATGTATATAATACTTGTTTCAATGAAAAGTGCAACATTAATATTTCATGGACGAATATAATTAAAATTAAATTAGTACATTTTCATTGTTATTGAAAAGTAAATTTGAATAAAAAATTCGTTTTCTGCTTTATTGCTTTTTTATTTTAGTACTAATTATTTCAGAGAATAAAAATGGTTAATTTTTCAGAAAATTTTAGTATGATGTACCATAAATATAATCTTAACTAAACAAGGCAAAAAAAATTAAGCAAATAAGAAATTAACTCAGCTAGAACGCGTTATGTGGCATGGTGGTGTGACTCTGCTATGCTTTAAGTTCGATCCCCGGCACCAACACTGGCAATGTCGGCGGGTAGTGGATGTTGTCTGCCTTTTTCAAGTGTGTAATCCCCTTGCGGACATCAATATCTGATGAAATATTTATCAGTAACCTGATTTATGGAAATAAATTTAAAATAATAAATTGTTACACAAAATTTGGTTCAGTTGTATATTGCAAACTGTATTGATGGTTCACTCAAAATATTTATCAGCTACACTTCTCTATCATTGTGTTTATTGCATTTACCATGTCTCATTTATCCGTTGAAATGCGAACAAAAACATCTACGGAATTAAAGTCGCTCTAGCAAACCTACATATGGAAACTTCGTGAGTGTCACATGTTGAAATAAAGCTACATATTGCGGCGCACCGCAAACTTTACAAATCGTATGCACTTATGAATACATCTGTGGATATATTAGTATATGTATATTCAACTGCATGTGACTATTAAACATTGCCTCGTAATATCAGTTTACATTCTGGGCAAAGCATATAGTAACACAAAATTTTCTTTGACAATATATACTGTATAGATACATTAGAAGCTCTGTCTTCTACATTTCATAGGTTTACCCAGTGTACACATAGTCGCAACCTTAATTGGACATTGAAAGAGCAAATATATCTTCTAGTTAATGAGGAATCTAGTGGTGATATTCCCAATATCATTTATGGTGCTAGTAACAACCAACTTAACTATTATAGTGCTATGAAACTGCGAGATTATTGTTATTTCACCAAACTGGATGTTATTAAATAACACTATTTTACTTTCGTAAGGTTTAAACGAGTATGCCTCTTCTATATGGTCATCTAATTATAGTGCACTCATCAATAGCTTCAAACCGGTCCAGTGTATATATTGTTATGTGTACGTCCACGCCCTCTTACGAAGAGAGCAGCAGAGTAAAAAGGGAGTCTGTCTAATTAGCTAACACACACAGGATAATAGTTCACCTATCTGCCCAGAGGTGGCGCTTCCTCATAGAATATACTAGAAGGGAGGAGAAGTCGTCTGGAACAGTCTGGAGTAAAATGGCTGAACCGAGATTAAGAGCGACGGATATATAAGAAGCGGGATCAGCGCATCGGACACATCAGTACAGTTCTGAGCTGAGCCAAGCGATCAGAGAATATAAAGAACAATGACAAGTTGTGAATTATAGTAGTGAGTCTATAGTTAATAAAAGTTACAATTAGTGTGTTATTATAAGGACCAATTATTGTAATTTAAGTATTAAGTAAATCAGTGATTAGCAACAATTCGTGTAGTAATTACTGGACATACGCTTGGGGGTATAAACACGTAACAATATCTAAAGTAATTCCGTCATAATCATAAGTCGGATAATGCATATTCACTTATCGGCTTTCCGCAACAGGACTTGCTTCCCAAACACGCTGTGATTCGCCTTGAAAATAGGCGCTAATACTTTTCCCTGGCGTTTCTTTTCAAACATATTAGTAATAAAATGTAGTATCGAGAATTATCATCTAAACCAAATTTCAATGTCCGCAGAACAACTTCGAAGAGTAATTTAATTTTCTACCTCACATCATCTCGTACAAATAAACTTTTGCATGCCCACCTTTTACAGCTTTTAAAAATTGGAACATATTCGGCTATGATCTAGGTATTTTTACATGCGGCCCTAACTTAAAAATGCTTTATTTTAACTAAATAATAATTCTCCTTATAATTTTGGTCTTTAGTCTTTTTATGAACGTTCAAATTCAATACCTTGAGACGTACCATCTTTCGCTGGTATCCACGAACTAATAATAACAGGTTTTAATCGATGAACTCATCAATATATCATAATATGATGATGTCACCGCGCTCTAGTTTTCTATCCAAATTTTCATCTTTAGCTTTGCACCTAGAGATGGCTCACTAGATAAATATACCAATTCATTAAAATAATTGTGTATATGCCAGGGAATTCTAAATTATAAACTATTATTATAATTAGCGTATAAAAATCGTCTACAAAATGATAGTGTAAATATGGTTAATGATCGAAAGTCCATAAAAATCGATTTAGTGTTTAATATTTCACAAGTTGGTACCCTGACAGACGAATTGTCGAACTGTCAGTTTAAGACATTTCCCCTTGTTTTTGTGAGTTAAAAAAAGGTTATAAAAATCAGCCATAAACTGTCAAACGTTTTTTTGAATCAAGAAATTGAGCGGAAAACTTTGCTAAGTGATTAATTTAGTTTAAAAGGCACGTGGTTGCTACTCGGTTTGGTACCGGATCAAAAGCTAGATTTCACACATGTTAAGATACTTTTGGTAAAATTCTGAAAATTATTATTTTCCGTTATATAAATAAAACAAATCTAGGTAGGATTTGAATATACACACATTTGAATTACAAGCAAGATGAATTTTTCATTTCAAAACTATTTTTAAATATTGCGAAACATTCATAAAGGTACGCTGTGAACAAACACAATTTGCCAATAATCAATCAAATTTAATTATTGCACTCAATACTCCCGGCGAATATCAAACTGGACATTTTCTGAATTGTGACTGATTGCACTGATGAAAGATATAACTACAAATCAAATCACATTTCCACCGGATTGTATTTCAATATGAGGTAATATATCGGCTGGTAAAAGGTCAGCTATTGATCAACCATCATCAGATTAGAAAATAAACCTACCTACAATCTACATATGTTCGCGTGCATATGGCCACTATGTCATCGGTAACTATCGAACTTTAGTTTGGGTCTCCTAAAATATGCAAATTAAACTATCGCCATTGCCATTTTAACCGAGACGTTAAACTAACTAACATATAAAGACAGGTTTATTTGTATTGACAAGGTATAATCTCCTAAAGTTTTAAATCAATTTTAATAAAACTTTCGCTGTTCAATAATTTGAGGTTTCAAAATATGCCATGTATCATCACTCTAAATATACAATTGCTTAAAACATATCTTTAGAAAAGACATTTTTTTAATAACCAAAATAAACTTGTTTTAATCAATAACCATGATATATCCAATTATATAAACATTTGAGCAATTGTATATGTTCAGGCTGTATACTATATATTTATATAAACACTAGTAATTAGTTAAATCTGAATTTATCTAGTTTATTTACAGTTATTAAATAACTTAAATTAATTTGTGCTACATTTGTGGATTTATCGCCCAATAGTTTTTTATCATTATCTTAAATATTTTTTTCCTTGCGGGTATTAGTTGCAGTCTACTCTTTTTGTAATTATTTTCCCTCTTAATAGTAAAAGTTAAAACATTTTAGGGCATGATGTTTACTTCTCAGTTATAACTTATCAACAGTACTGGCAGATTTAGTACTTTGCTTACCTCCCGAGATTGCAAAAGTATCCCGTATATTCATAGGGATGCTATTCCTTTTTAAGGGTATCAAAAATATTCCGATATTCAGCAGAAGCTATTACGTGCAAAGTAGAAAATTATGTCTTTGTATGATATGATAAAAGGTCAAATACTTAACATGAACATGAGATGATTGTGTGTAATTTCTTTTCTCAATAACCGGTGGTTTGGCACTAAATTGTTGCACTATTCACTGTAGAAAGTATTTAACCGCTAATTATTTAAAACGCTTTTCTTTGTTTCCCGACTTATGTAAAACAGTTGTTGCTTGCACAAAAAAAGTCATTTTTTTTACCATACATAGGGAAACTCACAATATAGTCATACAAATTTTACATAAAATAGATGGGAGTTCCACAGGGATTCATATTGGGATCAATTTTATTTCTAATATTCGTCGTCAATGACTTGGGATGTTAAACAAATTTAGATTCGTTGTAACAGTTTGCAGATGATACGTATAATTTCGCGACCTGATAACTATCTCAAACATCATCAAAGGTGGTTCACGATATGCTTCTCTGGTGTGAAAATAACGCGTTAAAGTTAAATGAAAATAAAACGGGATTGATGCTATTTAAAAATAACCTGGAAGGTTCCATTTATGTAAATTTAAAAGGTAAATCAATTGAACAGATTAATTCCATCAAATTTCTTTGAGTAAGTTTAGACAAAGAATTATGTTGGAGTGAACATATTAGTCAATTAGTGAAAACAATGAATTCCGCTTGCTGTGTAATAAGATATATTAAAGATCAGCTCGGAATCATTAGTATTAAACTATTCTATCGCGCATATGTCCAATCCAGAATTTCATATAGCATAATGTTCTGGTATGGCTCGGTTAAAGCATATCAAGTTTTCTTAACGCAAAAGAGAATTATAGGAACGATATTTGGATTATCAAGGTATATATCGTGCAAGCAGTATTTCAAAAGCTTGGAGCTAATAACAGTTCCGAGTCTATATATTCTGACTATTGGTGTATTTACAAAGAAAAATTTAAACGTTTTTCCGAAAAATTATGATTTAAACAAAAATATGAGAACTAGAGATGGATCCACTTTGAGTATCCCCTGCCACAGGACAACTTTCTTTGAAAAATGATGCTATTATAACTGCATAAACATATAATTCGTTGCCAAAAAATATCAAAGATATTGAAAGTGTCAGCAGGTTTAAAGTTGTTTTAAAAATATCTAATTGATCAAGCTTTTTACTCCATTGACGACTACGTAAAATAAAACGATTATGCTCAAACAAGGTAGAGTATTTGTGTAGACTTATTAGTCCACAAAATCATGTATAAACGTAAATTTATCTATGTTTATTTATGTATGTCTATATAATTTGTACTTGCGTTTATACATGATTTTACTTGTTTATATTACTTATATTTATACTGTTGTTTATACCTAGATTTATATATTTTTATATGTGCGTGCAGATGTTTTTTTACTTTCTAGGCCTTGATAATATTTTAAAATGTATGACAAATATATTATTATTATTATAAACGGTACACAACCGATTAAGAAAATCCAAATAAATTGACCACGTATTAATAACCTGAACTGTTATTATTACGAAATTTTAAATTCAATAAAATTCATTGTGCTTACGAAACTAGAGACAGACATTCATACGTAAACACACAACCGGGTACGAAACAACTTATTTGACTTTGTCAAATAAGCTTTATTATGGTTGAATCGAGAGTGGCTTGGGAAGTTTAATCTAAGTTTCCAACACAGAATTTCCTTGTGATACACGCTTGTAATATATCAAGAGTAAATGCTGAGGTAATTCTCTGCATTAGTTAAACAACGCTATTTGGCGCCAGGTCAATTTCATTGGGGATATATCTGGATATCGCACAACAATTAATAGATGTTCCAGAGAAGTACGTTATTAAGTATGGAAAGATATCACCGGTAAATTACGTTAGACACGTCTAGAATTTCCTCACAGATGCATGAAAAGTTTGGTTAAGGACTGTAGCAGGAATATGCGATTTCATCGATCGATAAGGCTGCTGGTGCTCCTTCCTAAGTAACTTAAATTGCCTTAAATGTTTGCTTTAAAATGTTCTAAAAAATTTACGACACAAATTATGATCTAAAGTAATTAAAGGTTTGACTTAGACGATGTAAACTAGTGTCCTGATGGCCTAAGACTAAGTAAAAACTGAAATTTATTATCTCTTTTTAGGGGGTATATCTCCCTTAAGTTTATATAAAAGAGTACCATTATTTTTCGCGGGTGTTAAGCGTCGATGGTCGACTCCTCCAGCAGTCACGGTTGCCTAAACGACGTTCTGGCAGAATCTCATCTGCCATCTTCGGGATCTCACTGAAAGCTGCCTACTGCTGCTCCTCGTTGCTCGAACTGAACTGACGTTTTCTACGTAGTGCGGCTCCTTATATAGGCTGTGGTCTAGGGCGCGCCTGCGCGACTGGCTACGTGTCACTGGTCCCCCACTACTTGTGGGAGGCGTAGCGGGCGGCTGAGCCAACCCGACAAGTGGCCTCGCTGAAACGTCACACTCCACGTGACTTCTCGTTGGTGGTTGGGCATCCCCGTGTCCAATCGTTGCCGTAGAATGCCGAGATTCTCTCTGATTGGTCAGCGCTCGGCTCTGACTCCTCGTGATAGGTCCATTTCGGGCAGATTGCTGTGTTTCTTCACTATTTGTCAATGCTTGAACGTACCTCCTCGTGATTGGTTCGTCCACAAACTAATTTTCAGATCATTAATAACAAAAAATGTATTCTCATTGCATTTCGAAAAACCAAGCCGTTCTCGAGTAATTTATGTTTAAAAAAATAACGACGAGCATTTACAAAATTTTATTTTATTAAATTCTTTTACATGTATATAATGCTTTGAAATATAATTAAACTTATAAAATAGCCAATTGTCAATTATAAAAATTATTCTAAATGTCCTCCATTTTCCCTTATGCACAATCTAAATCTTTTTTTAGGGCACATTGACTACCCTGTGAAATTCCTTCATCATTCTGTAGATTTTTCTCTCAACTGTTCAATCGTGCCAATTTAAATATTATAAACTCGTCATTTTAAATAACCCCATACAGTAAAATCAAGAGGGGTTAGATCAGGAGACCAAGCAGGCCACTTGATCGGTGTACATCCCTTGTCGTGTGAATGTAGCCTCGTCAGTAAAAAGTATTTTATTTAGAAAATTTGATGCATTTTCCGTTCGTTCAAGAAACAATTCACAAAAATCAACTCTTATTGGCATATCCTCAGGTAATAATTGTCGAGTTCCTCGGTAATGAATCGCGTGCAATTGTTGTTCATGTAGTACTCTTAAAGCGCTTTGGTGAGACACATCTGTTCTTAAACCTAATCTTTTAGTACTTATCGTAGGATTTTCCATTACAATATCTAATGTTTCTTCTTCAACGTCAACAGTTCTTCCGTTTCTTGGAGGACCAGCGTTTTTCACTTGTAGACTTCCTGTTTCCCTAAGTCGGCGTTCTTTACTTAAAAATTTTGGAATGAGGAATATTTCTGTTCGTGAATTTATCTTTATAGCATTTCACAGCTGCAGCACAAAACGACGTATTTTCAATATCTGCATAGATGAATGAAATTTTGATATACTTAAAAAAAGACAATGACTTTAAAATCGTAAGTAAAAAATTATTTGCCAAACCCGAACCTCCTGCAGTGTCCAAGACTAATATACTATCTTGGACTAAATCTTGCCATCATACACGGAGATGTACTGCTGTACGTATTGCGTTCATCAAACTGTAGAAAATCTGGAGCTATCCCGCGAATCCATGAATGCCATAAGCTTATCCATATACGAATTCTTATTTTGTTGACTCGCTAATTCTCAAGTTATTCCTAAAATTCCAGACAAACAATGATGGCTCCAAGTTTTAATAACTAAACTTTTCAAGTTAGTTAATACCGGTTTATCTTTAACTCAAAAGGTACAAAAGCATTTCTTCTTATTTTGTTGAGAACTTTGCGAAGTTTTATAAAAATTAAATTATATAGTTACCTTTCAACTTGAATGTACGGTTTGTAAGTCAGTAATAAACAATATAGTGGAAGATATAATACTAGAGATATTACGTTTGTGTTGCTCTCAAGAGATGTTTTGATTGAAGTTACAAGTTTCAATGCAGCCTATAAAAGCGAATGGAATCAAGAGCGAATCGGCCTCATAGAATATTATGTTACGGTGATGCTATCCACTTTATTACTCGTGATGTCTGTCTAAAATAACTTATTAGTGAAGGTATTAGAGACGAACGTAACCGATAATTACTCTAACATGCTATAAAACTAGCAAGAAATTTCTTTAATACTTCTATTTTCTTGCGATGCTGCGACGCCAGGGCATTATTTCAGTACATTTAAAATAAAAAGTGATTCATTGTAGTATCAGTGTAATTATAAATTTGCTCCACCCTTCAGTCATACCCTTGGAATTATAAATAATATTTATGTTTCTATGAATTGAGAATAAATAAAGACTCGCATAAACTTTATATTACAGTAACTGATTTTGAGGTATAGTATATATTATGATGAATTGTCAAAACATGATAAAAAAATAACCTCGCACTTAAATTGATACAAAAACTACAATTTTCATAAACAAATTCTGAAAAAATTCATGATTCATCGATAATTCATAAATAATCCCTATCCATCAGCAAATATCACAAATTTTTCAAATTAATAATTTTACAGCTCCAACACTGCAAATTATTATCCTAAAAAATATCAGACCCAAATGAACCTTATCTATGTCAAAACTACTTTCCGCACCTAGAGTGATATATTTTAATTCAATCCACTTAATTTTCTATTGAATTATCATCCCTTCAAATTCGACTCTTAATTCGTTTCGCATCTTTAATATCGAAATACAACCAATCTTCATTAATATTCTTCACTAAAGTACCGATATTAATATCAAAACTTATTTCCATTCGGTCCCCTTTTGTTATCAACACTTACTTCCTTTCATTCACCGTAGACGTATCGGCACAATTTCATATCATATTCAATTCTAAATGCAGGACTTTCGGGACGACTTTACAGGGTCATTTCAAATTTAATTAAGTCCTTCAACTTATTTTTATTTATCTCCCGAAATAAAGTCGATTCGAACTTCGTTCAAATATCGGAAAATTTCCAATTTCAATGCCGAGGCGGTCATATAATTTTCGTATCAGCATTTTCTATTTTTACATTGAATGATGCAATGTTATGAAATATTGTGCAATATTGTGCAATCGCACCCGTACGGAATGACCGGGGACATTTCCAGACATTTCCAAGTCTCCGCATGCAACGTCCCCGACGAACCGTATACAAAGCCGAGCACCACGAGCTTAAGCTTAGTCAGTTTTCGTTACATAAGTAAGTCAGTTCAGCGTGTACTTCTTTTCTTAAATAATTTTTCAGTGTACCTCAATTGCTTCGAGTGTCCGTTCTACTTCCTTGACTGCAGCATGTAAAACAACTAAACTAATCTTCGGCCACCGCGCCCCATAATTTAAATCTACTTCGCGCATAATAAACTAAGTGATTTTTTTTTAGACATTCTAAAATTATTTAGAATTAATAATAATTTTTTCAAGTCGGAATTTCCGTAATCGAACAGTTAACTTTTTCTAACTGTTTTTTAGAATTAATATTTTACATTTACATATTACAAACTCTGTTAATATAATTTGAATGAATATTTCTAATTTCGTTTTAAAACAAAGTGTTATTATTTCAAGAAGTGACATACAGGATGAAGCTTTAGACTCTTTCACAGACATCAAACAATAAAATTTAAAACAAAAAGTTAAAATAGACTCAGATACTTAAAATACAAGTGAATCCAACCTCTGAGATTTATTACAGGGTGTAGTCTTGTCCCTGTCCGGCATCTTAGGAGCAACCCCCCGAAAAATAAAATTAGGTTCACATAAAGCCCCAAAAGTCTTACGTTCTAAAGCTCCAGTCTTAGTTTAAACTTTTCTATTTCGACAACCAGCGAGGCTTTTGCGTGTTATATACCAGTAGCATTAGCACATCTTCAGGCTATACATTAAAATAAAAAATTAAAAGATGCTTAAGTAATAAGCATTGGAAAAATAATTTATAAATCAGATCAAAATAAACTTACGTTTTACACATAATTTTTTTTTATAAATTTATTTAACGTCGGCCTATTTCCGCTACCGAGGCCTAACACCGACGCCTGTAAACGAGCTACCCCCAACCAGGAATTTTGCCGAACCTCTTCTTATAAGAAGAGTACTTTTACTTGCCTAACATTTAATAGACAAGGGACCGACGGTTTTACATTCCCCCCAGAGGATGGTATATCCCTTATACAACCCTCGCCTAAGGTTGTATAGCTTCCGCGCATACACTGATATACAAGCCGCTGGAAGATATGTGAGGCGAGGATGCGATCTTCGTTGGAACGGTCACCCATCCAACTACTAACCGCGCCTTAAGTTGCTTTACATCGCATATCGAAGTATGTACATATTAAAGACGCACCCACGCTCGCCCCGTTTTACACATAAATAAGAAAGAATTGTTGATAAATTAAAATAAAAAATAAACTGCCGAAAACAATACATCAGCGATTAAAATTTATTTATAACAAATCGACCATTCTATTCTCCAGGCCAAGTAAAACTAATTAATATATCTGATAGAGAGTGTAGTTAACATGCATATCAATATTAAATACGAATCACTGATGTTTAATATGTGAATGGAAAATTTACCTCAATTTTAATGAAATTACTAAAATGTTAATAAAATGTCATATACTCTAACAAAAACTTAGCAGAGGGTTTTGTGTGATAGTAGCGTAAATATAAAAACCAGATCAATTTTATTATGGAGGGGAAAATTGGTTTTCAGAGTTTCAACATCATCATTTCAATGCTCGAGCAGAGTGGTGAACAACCTCAAAAATTTGAATAGGGAAGGAGGGTCATAATAATAATAATAAACAAACGAAGTGTCGGAAATTTCCTACTATATTCCTTCTTCCCTCTCCTTTGCGCCTTTACCAACCGACATCAGCGTTAGGGAGAAAGAAATTATCTGTTCCATCAAGTGGTAAGTTTTCGACTATTTAAATTCCTTTAAATCATTTATACATAGTTATTATATACAGTCCACTTGTTAAATTCTTGTTTTCAATAGACGCACTCGCCGATGGGGGTATATGTCCTTACAATAACCAACCAATAACCACTGTGTAACAGAAAAGTATAAATTAGCTTGTTAAAATAGGTTGCATTGGAACTAATCTGCAACAAGTTCTAGAGAAATTCCATCTACCATACAACCAAGGACCCATTAGGCCTATAATAAGTTAAATCCAATTAAAGTAAATATAATAAAAAAGAATACTAATGACGTAAGGCTCACAGAAAACTTATAATAAAGTACATAGTAAAGTAAATATATTCTATTTACACACATGAAATAAGGAAAAAATATGATAATATTTATTAGACATTAAAACTAGTTTTTAACTTACTATTGAGCAATATATGTTCAAGATGTTTTTTAAAGGACATTGGCTTAAGACCTTTAGACTTTAGAGGCAAAAGGTTTGTAACTTTACATCCAATATATGAAAAAGACCTTTGATATGAAGAAGTGGAATTCTTAACACATCTTTACGGGCTATGTTTATATTCTGAACATCAGTTCTGAAACTAATTTTTTCATATAAAGATGATGGAGATTTGTTCGCAATTGTTTTGTAAACAGCGTACTACTGTGTAGGAATCTTCTCTTAACCAATTCAACTCCGCAATTTTATGAGATACTGCAATGGCGCCTTCTTAGTTTAGATACCTAAGAATGATAATTTCTTTATTGTTATTTACATTATCTGCAGAAAACGTTAAGGATATGATATAGTGATCAGAAATAATGTTTAAATTTTCACAGACCTCACAGGTTATTGTATTACATCTTGGAAAAATGGCGTTCAAGATCAGTTTTTTGCAAATATCTCCGCCTATGCATTTTTCCCGTCATACCAACAATTTTCAAGATACAGCGCGTCAAACGCAAGCAAATAATGGTAAAGTAGAGGTCGAGCTTTGGCACATGTCTCTTTAAATGTTGGCTAAGTGATATGTGTAATTTCAACATAAATATCTATTATTATCAAACGCATTAACATAGTTTTCTGCGTTATAAATTATAACAGAAATAACAAAACAAGAATATTCGAAATTTCCCACCAAGAAACTTGTTATCGATGCTCGCAAGAAAATTAGATGACCATAATTTTACAGTGATGCATGCCTCATAAGATACTGACCCTCTAATAATTGAAACACCTATTGATATGTCTTCGTTCAATTCAGCAATGTATATTGTAGGAGAGTATGTAGATATATTAGTTCTGATGACTTCACGAATGAGCAAGACAATATATTCTTACGAAAACATGCTCGGGGTAAAGTGGAGGAAACGATATGTTCATCGTACTTTCTTTAATCAGGCAAGGATTGAATTCCTTAATATTCTTGCGAAAAACAACAAGTTCCTTGAAATGATTGAAACCTCTCAAGATCCACATGCGGACTTCAATGCACTAGCCGCTGCGGGAGAAGCATTTTTGGTGGTGGATTGGTGGTAAAAATAAGGTCAACTTGGCCTCACTGTCACCAACAAGAGACGCTACGCGGCAATATTGCCTACGGACTTACTGCCAAGTCCAGTTATGGCGTGGGGTTCAAAAAAATGCAGTGATGGAGTATGGTTGGCGGAAAACCCAAACAGGACTCAACAATCAATCAATCAACAAGGCTTTATTATACATTAAAAATACAAGAGTACCTCCCCAGAACCCATCCCGGGATCGACCGTGCAACTACCGCGTTAATCGCGGTAGCGGATTGCAGGATCGGGCAGAATAGGCCTGGTTCATTAAACAAAAATTGATAAAACTGAACCTAAACACCCTCTGCAAAAGCAGGTAAAAGAAGGTAATAAAATTCTTACATGCCTAATTACAAAAATCCTTAACGCATCTAAAAATGCACTTATTTAAAAACTGGGCACAAGCACTTTTTAAAATTTTGCAGATGACGCAGACACCCCAATCCAAACGAGGAGTCTTCTACGAGACAGGACTCGATGCTGTTAGGCCATTTGCAATTATTGCAATGAATCCTCATGCGAAAACAATCCCGAAGTGCTTGAGGAAGGTGAACATATTTTACTAGAATTTTATGCTCTTTAATTAATTTTTTTTTCCTAGGATGAATAGGAACGGAGATATTTGCAAAACTGATTTTGAGCACCATCTTGGAAAGATGGCGTCACGAGAGGTCTTTCCCTAAGGTCGCAAACTCGGGGTTGTGATAAGGACGGTACATTTTACGATCCCACCTTTCATCTCCTTACGACCTTTTGCGTGGTAAAGCTACCCATCGACTGGAGTAATATATGTATAACATAACAATAATAGACTCACATAAGTATCGCTTTCCTCAATTTCATGTTTTAATTTTTCTTATTTATCATACCAAGCCCTTTCATACATGTACGTATCTTAAAAATTTAATTATTTACAGGTTTTACCGCACCTGACGCTATTCGCTATGTCTGAAACGTATTTAATAAGAAATGGTTATAAGACAATTTGCATAAAATTGCAATAAAAGCACGCTTTAGCAACATTAATATCAAATTTAAGGTTATAAGCGAAATCATTTTGCGGCGTAATGCGGTTCAGTAGGCTGTAGATTTCCGTGAATTAAATTTGCCGTGGAAAAATGCCAATCTCTAAGGAAATGAGTTTTCCATTAGACGTCTTAGATGTATTACACCTGAGTAAAAACTACGAAATTGTTTAATATGTATCTCCAAAGGTCAAAGCGGCGGTATACTGTTCAATAATACATAAGGTTTGTTTTAATAAAATCTGCAGGATGTGTCTTTAAATAAGACGCAAAAAATTATAATAATCAGAGTTTCTTTCTTCTTTCTGTCAATATATGAATGTGGGAGTTATGTATGAAGTATATAAATTATGTATGGAATATATATATAAGATTTTCATGACGTTTTTCCATATTGTGGTTCTATTTCACTAATAATAAGACAAATATTGGCTTTAGAAAATTTTCTCAACGGAAATATTTATTATTTTTGGCAATAACTTTCTTTTAACATGCATATATTACTAATAAACTCCCTGAATTGAACCATAACAAGAACAGTTATAAATTTTAACCCAATAATTTCAGTGGTTTGTAGAATTTACAGATTTAAAATATTATTGAAAAAAAATTCATTTTATTGTAAAAAGCGTGGAGTGCTTGATATCAATTGTTATAAATATTTTATTGGTAGTTATTGATAAAAGTAGAATTTTAAAATATAGTAAAAACAACCCATGCTTTTTACAATAAAATGAATTTTTATTAATAATATTTAAACATTATTTTTACTTTTTAGTTCGGTTTGCTATTTTCTTTTAATTTAAACTATAATTTATAAAATATATAATATTATAATATATATATATATATATATATATATATATATATATATTATTATGATGATCCTGGTGAGGACATTAGGACAAAGTTGTCAAATTATTGTATTGTCATTGGTCCTTGATACATGTGCAAAGTTTCAGTTTAATCTGACGTTTTGAAGTGGTTAAAAATCAAAATCAAACAAACTAACAAACTAACAAACTAACAAACCAGCAAACTAACAAACTAACTAACAAACTAATAAACTAACAAAGTAACAAACCAACAAACCAACAAACTATCAAACTATAAAACCAACAAACTAACAAACTATCAAACCAACAAACTAACAAACCAACAAACATACAGGTGAACCTAATAAAAGCGTGTTAAAAATACGAAATTATAAAATTCTTAAAATTTTATAATGTAATTCTATTAATTTCGCAAACAACTAAAATTATTGTGTAACTCATCATGCTATTCTTGTTATAATTCCAGTTAGTAAACTTTATAAAAAATTGTATGCACTTATTTAACGTCGACCTATTTCCGTTACCGGCGCCTATCACCGACGCCTGGAGATGAGCTACCTCCCAACCAGGAGTTTTACCGAACCTCTTCTCTGCCGAACACTAGGGATCTTATAGTCTGAGAGCTACTGAGTATTTCAATGAGCGTCTGAGAACCTTCTTCAACTTTTACGGTGGGTAATCCTGTTCAAAGAAACAACCCTGTTTGGATTCGGGCCCTGGCGGCGGGGGTGTTTCTATATAAGAGCCCTTTTTCACAAATTCACACCCTCTCTGTTTGAAAACCACTTTTATAGACCTGGAGCTAGTGACATTTCGGAGGGTCATGACAGTTTACAGCCTGTTTCTTTTTAAAGTCATATGAGCTGATTTATTATGCCTTTAGGCATACAACTAGGGTGTCTCTTAATGGGGGAAACATTTATTGAAAAATGTCGAATTTTTATAAAAAAAATTTATTATTAACTGGTAATTACCATATTGTATGCATTCTAAACCTGATACGTAAATGTCTAATGAAAACGTCATACAAATTAATTGTCTCTGTATCCGTTGCATACGAGCTACTTTTGACCTTCTCAAAAATTAATAGTTAATCGCATGAAATTCTCTCTGCAGATTTCGAGATCAACGAAAAGTACCATACTTAATTGACATATTGACTGACCGTCGCTGAGCTAGTTGCATGGATGATCAAAGTTGTATAAAATCAAGGTAACTTTTTATGATCGTCAACCGGTTAAAATTTAAAGAAATATACAGATCGAAGTCGGAAAAATATGGGAAAAGTAATGGCATATCAATTGACCGTCGCTGAGCCTGTGGTTTACATAGTCAAAGTTGTATAATCTCAAGACAACTTTTTATGATCATTAACTGTATGCTGTTTGGTTTCCTCGTTTATTCTGGAGTTTTGAACCTATACAATAATTGGCATGACAATTGACCGTAGCTGTGCTGTTTATAATTTAATTTATACCTTTTGGAATATTCGAAGATTCAGTAGGCTATCAAGCTAAGACCTCCTCAAAAATTAATAGTTAATCGCATGAAATTCTTTCTGCAGGTTTCGAGAACAACGAAAAGTACCATACTTAATTGACATATTGACTGACCGTCGCTGAGCTAGTTGCATAGATGATCAAAGTTGTATAAAGTCAAGGTAACTTTTTATGATCGTTAACCGGTTAAAATTTAAAGAAATATAAAGATTAAAGTCGAAAAAACATGGAAAAAGTAATGGCATATCAATTGACCGTCGCTGAGCCTGTGGTTTACATGGTCAAAGTTGAATAATCTCAAGGCAACTTTTATGTTCATTAACTGTATGCTGTTTGGTTTACTCGTTTATTCTGGAGTTTTGAACCTATACAATAATTGGCATGCCAATTGATCGTAGCTGTGCTGTTTATAATTTAATTTATACCTTTTGGAATATTCGAAGATTCAGTAGGCCATCAAGCTAATTTTGCATTAGCAAAGGAGCTGGTTATTTAGCCTTTACCACCGCGACCTTTTCAGATCTAGTATGATGCTCCCAGAATAGCTTCCTTATAGTATCTCATCCAGCTTTGTCCTTTGTACTAGACTCCACAGCTTTGATAAAGGCCTTTTTGTATAACTGTCCACCCTTGGCTTTTCTTCTCCGAGTACTTGGAATATCAGTCTCGCCAGGCTTTCACAGTGGCACAATACATGAACTGAGTTTTCCTCTACCTCCTGGCAGAATCTGCATGTTGCGTCCTCTGCCAAGCCCATTAGGCTCATGTGTCTATTGAGCCGGCAATGGTCAGTTAGAAGGCCTACTATTACTCCGATGGCCTTTCTATTCTGGCTTAGTAGATTTTCCGTAAAAATGGCCGAACGTTCTTTAATGAACTCTATGGCCTGTCTCTGTCTTGGGAGATTCGTCCACCATTCCAGAGATTTATTTTGCACCCATTCCTTAATGGCTGCTCGTATGCATGGCTTTGCTACGCCACAAAAGGGCTCGGGTCCTATTGGGTCTTCATGTGCGCCTTCCTTGGCCAGTTGGTCAGCCTTTTCGTTTCTTCTGTATCCCTCGTGTCTTCGTACCCATGCTAGGGTCACTCTGTTCTGGCTGTTCTGTAAGGGCCGTCAAGCAGTCCCACACCAATCTTGAGTTGATTTGCATGGAACTGATTGCTTTTGTTGTCACTTGGCTATCAGAGAAAATGGCAATCGGCTGGTTACCTTGTCCTATTATCTCCCTTGCGCAACAGTGTATGGCGATCACTCCATCCTGAAACACCGTTGCATATTTACTTAGACTTATCGGCACACTGGCTTTTGACCTTGTCCCATAAATCACGGCTCCGACTCCTTGTTCTGTCTTGGAGCCATCAGTGTACCAGACTGTTTGTGCTGTTATGAGATAACCGTTTTTCCAGTCCTCCCTGTCTGGTATAACAGTATGAAAGTTCTTGTTGAAGTTATACCTTGGGACCATTACATCCGTGGGCATGCCTAGAATGGGATCTGCCCTCTCTCCGAGTATAACTTCTGGTACTCCGTCCCGTGTTGCTGGCTAATTGGCGTTTGGCCTTGCATTAACCTGTACACCACTGACCGAGCTTCGCTTTGTATGAATATGTGTAATGGTGGCAGGTCCTCAAGTGCAGCCGTAGGAGCAGTTTCTATAGCCCCCGTGGCGCACAGGCAAGTAAGCCTTTGTACGCCACTTAACAGCCTTATTGCTCCCGACTGCACCATACCACTGATCCATAGGTTATCATCGGTCTCACTACCCTGGTGTAAAACCACAGATTCATTTTGAGATTTAACCCTTAGCTTTTGCCACACATTTGCCTACACCTTCCCAGGGCGATTGTGGCTTCCTATGTGACTTTTTGGATGTAAGAGTTCCATGTTAATTTTTGGTCAAAAATGACTCCTAAATATTTTGCCTCACAGGCAAATAGAATTTTCACTCCGTTGAGCCTTAGGGGCTTTAGGCCTTGCAGTGCTCTTCTCCGTGTGAAATTGACGATTGTGGTTTTGTGGAGATTTATAGAGAGTCCTTGCTTACAACACCATTTGTCGATAACATTTAGGGCTCTTTGCGAACGCTCCGTTATTGTATTCGCGAATCGTCCCTTAACAACTATTGCTAGATCATCAGCATACCCTAAGCAATAGAAGCCCTCTGCGGAAAGTTTCCGGAGGAGTTCGTCAACCAGGGTTGTCCATAGTAGTGGAGATAGTACACATCCCTGGGGGCATCCTGTGCTCATTTTCGCCTCAATGGAGATCTCACCTAGTTTTGCATAGTTTTGCATAACTTGGGGACCTTCAATACGGCGAGGATGCAAATAATCTAATAAAAAAATGTTGAGGAATTTGTTTGCCCGATGTATGGCCTAAAAGTATTAATGAAATTGATGAGGGCAGGTTAAGTTTATTTAGTAAAACTTTGAAGCCCAAAATCTGGAAGCTTCAAAAAACACATACAAAATTATGGTGAATCTACTTTACCACCATGCAAAGTTGAATTGCAGCAGAAAATATTGCGAACTATTTACATTAGTAGCATACGGAAAAATGCAAATTTAGCTTCACCGGCTAATAAAGATCCAGTCAAGTACGGATGGTATGTAGAAGATAATGAATATAAATTTAAATGGTTCGATGATCTAGAGATTCTGAAGATTTTGAATAATGTGCAATCAGATAATTAATGTCGTGGTACAAAATATTTTTAATTCTTCTGTTACTAAAACTTGTCTCTTGCATTTCACAATATTTAACAAAATTACATTATTTTTCATTTTACTTTTAAATTTTTAAAAATAAAAGTAAAATTACAATGAAACATTGTATTAATTTTACAATTTTTATAATAGCTTATTTCTAAGCATAATTTTATGTTCTTTTTAAAATTCAAGGTTTTTACAAGTCAAACTTTGTATCCGCTATTGAAGATATAAAAACTATCACAGTTACACAAATTGAATGATTTATTTTATTCGCAGATAATGATATTCAATCAACTGATTCGTACGACTCAACAAACAGTGAGGATATTGATGATGTTTACTGTTAGACTTTGCAGATTCAAATTTCTGAAGAATATGTCGAAGAAGTAGAAGAAGAAGTTACTGAAAATTACTCATACTTATTTTTATAACTTATATTTTATTTAAATTTTGCAAAAACCTTTCTCTTACAAAATATTATCAAATTTAATATATTTTAAGCGCTTTTTCACTGTTTTTGTTATAATTTTATATAATTTATAATTAATCTTTATTTATATAAATATATTATATTTAAATAATATTCAATTCACTTATTCACAATCGCCTTCATTCTCGATCATTCATTAAGTTGTTAAACTTACAAAGTTTCTAATGCGGCTCAAAAAATGCATCTTTGAACATATAAACCACCAAAAAAATTAATTATATCGTATATCAATTGTATATCTATTTCATAACTAGCTCAACTGTAGTCAATTGGTATGCTAATTATTTTGTAGGTTCAAAACTTCAAAATAAACAAAGAAACCAAACGGTCTACAAGTAAATATCAGTAAAAGGTATTTTGAGATTACGTAACTTTGACCGTGTGTACCACCAGCTGAACGACGGTCAGTCGCTATGCCATTTAAGTAAGGTACTTTTCGTTGTACTCGGAATCTGCAGAAAAAATTTCATGCCACTATTAATTTTTGAGAAGATCAAAAATGACACATTTGAGCGCGTATGCCACGGACACAGAGACAACTAATTTGTGTGTTGTCTTCATTAGATATTTACGTATCATGTTAGGGAATGCATACAATATGGTATTTATCGGTTAATAATCAAGAAATATTGTATAAAAATTCAACATGTTTGAATCAACTTTTCCCCATTAGGAGACACCCTGGTCGTATGCCTGAAGACATAATAAATCAGCTCATATGACTTAATAAAAAACACAGGTATTACGAACGGTAAAGTATCATGATCCTCCGTCGCTAGCTCCAGGTCCTTTACAAAATGCCAAAACATTTGAAAAGTAGATGTTCGTTCATCCGTTCATTGGAGGAACAAGTGTTGTACAGAAGATTTGGAATGGCAATTAACTTTTGACACATTACTTCATAAAACTCGAGATGACGACGCCGACGGCCATATTGGTCTAGATAATGTGCCAAAGATTGCTGATCCTCTAAAGTAACTGCTCCTGAAACTGCAACTTCCATAGCTTCGAAATTAACCACTTGCAGGTTATGCTCGTTCTGTTGCCAACCGATCTCGTATCCATAAATTTCTGGTTTAATGGCTCAAAACAATTTAAAATTTTCTATTTAAAAATTTCTTTAGGGATGGCTCTAGGAGTGGTCGGTGGAGCTAATCCTAGGTCATTCATAAGAAAGTATGTCTCCCCATTATTTCTTTTTGATGTGTATTATGTGTTATTTGCGTTTTTTACAAAAATCTATATATTGAAATTTATTTAGAATGGGCAGTTTTTATTCAAATGCACTGTATGTATGCTGAATGTTTCTTAAAAACTCGTGGTGTGCTTAATTTATTTTAACTAGATTTATTAACTACTTACACAATGTTCTCTACCCAGCACTACATGTTGGATAACATAAACCAAAATAAGACCAACATTTTCCGAAGCATTCTACAGCAGTTTAATTATCCCAGGTTTATTATTTAAATACTTTTATATTAATTTAAAATAAAATGATCGTGCCTCACAAATGAACGTATTAAAGTAGAAGCCACCTGATATTATTACGGGTGGGTTTGTTTTAATAACGGCTATGAGATTTATAAATAGACAATATGTGGTTAGGAATAATGTAACGGAAGCTCGTAATGATAATACGTGCGCCGCAGCTCAATACAAACATTATCCAAATAGACAGCATCAAAATCATAAAAGTGTAACAGGTTCTGAGACACGTATTGTGGGAACAGGATGTATAGCGCCAAAATGAATTAACGCCCGTCTTCCTAAATAGTTCACGAGGCAGTAAGAACGATTGTTGAATGTTATTGAAAATGGTTTTCCTTAAATATGATATTATTAAAACAATAGCCATACCTTTCCCGTTCTACTATACATAATACACATACCGGGTGTTAGAAAAGTATGGGAACGGTGGAAGATCTCGAACAGTTTGCATTAAATCGAAAAATAAAAAATACGTGTCAAAAATTTTTCAAAAAACTATCTACTGATACCAAAATGACCTCCCCACTCGCCACCCTATGGGTGGGGCGAGGGGAAATTTTAAAATTTTTAAATGGAACCCCTATTTTTTATTGCGGAATCGGATTCTACAGCAAAAAATACGTACATTTTATTCCGGATATTTTTTTCGATTCTTGCATGGTGTCGCTGTAGTCGCAAAAAATGAAAAGAAAACATTACTGTTTCAAGAGTAGCGTCTTGTGCCCATAAAAAATCGTCCAATTCAAAAACTGAAAAACGCATTTTGTTATTTTTACGAAATCTATCCAATACATTGGATTCGATTCTCCCACCCCTAACCCAGTGGATGGGGCGGGGGCAACTTTGAAATTTGTAATGAAAATCTCTATTTTTTTTATAGCGGATTTGGATTCTACGGCCAAAAATACGTGAATTTTATATCGGTCACTTTTTTTGATTCTCACAAAGTGTCGCTGCAATCGCAAAAAATTGAGTGGAAACATGAAAGTTTTGAACGCATACTTAAAAAAATACGAAAAGTAAAACTACTGATCTCAGAGTGAACGATTTCCCGAGCTATTTTGAGAACAGTGATTATACACGGTCGTGCGGAAATTACAACAACTAATAACATTCTGTAACTTTATTAGCAGCTAGTAATTTTCAATTTACATTTTTTACAGGGCAATAAAAAATTCGATTAAAAAAAACTTACAGTAGTTTTACCTCTTAATTCAGCCACTTCAGACAAGTTCTTGATCCCAGCCAGTGAAGGTAAGGAGGTAACTCAGCCATTTAAGGTAAGGTGAAGATTTCGGCCAGTTGAGGCAATTAGTTTACAGCTTAACTGCTACACTAGCAGGTTTTAATTTCAAGATTATAGCAGGTGTTCAAAATGGTGCCCATTGACTTCTTGGCATTATCCGAGACCAACGTAAAAATTTTCAGTAGCACTTCTTATCATTTGAGGTGGTATTTCTGCAAAAATGTTTATTATGCGTTGCCTCCGCTCTTACAAATCACGAGGTTTAGTGAAATAAACCTTATCCTTCACGTAGCCCCAAACAAAATAATCAAGTGGCGCGAGGTCGGGAGATCTTGCTGACCATTCAATAGTTCCTCTTCGACCTATCCATCGATTTTCGAAAATACCATTCAAATAGTCCTTAACAATATCCCGATAGTGTGGAGGAGCCCCATCTTGCTGGAACCAAACATTATCGAAATCATAACCAGCAATCTCTTGTATTGCGGGAACTATTTGACTACATTTCCAGGTATTTTTCTCCATTCAAATTTCCATCTATGAAAAACTGTCCTATGATTTGATCCCTGAAAACTCCTGCCCAAACATTTAATTTTTGTGGATACTGCGTGTATGTTTCAAGCATCCAGTGAGGGTTTTCGTCACTCCAGTATCTGAAATTATGGCGATTAACTTTTCCACTGAGTTCGAAAGTTGCTTCATCTGAGAAGACAAGTAAAAATGACAATAAATTTGGGTTTTGGTTACTCCTTTCCATCACTAATTCACTAAATTCAAGTCGCCGATCAAAATCATCTTCATTTAACTCCTGGTGAAGGTGAATTTTGTAAGGATGAAATTTCAAAAATTTCAAATTCTTATGAACTGAAAATGCACTCATATCAAGCTGTTGACTGGCTTTTCTGATTGATAACCTTCGATTTTCAACAAATGCCTGTGCCACTTCCATTTGTCGAGCTTCCCATGTTTCAGATTTTGGGCGATTTTTATTTGTCCTTGTGTCTAAGAATCGTTTGATGGGACACAGTAGATTTCGAAATTCCCACTTGATCTACACGGAAAGTTTCGTTGAATAAAATCACAACTTCGTCATAGGACCTTTATCGCCCCACCCTCGCATCATTCAGAAGAGAAACTCTCTCTTCCTCTGTTAAAGTAGCCATTATGGACGCTTAAGGTTTATTTCAATTTTGTGCGATTGCAGCGACACCTTGCGAGAATCGAAAAAAATTCTCGATATAAAATTCACATATTTTGGCCGTAGAATTCGAATCCGTTATAAAAAAATAGGGATTTTCATTACAAATTTCAAAGTTGCCCCCCGCCCCACCCACTGGGTTAGGGAAGCGAGAGTCGAATCCAATGTCATTGGATAGATTTCGTAAAAATAACAAATACGTGTTTTCAGTTTTTGAATTGGACGTTTTTTTATGGGCACAAAACGCTACTCTTGAAACAGTAATGTTTTCTTTTCATTTTTTGCGATTACAGCGACACCATGCAAGAATCGAAAAAAATGTCGGAAATTAAATTTACGTATTTTTTGCCGTAGAATCTGATTCCGCAATAAAAAATAGGGATTATTTGAAATTTTAAAGTTGCCCCTCGCGCCACCCACAGGGTGGTGGGTGGGGAGGTCATTTTTGTATCAGTAGATAGTTTTCGAGATTTTCCACCGTTCCCATACTTTTCTAACACCCGGTATTTATAGAAAGGTAATATTCATGACATCAACTTAACAAAACGAATTGTTTCTCATCACTTGATATTGAGCCTTTTTTCAGTTTTATCACCTTTCCGCACAAATTAAATTAAATATCTTATATATACTTGAACATATTAAATGCGTAAATGTTTCGAAATATTATAAACATTTTGATAATTTGTATAACAATAATTAAGAACATTTAAATAAAATAACTGATTCTAATTACCGTTAAATTGTATTACAAACATCTGTATCTGTTCTTAATAGCTGAAATATAAAAATTGCATGTATTTATAGAAATTATCTGTATTTTATCAATGAGAACAAATAAAAGAAAACAGAAAACTTGCATGCAACTCTCTACTCAGAATAAAATAAGATGCATTTTATTCACGATACATAACTCAAGTTGACCCAAATATGTTCTTTAGCTTAACAGGTAAAAATCATATCAACATACATATATCCCTATTGTACTTATTTATTATGTTTATAAAAATTTATATTTATTACAGTCATAAAATTGAATCCCCTTACGTTATAAAGCGTAACTTCGACCTAACGTAAAATGCCCAATTTTTATTACACTCACACCCATGAAAAAAGCCTACAAAGTTGAGTTATATTTCCTTAACCACTATTCTCCTGCACTGAAAATACACACCCCTATCATACACTCTATTGGGATTTGTGTAATTTACGCTGTATATTTTGTATTGTTATGTTTCTATAAATTGAAAATATTGTGCAGAAATTTTAACAAGATAATATTCTCTATTAATAGTAAACGAGGAACCGGTACCAGAGATGCATAAAGTTCAGTAAAAGCACAAGTTTTTATATTACTTCTTATCTATAAATTAAGTTATAGTTTCATAACTGCTACGGCAAGTTATTTATCATTACTTTCTACCAAACTGTAATGAGTTGGCAGGTTATATAATTTTCTTTTTTGTAACATATCAGAGGTTAGGCTTTGCCATGGTTCTTACATCATTTGTTTTCAACTTTTGAAGGCTGTGATTAATTAACCAACTCGTAGGTGTATAGATATGAAAGAGGATAATAGAGATTAAATTAAATTTTGAATGTTATTAAGGCATCTAAGTCTTCCCAAAGTTTATTTAAAACTAAAGATTCATTAGCAAAATGCGGCCTGGCTGCTAGATTTCTCCATTAGACGTTTACAGTTATATTATAATTATATCAACATGGCATTATTATTGTACTAAAAGGATCTGCAATACTTTTTTTTAAATTGGTTATCGTCAATACAAATATGATTATTTGTGTTTCTTATAGTATAGGAACATTAAAATAAAATCTGTTATATTTAAGTACGATACTAAGACTGCTTTTAAACACAATCATGATGGGATGGGGTGGCATGTAATGCATTGAAGAATTTTTATTTTTAAAATACAGAGTGTTCTAAAATTCCAGGGCAACAATTCATAGGGGAGTAGATGGGGTGAAAATAATGCCAGTCTACTTTTTTATTGGCATTTTTTAATCAATAACAAAAATTTCACATATTTGGTTTTTATTACATTCTAAAGAGATCAACGAGTATTTTTTTCTCTACTATTTACTTTTTTTCGTTTTCTGGTTTAACAAATCTTTAAGTTTTCACAGCTTGAGTTTAAAATGTTTGTTTATAAATTAAACGTATTATTTACTAGCATTATTGTCACTATTAGCATTAATTTAGGAACATATACAGAACTTTATAGGAACCTACTGAGGTGGATATTCATTGTTGTATGTTCACAAGATATATGTGCAAACATATAAATTTTAATTGCATAATAATAAATGTACATAAGAAGGCATATTGTTGTTGGGTATTTGTATCTTATATATAAAAATATATACAATATATCATCGAGAAAATATCTAGTTTTCAATCAGAATATATACATTTTATTTATTTATACATACTACTACTGCTATATAAATTTGTAAAAAAAAAAATTCGATTAAACACAAACGTAACTCAGAAGTTTTCATAGAGTCCTGTAAGGGCCCAGTAAGGCGCATAAGAATTAAGTATACATACAGTAGCAGGGCCATAACAAGAAAAATATTTTTTAAAGGTAGAATTCTGGCTTCTATCTCAGGATTCTGACTTTTATCTCAGAATTCTTACTTATATCTCAGAATTCTGACTTGTAACTCAAAATTCTGACTTATATCTCAGAATTATGACTTGTAACTCAAAACTCTGACTTGTATATCAAAATTCTGACTTTATCTTAGAATTCTTAAAGACTATCCTAGATCGCTACACCATTCCTTGCTTTTAAAATTTCGACTTTTCTCTCTAAATTCTGAGATAAAAGTCATAATTCTGAGATAAAAGTCAGAATTCTAAGATAAAAGTTAGAATTCTGAGATAAAAGCCAGAATTTTGAGTTACAAGTCAGCATTCTCAGATAAAAATCAAAATTCTACATTTAAAATTTTTTTTTTATTGTGGCCCTTCTACGCATTTGTAATAACCAGAGGGTAATATGTTTCGTTGGTTTTAAAAAACAGTAGTTTCAAAATTCTTCGTTGCACATTTTCTAAATTGTTAATATGTATATCATAATAGGTATACCAAATAAGCGATGCATATTCTAGCTTAGACCTCACAAAACAACAATATAACGTGCTTATGTTCGTAAATTCATAACTACTGCGAACTATGAAACCTAGTGTTGTAAATGCATTACCAATTGTGTTTGCAATATAGGCATTGAATGTTAATGAATCAAAAATTACAGCTAGGTCACGGAAAATATCAGGTCTTTGTATGACGGTGTTGGAAAGTCGGTAGTTAAACATATGGGAAGTTGATTTACGCGTTAAACATATAAATGACATTACATTCTCCGGTATTTAATGGCAGTTTGTTGTCTAGACACCAACAACAACAAAGATTTATTAAAATTAAAATAGTACAACAATTGTCTAACCAGAGTCTGTTCCGTGGCCGACCGTGCAACCACCGCGCTGACGCGGTAACAGATTGCAGTATCAGGCGGAATAGGTCTGGTCGGCGAAAACCGAAAAACAACTAACCTAAGCACATTTGCAACAAGCAAATAAAATTAGGTAATACCATTTGAACATAGAACAATAAAGATTTTTAAAAAGAAGTTAAAACTACACATACTTTTAATAATTGACTCACTGTAACATTTTTTTAAATAATTTTGTAGTTGACGCAGATACCTCAATTTAAACGAGGCACCTTCTGCAAAATGCATGATCGCCGGGCTGCGCAGGGCTTTAAGAATTTTGATTTTCAGAATGTTTTAATTTATTTGATATTTGTGATGAGAAATGAATTTAGAAAAACATAAATGTACAAAGAGAAAACAAGGATACACGACAAAGAAAAAGGATACAAACAGAAAGAAGGAGGAAAACATGAAAGATTTAAAGCTACTAAAAAGTTATGACATATTAGTAAATATGGATAGGGTAAGCAGAAGCTATAGCTGTTGAAGCTTGGCTACGGAGGTTGCCGAAAAATCGGTAACGTCTGGGGTGTTTAATCCGAAATGGGGCATTATGCTGTCTAATTTGCGTTATGTGTCTTTTTAGCGCACTATCGCCCAGCTTGAAAGAATAGAAGTTTTGAGAAATGCGTTGGACGTAGTCCGCTATCGGGGTTATGTCGTTGCAACGTACATAGAGACCTGTGAGGGAGGTGTACCTTCCAGAATTTGAATGTCTAGACACCACTTTGATAGTCTGTCAAGGTTGTAGTTTAGGCGGTAACAGTTTAAAGTACTTATTATGACTGTAAAGATCTTAACTGATTCGCATATACCAGAGAACAAACATCTAGAATATCCATTACATCATTAATAAAAATATTAAATAGTAAGGGAGCTAGAATCGAGCCCTAAGGGCACCTGATGGCACCAAATATTCGACCGGCTTAACTCCTTTATGCGAAACATATTGTATTCGATTTAACCGGTAAGATCTAAGTAACTTCAGCAGTAAATAAGACAAACCTATTTCATGTAACTTACGAAGTATAATACCATGGTTAAGCCTGTCGAAAGCCTTAGAGGAATCAGTATATATAACATCAGCATGTGCCTGTACATTAAAATTTCAGCTACGTATTGTGTAATGGACAATAAATTAGTAGAAGTTAGACGTCATTTGTTATTATTATCATTATATTTAAAATTGTGTTGGAACAAAGCACACGTGTAAGTATACATAAAATTCACGAGTGTTAAAAGTGATCCATCGGTCTGATGGTCAGATATATTATAGGAAGCATACTGTGTAATGTTCAAATCACACTACAATCATATTATTTGCTTTGCTATATTCAAAGAAAGTTTCATATTCAGCAACAGTTGTATTCGGTGGTAAGTGAACAACAAAGATTATGCAAATGAGAGCTTCATATAAGTCGATTGTTGGCATAGCATCAAAACCAGCAGGACTTAAGCCAATTTTAGCCGAGTAGTATTGGTCATTTACTGCAATTAAGACACCCCCACCCTTGGTGCGACCAGTAGCCATAAAGTTACGATCTGATCTATATATAGACAGTGTATTTATTGTAAAACAGTTCACTATCATAAACTGAAGCATCGAGCTATGTTTTAGTAAGCGTTATTACCCAATATCGACAGACAACTATACGTATATTATAAAATAGATATCTTTTGTACATTCATATGGTTTCCACGGAAATATATACAGATTTATTACATATATGTGGAAATATATGAAGCATACCACCGTTCACACGTACATCACGTATTTGACGAAAATTATTATTAATACTGCTTCATTTTGTACGATCAGTATTACATGTTACAAATACTCGAGATTTTAGTGTCTAGTTAGTATAAACTATTAAATTATAGTATTTATATCAAAAGTTATACCTAACTCTATTATACATAGCACAAATGCAAGCTGGCGCCAAGAATGTCTTTATATAACCGTAACATCATTCAAAATAGGGATTACATCTAGACCTTCCCCGAATCACTTAATCCTAAATCAATAAAATATTAACGGTACAAATATACCGTCTGTCAATCGAAGTAATATATACATTTGATTGAAATACCATTACCGTCACTTAATAAAATATGAACGTGGATATCTATCATGCGATGTAATAATTAAATATTTATAACACTTAAAATCCAAATCGAAAATGTATTTGTGTGTCCGTATATATAAAAAAATCTCATTATAAATACAAAGAGACTTTTACCACAAAATCCGGTATCAGTAATAAAACACAAAGTACTTGTTACATGCCTAATGCATATGCGACCCGCAACACACCTTTTGTATTTTGAGGGCTACATATCGTCAATAGCCGCTAGTGAATGGTCGCGCGTCTTCCAGCTGCGAAGAACGCTCACGTGACTTCCGTCTGGTGCGAAAAGGTAAACGTTAGCTCCTGTGTATGTACGCTGCCGATAATTCCAAAAAGCTTGTTATTTGGGCCATCTTTATGGATTTTGAATTATCGGCAATGGTAATATTTCATTTGTGTTAAGTTGTTGCTGTTCATCAGGATATTTCGTTGCTGCGGAAGGAGTTTAATCCGCATCTGCGGCATTTATGTGTGCACACGTGAGTAACCTTACTTTATCATTTCAAATATATATATAGGCTGGTTGACCACTTTCCCTTGGGAGTATCTTCGCTGTCAATTGAGCTGCACCGTTGTACAGGAATTTTGATGGATTGCATCTCTCAAACAACAAAGAGATAAATTATTTCGTTTGTGAATTATATCTGTTTTAAATTGCTCTCACTAGGCACGTTTTACGTGCATTTCCGAATTACAAATTAAATGGGTATATCTTAAGGTCCACGGACTGAGCTTGAAAGTTCCACAGACTGGGTTAGAACTTCCACGGACTAGGTTAGAACATTCCACGGACTAGGTTAGGGAGTTCCACAGACTAGACTGAAAAGTTCTACGATTTAGGGAGACAATAAAACCCACCACCATCGTCTGTACCCAAATCATCACCGTAGGACTGCAGTCTCATCACTTGTTGACGTCTGGGTATCGTACCAATTTTGTGGTAAGTGTTATTGTATCCGTTACCAAGAAACTAACTTCAGTGGTTCTATGTAATAATATTTATTTCCCTTTAACTTACGTTTGCATATATTTAAAACCAAGATTTTATTCACTCATATTGATTAAACAAGTTCCCTAATGTAACCTAATTGCGGCCAAATTTATTTTCGTTAGCCCTTCTAAATCGAGTCTAGCTGCACAAGGGGTATTTAGCCACATAATTGAACATCGCCAAGTTCATATTAGAGAACCATAAGTGTAAATACTGTAATGTAGTACATTTTATGTTGAAAGAAAGTTCATTATTTCGTCTGCGACCATTACGAATGGAACCCTCAGTGATTTTATGTTAAAGTTGGGCTTAACGTCCTGAGATTTCTGAGCTAGTGAAATTTAGTCGTGGGCACGTTACATCACTTATCCGGGCTAGGTAGTGCCTGCGATCACGCACAGCAGCCCATAGTTTATGTATTAAGTGTTAACCCTGTATTGATAAACTGGCCCTTAGTGAGTTACCGATATTAGAGTTAACTCCACCATCTAGATCTAGCTAGATCTTCTTATCTGGCTCCAAATGACTTTTTATAGAGCCACATAAAATCTCAAATTTATGTCTTTCAGGAAAACAGGTCTAATAATCTCTAGGAGTTGTGGTTGAAAATCGCAAAAGCTAAATGTAAAAGTGGTTATTGTTCAGCTCAAGAAGGGGCCTATTTGCACATTTATTATAATTCTTTATTTTTCGTTTCAAAATTATTAGGTATGTTATTTTAATAATGCATTTTATGTTAAAAACATTCTTTTATATCGCTTCTAGGGTCGAATCATTAGGCCTTTTATAAACTTTATCAGAATAATTATAATTTTTAGATGCTGTGATATGGGCATACATGGCGAATTGAATAAATGAGCATGCGTCCACCCCCAACGAACAACAGCGTAGTACTGACTATGTAGTCTGCATATAGTAAATAAATTATATGTACATTATTGATAAAACCGCAACTTCAATTGATTATGTTATAACGGTTAGATGAATTATAAAGATCAATGAAGGTAACAAATCAATTTATAGCGCTGAAAAATTGTTAATCAAATACTTGATTATAATTTGAATATATAACCTCACATATTATTTTTATACGGAAAAATATAAACCTGAAGTGTGAGATTTCCTAGACGGATCTCTACACGCTCATGACAGCAATGTCTTTTTCATCTTTTACATTCGGGTAAATCCAATGAACAAGGGACAGTTTTAACCACTTAAACAAATGATCAAAGCACCCTGAAATATTAGGGTCGACGGTTTTTTAATAAGGTAGTCAGAGTGGCTACTGGTATTGTTAGCGGGAGCTTTCCTTTTTTTGCTTGATTTTATATCTTTTATATTTTTTGTATGTTGCATGGACAGATAGCGTAATGGATATGCCAAGAGCGTCATTTCACTAACCACAGACAAATTCATGTGTCAGAACATGTCATGACGAGGGCTATTTCTTCGACATGGTTTTGTGAAAGTATAATAGTACTCTATTCAGTTTAATAAATACAATGATTTTGACAGAAACGGTTTTATAAATATATTTATTTTACCGGTTTCTAGGACACTGAAATTAAATGGATCAATTTCTTCTTAAGCTTATCATATATTTTCAAACCAATAATAAAATTAAATGATAATTAAAAGAGATGCAATAGTTTGGCCGAAAGTAGTACATAGTAGAGCCAGGGGCGCGCGGATTTACGAATTTAGTAAATTCCATAATTCCATAATATTTCAAAAAAATTAAAATCTTCGGATTATGTTCATTATGTATGAGTTATCATGTTTTAAATTAAAATATTATGGATTCTCTAAATATAAAAAAAATTGACCCATTTTGCTTTGATCTGACAATATGTTACTTGGGTGTAATGGGGTAGTGAAGCGCAAGTTATAGCCTCTCCTACTCAATTGTTAACCTCACCTTCGCGATGAGTTCAATTTGAACTTGGTGCACCCTGTTTTCACTAACGAGGCTCTAACGACCGAGTAAGGGCGGAATAACCCTTACCTTTTGCCGTGAGCACATCCACCTTCTCACGAAGAGTGCGGTAAAAATAACCCACCGCACACAAAGGTTGCTTTTGGAATCGTTTGGTTACCCCATCGTCGCGGTCTCCTTCTGTGCCATGGGACCACACCACTCGCCTTCCGCAACCGAGCTGGTCAGTTGCATACCTGCTCCAGCTAAAACTTCAAATGCAGCTTCGTTTTCAGTCGATTAAGGCTTTAAAAAAATGATGGAGCGTTCAAGTGGGACAAAATCATCCGGAGGTAAAATACCCTCCCGATCGGATCTCCGGGGGAGGGTGCCCACAGGGACACCTCATCGAATGTCGAAAAAACACCGACAAGTTACATCCAAGAAAACTAATTCTTTCATCTACGGCGCTTGGAATGTTCGTACTTTGAACGACAGCACTCGCACCGATCGGCCTGAAAGAAGGACTGCTCTAATAGATAGAGAACTTCACCGACTCAATGTTGACGTTGCAGCTCTCAGCGAAACTCGATTTTTGGAGGAAGGCTCTCTCACAGAAAAGTGCTACACCTTCTACTGGAAAGGTCTTCCCATCAATTCAAGAAGACAACATGGAGTAGGATTTACCGTTCGGAATCAACTTGTATCCAACTTAACACAAGTACCACAAGGCCTATCCGAGCGTCTAATGCTGCTACGCTATGAGCTATCAGATGGCAACGCGGTAAATCTAATAAGCGCCTACGCTCCCACTCTAGATGCAAGTCACGAAACCAAGGAAAGCTTCTATCAACAGCTGGAAGAAACCCTCTGTAGAATACCTAAAACGGAACGACTCGTTATTCTTGGCGATTTTAACGCTAGAGTAGGGAGAGATGCAGACACCTGGCCAGGCATCATAGGCAAGAACGGTTTGGGCAACATGAACGCTAACGGTCAACTACTCCTAACTAAATGCGCCGAACATGATCTAGTTATAACAAACACCATTTTCCGACAAAGGGATAAATTTAAAGGCACCTGGCGTCACCCCAGATCAGGTCACTGGCATCTACTGGACTATGTTATCGTACGTAGGAAGCATCTCAAGGACGTCCAAATTACAAAGGCGCGCATTGATAGCGAATGTTGGACCGATCATCGTCCTGTTGTCTCTAAAATGAAAATTGTTATGAGACCCAAACACCGAAGAACTCAAGTAAAACGTAGACTCCGTCTCTGTATTAGTAAATTGCGTGACCAACAAACCGTCGAACAGCTAAAGCAAAAAGTTCAAGAGAATTTGAGTGCACTAGAAGAAACCAATTCTGTAGATGTCGCTGCTACCTGGACACAAATTAAAGACAGTTTAAAAAGTGCGAGTGAGGAAACTCTTGGCACTGCAGCAAGTAAAAAACAGGAGGACTGGTTCAATGATAATGAAGCTTTTATACAAGAACTTCTTGACCGCAAACATATTGCTTTCCAAAACGCTATCAACCACCCCAATGACTCATCAAAAGCAGAAGCTTTTACCCAATCTAAGTATGAAACGCAACGCGAAATCAGAAGAATAAAGAACGAGTGGTGGGCAAGCAAGGCCAGAGAAATTCAACGGTACGCCGATTCACACGACTACAGGAATTTCTTTCAAGGAGTAAAAGCAGTGTACGGCCCCAGTCGGAAAAATATGTGCCCTATTAAAGATTTAAATGGAAATCTCCTCAAAGAAGACCAGGAAATAAGAGCCCGATGGAAGGAACACTACTCTAACATTCTTAACCAGCAGAGTCAAGCCGATCACGATACTATAAATCTTATCCCTCAATATGACACCTTCGAAGACTTAGATAAACCACTAACAACGGAAGAGATCTTAACCGCCATTGGGCAGCTAAAAAATAACAAATCTCCCGGCGCCGACTCACTCCCAGCTGAGATCTTTAAAGCTGTGTCGTCAGAGCTCATACCCTACCTCAAAAAACTGTTTGATATCGTGTGGGAAAGTGGTCAAGCTCCGCAGGAGTTTCGTGATACACTTTTAATCAACCTCTTCAAAAACAAAGGGAGCGCTGCGGACTGTGGAAATTACAGGGGTATAGCTCTCCTGGCTGTTGGAGGGAAGATACTCACTAAAGCGATGGCAAATAGGCTAACACCTGTTATGGAAAAGTTACTTCCTGAAACACAGAGTGGCTTTAGACCAAACCGAGGCACATCGGATTTAATCTTCACACTTAAACAGCTTCAAGAAAAAGCACTCGAACATCAAGGAGAAATTCACATGGCCTTCATTGATTTAACCAAGGCGTTTGACTCGGTGGATAGGGAAGTGCTCTGGAAAATTATGTTCCGCTTAGGTATCCCTAGAAAATTTGTGGAAGTATGTCGCAGTCTACATACAAACAACAACGCCCAGGTTATGTATAATAATGAGGCAACCGAACCTTTCCAAACCCTCACTGGAGTTAGGCAGGGATGTGTCCTGGCACCCCTACTCTTTAATTTGTTTACCACTGCTCTAACAATTATTGTTGACAACAAACTGACAGTCAGAGGAATAGGTCTCAGATACCGTTTTGATGGCGGTCTCTTTAACATAGGGCGCTTTAGAGCTTTCACGAAGACACGCACACGATTCATTTGTGATCTCCAGTATGCGGATGACTGTGCACTTTTAGCCTCTACGCCGGAAGAGCTTCAAGAACTTTTAGATGTGTATGCCCAGAGCTATGATTCCTTGGGACTTAAAATCAACATTGGAAAGACTAAGATTATGTCAACTCCTCATCAAGTGAACCAAATAGACATTACACTTAACGGAAATTCTTTTGAAGTGGTGGATCAGTTCAATTACTTAGGCAACGTTGTTAATGACAAAGCAAACATGGACAGCGAGATTCGCAATAGAATTAACGCTGCATCTAGAGCACTCTGGGGACTTAGAGAGAGAGTATTTGACAACCACGACCTTGCTTTGTCAACGAAAATGGCTGTCTACAGAGCAGTTGTCATTCCAACACTGCTATATGGATGTGAAAGCTGGGTCACTTACCGTCGTCATGTGAAAGAATTAGAACGTTTTCAGCAAAGACACCTCAGAAGTATGATGAAAATCCGTTGGTTCCATCACATATCAAACGTGGAAGTACTCAGGAGAGCAAAGAGCCTTCCAATTGAGGTGCTTATTTCAGGAGCACGCCTAAGATGGGCAGGTCACGTTCATCGTATGCATGATAACCGCCTTCCTAAATGTACACTTTATGGTGAATTGCTAAGCGGCAGAAGAAGGCGTGGCGGTCAACGAAAGAGGTTCAAAGACGCTCTCCATGAAAATCTAAAATCCTGCGGTATTGCAGACGAGCAATGGGAACAACTTGCAGCGGACAGAACCGAATGGCGAGGGGTTGTGGCCAGCTATCAAGGAAATGTTGCTGCAAGAAGGCCGAATCCAAGACCTAACCAGGTCTATGTTTGTCCTGACTGCGGTCGACATGTGCTCTCCCGAATTGGCCTCTATAGCCATAGTCGTGTGCACCGTAGATGAATGGGAATTACAATAGACTACACCTTTTACTTGTTTTTTATTGTACACAATTTATCGACTGTAACATTTTTATACTCGGACTCGAGTAACGGCTAATAATAATAATAATAATAATAATGTTACTTGATATTTCTCCCCATGTATTATAACAACGCAGCTGAAAATATAGTCTAGTATACTTTAACTTGGCGTGTGTATGTATGAGTTAATATTTCCGTACGATTTCATTTTCTCCCATATTGTACACAAAGTTAAAGCAATATTCCAGAAACATTGTCTACGTGGACAATATTTCTGGATCTTTGTGTACACGAGAAAATGAAATCGTACGGAAATATTAACTCATACATACACGCCAAGTTAAAGTATACTAGACTATATTTGTCCTTTGACGTTGTAGTCATTAAGAGCGCTCCGGATACAAGCCGGCAAGACGCTTCGATATACTCTCATATAAATCATTAAAAAGATATTAAAAACATGTTACAATGTGGTATGATGAGAGAAAAAAAAGTATATATAAAAAATGTAATTTTTTTCTTCTATTTTCGATTTGTAAAAGTAATTTTTATCATCCCACATAGGTATTATTAAAATAAACATTTTCCCTTTTGTAGAACTAAAATAAAATTAGCCCTAATGTCCTCAGGAATAAACAGAGATTTAAAGATTAAGTATAATAAATTTTTACAATGTCATATTCTATTACATTTCTATCTTTCTCTTTCCAAGCACACCGTACATTCGGCTGCGTCATTTTATTGACGTGAAGTCATTTACAATTAATATTGGAAGCATGGATGAGTAATACACTCCGAACAGCTTTTAATAATGTCAGTTTACAATCAGTTGCCTTTGTGTATAGTGTGTTGTTTATGAATTGGGCGGTATTAATGTGTTGTTTATAAATTATGTATTTGTTTTATCATAGTGCCCAAATTTTATGTTGTAAGTGTTTTAGTGAAAATAAGTATATCTGTATATTAATTGTGCGATATTGTAATATTTTTAAATGTGAAAAATGAAAAAGGTTCCCGGTTATTCAAAGGAAGTGGTAAAAGTTCATATCCCTAAAAATTCTCCATTGAACTACAAGGAGAAAAAAAATATTTTGAACGTATATCATGCATTGAAGAAAGTTTATTCGATGTTACAGAAATCAGGATCAACAGGTTTAGTTAATATTACTTCAAGATGTACCGGTTTGAGTGGGTGTTGGTGAAGAAATTGCATTCGGGCAATTAGAGCTACTCGTGAAAGAGGAAGGAAGGGAAGAAGAAGAGGAAGATGGAGCATAGTTGAATAAAGAACATAGTGTAACGCAATTTTGGCAAGATAGAAATGTAAAAAGTGTTCGTCAAGTCCGTATTAATCGGATTAAAATGGCACCAGGAAAAGAGAAACACTTAACAAAACATAGGGAGTGATTCAGGATTCGCTAAAGATGGACTTCTATCATTCGTGTCGAAAAAAAGTGGTTATTATCATGAGGACATGAATGCGGATGTTATCTAGAAATGGTTTGCAAAAATTCTGGCAAAGATAGAAACCGGATCTGACGTTATTAAGGCTAATGCTCCGTACCACATCCGACTACTGGAAAAATTACCAACCAGTGCATGACGAAAAATGCAAATTCAAGAATGATTAGAGTGTAAAGGTATCCCATTCGATCGTGCTTCAGTTAAAGTCGAATTGCTAACCCTAGCGAAACAGTATTCACCGATATATAAGAAATATATTGTGGATGAAATGGCTATGAAGGTATTGAGATATTATGACTGCCTTCTTACCACTGTGAACTGAACCCCATTGAGCTTATCTGGGCTGAGGTAAAGGGGAATGTTGCACGAGAAAATAGAACCCTTAAATTAGAACACGTAAAAAACCTCCTATCTAGTGCATTGAAAACAGTTACAGCTGATTATTGGCGAAAATGCATAGAGAACGTTAAAGAAGTTGAAAAAAAAATGTTGGAAACGGATCTTTGGATTCACTCTTGTAGGAGCCAGCGGCGATAGTGATAAGTGAGTTGTAACCTATGATAGTGTTATGTAGTGATTGTAATAAGGTGAATTATTTACTTTGGAAAATTATTATTGATAATTTTTGTTTTTAATTATGTTATTATAATAAGATAGTTTATTTATGTTGTTAGAACAGTTATTTATTTTTAACTTGCAAGTTTATTTATTTATTTTCTTTTTTAATCTGTTACTACCTAATTAACAAATTTGTCATCATCCTTTCCTGGTAAGGGATATGCTCACACATCCACGTTGGTCCTTGCTGGGTAATAAGAACAGCTGGCATGGTTGAAGTTTGTGTAAATTTTTATAAACATCAAACATTTTACAGTTTTGATGTCAAATTTCGTAGGTATTCCCCTCCTAAACAAAATTATGTCTGCTATAAAAAAATGTTCTTAAAAGAACTACACTTTTTCTTTTTGGCTGAGTTGAGTGTCAAAACAAATTTAATTTTGGTGAAAATCTTTTGGGGTTAGGTCAAAACGTATTAAAGAAAACTACTTTATTAACTAGCCGACGTGTCGATATTTTTAATATCATCCTCAGGGCACTGAAAGATATAAAATCATAAAACAGTACGTATACAACTATTCAGTATATCAAACAAACATAAATATATATATTATTTTATGATTAATACATAATATTTATGATTAATAAAATAGTTTTATTTAATACACTTGGACATAACCCCAAAAGATTTTCACCATCTGTTAAGTGGTCTGGAAACATTCTATTAAATATAATCATATTTATTTTTTGTTTTATTTTATAAAATATGAACAATGCTATTAATTTATATGTGCCTATATAAATATATGTGTGGCGCCACTGGATGACGAGCTACCCGAATATTTGACGTTTGTCTATAAAAGCTTCGCCTATTTCACAGCAGTCAATAAATTATTAGGTATAAATGCGGCACGTTCACACATTCAATCAATTCGACTATGGCAATTACACAGAATGTCCTAGTCATGGTTGTCGTTTCTGGTAGGAGGTAAAAACGGATAAAATTTAATATTTTCTATGGTAGAACGAGGTGCCGCTTCAGTATTAAATAACAGCTAAATTCCTTGACGAGAATGCCGCTGATTTGTTGCTCTACTATGTACTCTTTTTGGCTCCACTATAGAAGGATATCAAGATGTCCGCTAAATAGAAAAATAATATATTACCAGAAAAGGTTAGTTAATCAGGAAATCATTATTTAAATCTTGCTAATGAACTGTTGTTCAAAATTAATGGTATTTTCGAAAATTTCAGCTAAAGTATATGTATTTTCCGAAATACGTGCTGAATCTTACATTTAAAATCTTGACGTGTTTATGTTTAAGAGCTAAACAATTTTATTTCCAAAAATGTGTAGTAATTTGGGGCTTTAGAGTGAGAGCAATGAGATTGTTAAAAAACTTTTCCGTATTTGACATCATATTCTACCAGCTGATGAATTATACCATACCTGCTGGATTTTTGTTTTCGGTTTAATTATTTTCTCAAAACATCTGATTCTGATTCAAGGGGGAGAGAATTACCACACCGACAATGAAGTACTCATGTAAAATCTCGTACAGTATTGCATTAGCTTTATTTCGTTAATTTTCAAAAAACGACTAAGAAATTAATCCATTTGCCATACGTAATATTAGCATTTGAGCCTTCATCATTTACTAAATAAGCCATTTCTACGCAACCTTATAATGAAAATTGTATCTGCCAGTTATTAATGACTTTAAACTATAAGTTTTATCATATTTAAAGAAAATATACAACCGTAATATTCAATCGTGCTCAAAAATCTTTCTAATAAATGTGAACGACCAAAATGGACCGTCATTACCAACTGACCCATTTTATACTAATCGCGTTAATCACGTTACATCGTTAATTTTTAATTTTAAGCCATTTATAAGTGTTTTATTTTATGAAAAAACGGATATCGTATGTATAAAATTTATAGTTTTAAAAGTATTCGATTGGTGCTCGATTTTTTTTAAATATGCGGCTCATAACAAAATTGTGGAAACTTAGGAATAATAGAGAAACACTCAAATAGGCCGCACCCTTATGTTTATGATATAATTAAAACTCGTATCAGAGACACACAAATGTATTCATGTACTAACGAGCGGACCACCATATGTATTTTGAAAATTCATTTGTTCTTATTTAGTTTACTCTAAACCTTTCGTTTAAATAATTCACAACTTTGCAGTTAGTTGCTGGAGCCCTATCCTGTTGAAAAATTATTGAATCAATATCGGAGAACAGTTCTTCCAAAAAATCTTGAATCTGGTTTTGCAAAAACTCAAAATATCTTGCTCCATTTAATGGTCCGTCAAAAATTATTGGCTGAATAATTCTTCGTTCAATTATCCCCTGTCATACATAAAAACTAAACAAAAAGAAAAGAGTATTTCTTAAGTAGGTTAAATGAAAAAAATGGGGTTCCTATCTTGATTTTTATGATATTCTCGGTTACTTAGAGATTTTTTTAAATAAGAAAAATCTAGTTAGTCAGCTACTGATTATGTCCAAAAAAATATGAGACACAAAGTTGCGTACCAGAGATATTTCGATATCATGGCACATTAAGTTTCAATATCTGCCAACGTTCATATCATGGCTACCTAGACTTAATACAATAAAATGGGCTATTAACTGTCAATTTTAAAATAAATGCCATGTTGCGATGATTGAAACGAGAATTTAGAGGCGAATCAGATAGGTAAAAAAAATATACAGGGTACCATTCAAAATAACAGATTTTGGGTCACTTTCGTTTAAACCGGAAACTGAATAACATGTTTGATAGACTCAAAACAAGGACAATTATATAATAACGACTCCTCCAAAATTCAAAATTTTGACTTCTCAAATAGCAAAGTTACAGAGTGTTACATGTCTTTTGTGTCACCCAGTATATAAAAAGAAAAATTGAACCAATTCATTTTCCCCGTTGGCGCTATTGTCTTCTCTGTCATCTTTATAAGCCATCTAGGTTTAATATTTGATAGCGCTAAGAAATCTGAAATATATTCACAAACGTACAGTCCAATTTCTTCAATAAATTCGTCTAACTCAAATGCATCCGTCTCTGCTCTCTGGAGCCTATCTTGGATATAAGAGAGAGACAAATGTAACTGGTATATCCAGAAAGTAATGTGTTTAAGATAGTCAATGGAGAGTCTAGGAAAATGCGCTAAATTATTTTGGTTCAACTGGGTCCATGTAGCATTATCATTTCGAAGGTACCTCCAATGTCGCCTAAATTTTGCTAACAATATTCATCCTTTCCTTGATTTGACATTTTGCCCGTCATTAGCTCTATCTATTTCAATCAGCCCCTTGTAGCGATTTATGATAGCCCTAACGATTAGGTAAAATGATTCAAGATTAACAACATGAGACATGGGAACAATTAGAAAATATTGTTAAGGTATTGAGTAAATCACAACTTACACACTTTTTCATTTATTATGAAATTACCTACTTTCTGTATATTGTTACCTTAATCTGGGTACGCTAATACACTAGTCAGATAAGTACTTTAAAACGCTACCTGATAATCTGTATATGGATTTTAGTTATTTTTTCACTTCAATTTATGTTAATGTTTAATTTGCAACTTTGCTATAGTCATCGAAATTTCTTTGCACGATGCTATTCACTGTAACATTAAATAAATAAAATTCATGAACATGGCCTTATGAAGGGCTGATCCACTACGAGTAATTTACTCTGCGTTACACAATACTTATCTGAATCGTTGGATGATCGATCACAGACGGACGTGATATATACAGATTTTCCGAAAGCATTCGACAGACTTGACCATAAAATGCTGCTTAACAAACTTTCCAACATCGGACTTTCTGGAAATCTGACATCTGTGTTTCGATCATATCTGTCCGACAGATATCAATACGTCGCGTTTAATGGTTTCAAGTCTGTCGAATGCATTACTACCTCTGGAGTCTATCCTATGTCCCCTAGTTATATTTGTTAATGATACCGTAGACGATTTGCATAATGTCAGATATTTAATGTACGCTGATGATTTAAAGCTTTTCTGCAGAATCGAAAGCACAGTAGATTGGAGTCACTTGCAAGAAAATAAACAATACATTTGTAATTGGTGCACAAAGTTTAAACTTCCTCTAAATCCCCAAATATGATGCGTTGTGTCACACACGCAAATCATTTGTGATATGATATGATTATAAAATTAATGATATGGTACATAGGCCTGAGACTCTACGGGATCTAGGTGTTGCCTTTGACAAGTCTCTGTCATTTAATGTTCACATTAATACTATTGTGTCTGAAGCTAGCAGATCGTACGGATTTATAGTTAGAAATTGGCGTGATTTTTCAGACACAGACACGCACAAGTTGCTATTGTTGTTATGTAAGATCGAAGCATGAGTATGCCTCGGTTGTTTGGTCCCCAATATCGGAACGAAACTTGGTAGATTATGAGCAAGAAGACACGTTGTGGCATAACTGTCATTTTTTACCACTTCCGGTTTCATCTTAAACGACCCCAACTTTTGGTTTTTAAATGGAACACCCTGTGTATTATTATATTTTTGGAATCCTTGAAAAATTCTAAGTACGGTGATGCCCCATAAGTGACATTTTGACTCCACTCCGAAACTGTGAACGATTCATCTTTACACGTCTGAAAGACTTTTATTATACTCTCCAAAATGGATATTAAACGTTCACAACAAAAAAGGGTTCAAAACGACTGTTTCAGACGGAGAATACAAAAATCTATACTTGCTGTTAATTTTTGTTTAACTGCTTCACTGATGGTACCAATTGGACGTCGTAACACTATAAATCTAACACAGTAAATATTAACACTTTCTTAAATTTAAACCTGAAAAGTAATTTTGAAAACACAAGAAAAAGACAATATAAAGTTCAAAAATATGTATTAAATCTTAACAAAAAATTATGTTTTACAAAAACGTTCAAGAAGGACTAGTTTCCAAGGCCAAAAATCTAGAGGAAAAAAAAATAATGTATTGACAGACTGTAGTCTGGCCCGTGTACAACACATAGTGAGGAACGGAACGACTCATAATGTAACCAACTACCATCCAATGTGCGGTTTATAGCTAACGATTACACAAAAAGATTCAGTAAAAAGTTCAATGTTTATAATTTTGGTGGCCTTTTGCTTGCCTGTCTATTGACGTATTTTCAGTTCAATATCAATTTTGTTCGCTCCTCGGAGCTTAAAAATGCTTGAATCGCAACGAATTTGAATTATATTCTGTAATTATAGATTCATACGTTCAGGCAAGGCGGTCCCATGCACATTCTGTATACATGGTAACTATACTTTTCTGATACCGAATCACTGAGAAACCGGTTTAGGACAAATACGCTTAAAACCGGCATTTTCCCGTCAAAATAGACTGCTAGAAACCACTCTCGATGCTAAGGATTTTCGCCAAAACTCTCGAAATGCTTTGGCTAGAGACTGGACAACTTGTCCACATATTTAACACAAGGCATGAGTTGCAGTGCTGCACAACGTGGATTCATAAAAGGGATTTTATTTTCAAAATTTCCGGTTCGTTCGGTTTTCGTTATACTTTCTAAATTTTGTGGTCGGGGCGACATTACGTCCCCGTGCAGCGACATTTAGTATACTTTCTAAAATTACACTCCTTGATGAGTTTCCAATATTTTGGCATAAAAACGCTCCGTAGAGGTGAAAATGTGAATTTATATATAAAAACTTCCAACGGTATTTTTACGTGAAGCACGTTTTTCATGCGAAATGTTTCGGATTTTGTTACAGTTTCGAAAAGTTCATCGAGGGGTTTGGCGTGTTATTTAACAAAACCGGAAGTGAGAAAAAATGACAGTTATGCCAATAAGTGTCCTCTTGGTCATATTATTAGCCTTTACTCGAGTCCGAGTATTAAAAAAAAAAATGCTACAGTTGATAGATAGCGTGTAACAAAAAACAAGTAAAAGGTGTAGTCTATTGTAATTCCCATTCATCTACGGTGCACACGACTATGGCTATAGAGGCCAATTCGGGAGTGCACATGTCGACCGCAGTCAGGACAAACATAGACCTGGTTAGGTCTTGGATTAGGCCTTCTTGCAGCAACATTTCCTTGATAGCTGGCCACAACCCCTCGCCATTCGGTTCTGTCCGCTGCAAGTTGTTCCCATTGCTCGTCTGGAATACCGCAGGATTTTAGATTTTCATGGAGAACGTCTTTGAACCTCTTTCGTTGACCGCCACGCCTCCTTCTACCGCTTAGCAATTCACCATAAAGTGTACATTTAGGAAGGCGATTATCATGCATACGATGAACGTAACCTGCCCATCTTAGGCGTGCTCTTGAAATAAGCACCTCGATTGGAAGGCTGTTTGCTCTCCTGAGTACTTCCACGTTTGATATGTGATGGAACCAACGGATTTTCATCATACTTCTGAGGTGTCTTTGCTGAAAACGTTCTAATTCTTTCACATGACGACGGTAAGTGACCCAGCTTTCACATCCATATAGCAGTGTTGGAATGACAACTGCTCTGTAGACAGCCATTTTCGTTGACAAAGCAAGGTCGTGGTTGTTAAATACCCTCTCTCTAAGTCCCCAGAGTGCTCTAGATGCAGCGTTAATTCTATTGCGAATCTCGCTGTCTATGTTTGCTTTGTCATTAACAACGTTGCCTAAGTAATTGAACTGATCCACCACTTCAAGAGAATTTCCGTTAAGTGTAATGTCTATTTGGTTCACTTGATGAGGAGTTGACATAATCTTAGTCTTTCCAATGTTGATTTTAAGTCCCAAGGAATCATAGCTCTGGGCATACACATCTAAAAGTTCTTGCAGCTCTTCCGGCGTAGAGGCTTGGTCATATAATACATGTGCCAAATTCCATTCTGATGTTCTTAAAAGTAAGGAAAAAAAAGGGGTCTACCATGATCCGTTGACACCCGGTATGCATATTAATAATTTAAATTCGGTTCAACGCAAGTTCTTGATATTTTTTTATTTCAGAACCAAGGAAAGGGTAGTTGTTCAGAGGTCGGCCTTGCACAGCCAGACCTGCTTAATAAGTACTCCTTCAATAGTTTGAGCCGTAGACGTGTGTATATATATTAACTTTTCTTGCATAAGCTAATATACAACAATATTGAAGGACAAGAATTGGTATCTAAATAATACTTTCCAGAATCCTAGAGCAGCTTCTCGTCATGGCAATGTGTTCTATCTTACTACACCCCGCACTGATGAATTAAAATTATCTTCTGGTTACACAATTTGTGAAAACCATAATACAATCTGTGGTGAATTTGAAAATTTTAATTGCAAACTTGGTATCTTGAAAACCTATTATGAAAGAGGCTAATCTTACATCTTTGCTTTTCTTCGATTAGTTATTTATTGAACTATGTACTTGTTTCTTTATTGTTGCACTAATTATATTAAGGTTTTGTTTTGTGAACTTCTATATTTTTACTGTGTTTTCTCCATTCTTTTTTGTGTGTGTTTTTTTATTAGTTATTTTTTAAACTGTATGCAGTTTTTATGTTTGCATTAGTCTATTTATACTTAGGTTATATTTGTGAACTTCTATTATTAGTCAATTAGTTAGAGGAGGATTTTAATTTCATTTATACTTATAATTTCTGTCCGTAAAGTTTACTGGAAAACCCCTGTCCTGTCAATGGGTTTAGTACCTGTTGGACAGTGTATAAGATAAATAAATAAATTTATTAGTTTCCATTTAATGTAAAACTCATAGGCAGTAAATTATTCCCTCAATTTCTACTTCACCAAAACATACAAACAAATTCAGAAAGGTCTGGCTATGTAAAATATTCTACAGTTTAAACTTTATTTTGCTGATTAATATGTCATAGAAAGCAATGTACAAAATACGGAAAACCTGAAGCTAAACAGTACACTCGCATTATTTTCAGCGAAGTTTGGTAAACACATTACAAAAGTGATATATCAAGTCCTATCTGTCCGGTCACGTCCTTTCCCAAAAAACTCCGAACATAAAGCTGTACAATATGTTGGCGTTTCCAAGATTACTTCTAAACGAATTATATAGCTAATAAATTTTTCCCCTGAAGTCCTAAAATATTCAGGTCCGGTAACAAGGCATCCTCTAAATTTCATCAAATAAATATAATAAATTTGTAATATTGGAAATTTCTTTTCAGGCGAAATTCTGCTCTGCTTCCGGTGTTTGCATTTCCGCTTCATAGTTGACTAACCCGGCTCAACCCACATCATGTTTGGTAAACGATCTGAATAATTCGTCTCGGTCTGGCATAAACGCAAATGCACTTTATCTGAAACATGTTGACCCTGTGCGGTGAAATCGCAGATGCCATTTTGTGTATTAAAATGTATTCTCTGTAGTTTAAATGTACGTACAAATGTGACACAAATTAATTCATCAGTTAAAATGGTTTAAAAGCCATAACACTGTTCAGCTTATGAGCATATGTTTGAAATATGTATGTGAAACGTATTGCCTGTTTACTGGATCCTAAAGTAAACGGATAATAAGAAAACATTTTTTATTACAAAATGAAATAGTGGCTACCGCCCTAAAATATGTATAGGGTGTACAGTTAGTATTCCCTCGGAAGATTGTGCAAAAACGGCTAACTTTATAAAAAAACTTTCTCCACAAAACTTTCAATGTTTCATCTCTACTACAATGTAAAATTGTTTTTAATTTTACAAAGTATCACAAAAACGAGTTACACAAGAACGTAATTTTCTTAAATGGAACACCCTATATTTTTTTGGCGCCAGTTAAGCCCCCAAGGATCCCGTATTACACCTTAAAATATTTCGCCAATCGGATGCTGCGTTGCCAAGTTATGATTTTTTCCTGTTTTCTTTTTTGCAATTTACAAATATTTTTTGACTATATATCTCCGCGGTTTATTAATTGTTTTTTCTAAAAGTGTGTGATGTTATTTGATAATGATGTATTTACTGAAAAACATTTTTGAAATAAAATGTACAATAATATTATACTGGGAGTCCAAAATATTTATTAATATTTCTTGACATTTAATTAATATTTTTCTCAATATTTTTAACCTCACCACAATAAAATTGTGAGAGGATACCAAAATTGGTTCAAAAACGAAAATTGAGATAACATTAAATCTTTACGTTTTGAGGTCCTAGGAACCCAAAAAAGTGTTTTTTGAAAAATGTCTGTGTGTGTGTACGTGTGTATGTGTGTTAGCACGATAGCGCCGAAACTACTGAACGGATTTGAATGAAACTTTGCGTGTGCGTTTCTTTAGTGCCCCAGAAGATCTGAAAAGGTTTTGGTTGAGATCGGATTACGTTTAGTGCCATTTTGACGCAACAAGTTGTTTATTTTATAATTACTCTCCATTTGCAATGGAACCATTGAAAAACAGTTAAAATTCTGATTTCAACGATATATCACACTTCCACCCTTTCGATTTGGTTTCCGTGAAAAAAATTAAAAACAAAGCAAATATGAAGCATAGATCGCATTTCGCGTGACATGATCGATGCGCGTAGCCGTTACGTCGTGAAACTCATCACATCTCGTGTCAATTCATGTGTGAGGCTTTCTTCACTGCTTTAGAAGTAGAGCGGATTACGTTTAGTACCGTTTTTAAATATATATACAGACAAATCGAAGAATTAAACTACAAATATTCCTTTAAAATCTAGTAAAATTACTGAAATGCTAATGTTTCATTTAACAAAGACAGCCGCGAGCGATCGAATTGCAATGAGCAAATTTTGACGATTGTCATTGTCATCGTTTGTCATCCGATAACGTTAGTGTCATGTCATGTTACTAAGATTTCGGCATATTTGTAACTTTTAGTGACTGCACCAGTGGGTTGTCACAAACTTTAAAGGTAGATGTAACAATATCAATATCATATGCTTTCTGTGCCTTCGTTGGTGAATTTATTATAGATTATTACTTTACCAATTTTCAGTTTGATGCTTTACAAATCTGTAGTATTTAGGATAACTAGACTTTCTTAGTCGTTCAAGTGATGTTAAAGTTGTTAATATCCTAATAGTATATTATTCAACGAGCGATAATGTAGGTAATAACTCGCATAAATGAAATTTGCAGCACGAGCCGCAGGCGAATGTTGTAAATTCATTAAGTTGAGGGTTTTTTTAGTGCCCCAGAAGATCTGAAAAGGTTTTGGATGAGATCGGATTACGTTTAGTGCAGTTTTGGCACACAATCTAATGCTCTTTTTGGCTTCAAAGATCCACCGGGTGGGGAGGTTCCAGCCGCTTCCAGTAGCTGCCGAATTTTTTAAAAATGGAATGACTAAGTATACTTTTTAACAAGGACGAATAAAGCATACAGTTCTCTACATTTTAATATTATACACTTTATTTTTATTTCAAACGGTTTTTGAGATTATTTCAAATAATTTTTGCGTAAATTAAGGTGGCGGTTTTGGTCTTTTGCTTTACATCTTTTTAGATTTTTTTAAATGAATGAATGGCGTATATAATTTCTGACATTTTAATATGGTACACTTCTTTTAATAATTATAAACGGTTTTTGAGAATTCTTTTTTCTTTTTTTCGAGAGAGATTAAAACTAGCCTAATAACTGCTCAAGACTTCCTCTTCCTATCCACCTTTCAGGAAACTGGTTACTCACGAGCTGACGAACATTTCTACTAAAATACGGTGGTGCACCATTAAGTTATAACCTCATATTATTTGTAATATAATCAGGAATATGGTCGATCATTTGTGGAATCGTATTTTGCATAAAATCCAGGAAGACTGCTCCATTAACATTTCCCTCAACATTTAAGCTCCACTTATGCTGGTAATGATTTTTCTGTACAAATACATTGCGATGAAAAGTTGATTTATCCGTGAACAAGAAGAATTTGAATTTGAATTCTTCATTTTTTCAATTCGGTTTTGAGCATACTGGAAAAAATTTAATGTACGATTTAAGTCCACATCCAAAAGCTCTTGATGCAGCTGTACTCGATAGGGTGAAACTAATTTTTACGAAGGCATAGGAAAACATTGAATTTACTGACCTCCAAATCTCCACTTAACTCCCGCGCACTTAATACATTTCGTCGTCTCGCCTTCTTTTCATACGCAATCTTCCAATACGTTCAAAATATTCTCTCAAATTTTCAATAGAGCTCATATCAGGACACCTTCTATCGGGATAATTTTGATGATTTGATGATACACTCTTGATGTCAATAAATAACTTCCATCACATTCGTCAATAATATACACCATTGGTATCAAAACTTTGTTGACAATAATTATAATTTATATTTTTAAATATTAATTAACAATACTAATTCAACTTAATCACGATAATCTTAAACACCTTAATTTACGCAAAAGTTATTTGAAATAATCATATCTCAAAAACTGTTTGAAATAAAAATAAAGTGTATGAAATTAAAATGTGGAGAATTGTATGCTTTATTCATACATGTAAAAAAAATTATAGGCATTCCATAATAAAATTGAGAAAAATATTAATCAAATATCAAGAAATGAAAACAAATATTTTGGACTCCCGGTATAATAATTATTTATTTCAAAAATGTTTTTCAGTAAATACATCATTACCAAATAACGTTAATAAATCACGGGGATATGGCAATTAGAAAATGTTTGTAAATTGTCAAAAATAGAGAAAGAACCATAACTTGGTAACGCGGCATCTGATTGGCGACATATTTTAGGGTGTAATCCAGGACCCTCGGAGGCTTAACTGGCGTCAAAAATTACAGGGTGTTCCATTAAAAAAAATTATCCTCTCTTGTGTAGTTCGTTTTCATAATTGAAAATATAAACATTGAAAGTTTTGTTAAGAATTTTTTTTTATAAAGTTAGCCGTTTTTGCACAATCCTCCGAGGGAAAACTGATTGGACGCCCTGTATAAAAATCTACATTGAAAAGACTCGATACAATTTCTGTACCTGAAGAATCAACAATTTTGTTATGGTTTCTTAAAAACAGTTAAATAGTATTTTGACATAAAAATATGGTATTATGGTTGGTTAAGTTCAACTAAGAACATGATATATGAACAAATGCATAAGGGCAGATTTCGTCGTATTCATCAATATTTTTATTAGGTTATACGCTCTGAATAGTATTTTTATTACCATTTGCTGGAAGTAGAATAAAATGTTTGTGACACATCCCGCTGGAGGTAACAATTTATAAAATAAAGAAGTTCCATCGCTTCGACAGGCGTCCATAGTCATCTCCAGTTCGGTTTAGAGCTTTCTGGCCCTCGTCAGTGCAGAGCAGCCTGGGATACCCCGATGCTGCGGACTCCTTACATTACAAATGGCAAGCAGCATCAAATTATAGGTAAGCTAACATCTAAAATTTGTTAGAACTGTAGACACTTATTGATAAACAAAATTTAAAACATCTATAACTCAGTTTCTTAACGTTAGTCGGTAGTGAATTCATGTTTATTTTTATAAGGAATTTAGTGAAGATTCGTTCATTTTTTTTTTCTAGAACTCTTTATCATAAAAAATAACAAATTACGTTCTATATTACAGATAATATGTAACTTAATTTATCTAATATAGTGGAGTCGTCGGACCTCTAGCAATCGCCGCTACGCAATTTACCGTTCATTTTGTGAAAAATCGCCCATTTTGGTCGTTCTTTCTAAATATAGATATATAGATTTCGGTGTGTAGGTCCAAAAAAATCGAAAAAAATTGAGGCTGTTTGTTATGATACGTGCTATCAGCGGCTACAACATGAAATTTTTATCTGCACACATAACCTCAAAAAAAAACTCAAAAACTACTAAATTTTGTTTTTTTGGTTGTAACTTCGGATGAATGTGATGAAACCTTCAGAAATTATACTTTATAATGTGAGCAATAAATGGCTGAAATTTCAAGTCAAAATATCTTATACAAGTCTCAAAAACTGACTTCAAATTTTAAAATTGATTGGCCAATTACTGATCGTATGAGATTAGTTTTTTAAAAACATGTAGGTTTATCTATGCACTATCAACGGCTATTCTCCGGTCTATGTGCCCCGCCGAGCGCTGAATTACCAGTTACAAGCCTGGTGCGTTAAGTGTAATAATTGCATATTACCAACACAGAACGCTAATGCTTCGATTGTAACAAACACCAACCGTAATACTGAAAGGACCTCTCGTGCCAGTCGTCTCACACCATCTGCAGACTGCAGTTTCGAGCCGTTGGCCCTCGTCAGTGCAATATAGGCATGTGACGACCGACACGGGGATCCCTTGACCATTTGGTACAGTTCGGTATCTTTAGGATAGCGAAATGCAAAATAGTCTGCAAGTGGTGTGGAACGACTGGCACGAGAACTCCTTTAAGTAGTATCAGTCTTTCGGCTGATGTTTGTTGCAATTGAATCATTAGCGTTCTGTTGGTAATACGCAATTATTACACTTAATGCACCAGGCTTGTAACTTGTAATTCAGCGTTCGGCGGGGCACATAGCCCGGAGAGTAGCTGTTGGTTGCAGTCTGGTTACGATCCTTATGGTTTTATAGAGGAGTTTGAGACTGAAAAATTATGTTTTAATCTAATGTATAATTGAATTTGGATATGAATAAAAATATAAAATCGATTTTTTTCACTTTTTTTTAAAGTTTAAATTATTTTTCTTGTTCGCCATCATTTTTTTAAAGTAATTTTGTTTAAGTAATTGGCCAATCAATTTTAAAATTTGAAGTCAATTTTTGAGACAACCTCAATTTTTTTAGATTTTATTGGACCTACACATATCAAGATATACTCATCTATTCTTTCCTATTATTTGGGTTTTCTACCACATGTATTATTATCCTCTTCAAAACAAATCACCGAATCTACAAAATAATAGAATTATTGGGAAAAAAGCCTCTACGCCCGTGACGTTTACGCCAAAGGAAAAGTCAGAGGTTATGTTTTGCAAATAATATAAATCGGAATAAACACAGAAATAATGTATTTTGCTGACGTTTCGGAAAGTAATCTCTTTCCGTTTTCAAAGTTCTTATTTTACTGTGTATGTCAAATACACAGCTTTAAGATTCTGTTTATGTTATTTCCATAGATACTTACTACTTACACAGAACATAGAACTGATGATATTTTCTTTTAGATAATGTTGAGTTTGTTAAGTTCTTCTTTTAACATTGGTAGCCAGGTTGTACAAATATCTACAGAACAATTCGATACGCACTTATCTTCATTTAATAAGATTATTGCTGATTCTTCAAATTATTTATTATTTCTGTGTTTATTCCGATTTATATTATTTGCAAAACATAACCTTTGACTTTTCCTTTGGCGTAAATGTCACGGGCGCACAAGCTTTTTTCCAATAATTCTATTATTTTGTAGATTCGGTGATTTGTTTTGAAGAGGATAATACTACATGTGGTAGAAAACCCAAATAATAGGAAAGAATATTCGTAGAATGCCACAAATAACTTTCAGACAATATACTCACCTATATTTAGAAAAAGGATCAAAATGGGTGATTTTTTACAAAATGGCCGGTAACTTGCGTAGCGGCGGTTGCTAGAGGTAGAAAATGTCCATTTCGTATAATATTCGATGTAACTAACATGTTTTAAAAAAAATTGATTCTGGAAATAGTTCCTTATTCAATAAAATTTTATGCTTGTCTGACTCCACTAATAAACAGGGATACAAGGATTTAACGTTGTACGAAAGGGTGAAACATTTTAAAACTTTCATTTTAGATATTAAAAAATTTTATTTGTAAAACTAATTGACCTTTTTTATTGATATTGTGTATCGTTGCGTTTTAGGTTAATAATTTTTGGACATCATTTTCATCGTATTTTAATTCAAAATTACAAAACATAGGCCGTATAAAATTTACATGAATGCCTAAGAGTTTAACATAGAATGTGGAAACTGTGTTATTGTGACCTTCTATGAAATTGTTTCCACTGGAAATTATTATTTCCGTCTTATTATCGTTTAACATTAATCTGTTTGACAAAACCAAGCCTTGAATAATAGACTGAGGTTCAAGTAGACTGAGCAGATATGCATTAATACTGTGAATAGTCATTAATGAAAATGAGAAATAGTGTTAGATTCAGAACGGAGCCTTGAGGTACCTGCTTCGTATTTGATATTTATACACGTTTTGGTAATTTACAAACTGAACTCTCTCCTTAAAGGAAGGATTTAGTAGGCTTTAATTGTCAATGTAAAATGTCTAAAACATTATTTTATATGAAAATAAAAATGTACTAAACCATCCATCAAGGTGTACAATGTGCGTTTCCAATGCGATTGAAAATAATGACCTAAACCTTGCGATATACTACGTCTTCAATCTGAAAAAGCAAACAAAAATCTGACTGCAATAAGCCCCCAGCAGACAGATTAATCCTGTAGAAAGGACCACAGGGCAGAACTGTCGTGTACCACCAGCTGAAGGTTAATTTCGACCTTGTTAGTTCTCATCAGTACGGCATAGGTGAACACATGACAACCCCACGCCGTTCTCCAGTCTATCAAATTACAAACGATAACGTCCGCAATTTTTGAATGGCTCCATCTGGTGGCCACTTATTGCAATCTCATATTAAGTTATATTTAACAAAATATAAAGCCAACTCAAAGTGGATTAATTATTATGAAAATAAAATTGATGGGTGGCAATGAATTAAGTTCCTTTAGGAGTTAGTGGTATTTTTGATCTACCATAGTATTTAATTCACTACATTTATATTTTCATAATAATGAATCCACTTTGGGTTAGCTTTATATTTTGTTTAATATTTTATGGTTTGTTCAAAATTTATGTTAATTTCTGTTACAAAAGTATCTAGTGATCTAAGTGGTTGATATGTTTATTTCAAACTCCTCTTTAAAGGTAAATTTTTTTATAAACATGACTGCCTCTGTTTTCATAAGTAGATACCTCTTTCGTTCAAACACACTGTATATGGCAACACTTGGAAGCAGAGCAGTTTCCAGTTTATAAATTAGATTTTATTCCAACTGATAGATATAATAAAATAATATTCTTCGTGTTCCTTTTATGGTACATGTCCTTATTGAGTAAAACCCAATAACAGAAAGTAAGACCCAATATTTGTATTCAATTAAATTACTGAATTGTGGTATTATCTAACGAGAACCGAGACGAACTCTACCGAATTTATTGAATATTCTCTGTATTTCGAAAAAATATATAAAATACGTTTATATTATATATATATATATATTTGAAGTAAAATTCTTAGATCTGTACTTATAGTAGTAAATAGTTGAAAAATATTTTTTCAATAAAAATAAAGGTTTTTTTGTCTATTCATAAGACAACCTTTCAAAACAAATGTTAGAATGAACTGGGTACCTATAATATTTTGTAATTGAGAGGTATTTGGATGATGTTTTTAGGTTAACATAGACTATATCCCATAGCGCACTGTTTGTTAGTGGCATATTTGATAATTTCATAAGTTGCTCTGTGTTTAACTACATTACAAGTTATTATTTATTCGTAAGATAACTCTTCTATCTATGGCAACAATCCACAACCTGGGAGTAATTTTAGGGTTTTTTAGAGTAATTTTTTATATTCAATTAACAACCGATGAACTCCTGGTTTAGAAAAAGTATAGTACGTTAATAGGTATTTTTGTAACAAGTACCTAAAGTCATGTTTTTAGGACGAATCGTAGCTGTTGTTGATGAATCCCAAAAAATTTATTTAGGTGCATGTCACAAACAACATTTTTTTGTTAAAGGTCCCTAAAACATATTAAAAATTTTGACCAGAGCAAATAGTTGTCGAAAATAGTGAGCTTCGAATTTAGTTACCATGCCGACCATAGACTAGATTGTTTAATTGTTGTAATGAACCATTTTGCTCTAATTACCTAAATGATCTTCAAAAGTTGCCATGGCAAATTTTTGGGATTGAGTCCGAAAAAGACTCAAAAGAGATTGTAAAATAGCTTAGGGACCCAATGCAAAAAACAGTAATAGTATGCTGGCACCGTATTCTAAAAATGCTTATTTTAAACAGGCGCCAAACCACATGATCGTTTCGACGTATGTTAATATGCCTAATAATATTAGTAATATTATTAGTTTTAATTAATTCAGATATGAAACTAAGAAACACTGAATCCATCATGAAATCTATAATATTACTGAATACCTTGTGTCCTGTGTTTCATTATTTATATATCTCTATAAGTTTATATTTATTGATAATGTTTGTTCAAAAAATTTGATAGTGGTCGTACATTTATTAATAATATTATAATTTATAATATACTACTGAGATTCTACTATGTATATTGCCGTGTACACCCCTGGTCGATCTGACATGCAAATTACACCTGTACAACCCTTTAAAAAAAAAAGAAAAAAACCTTTATTAATGTGCTGGAATTTAATTCCCACTCTAAATTATTATTAACAAAAATACTCCTAATGCTCAGAGCATGAATTCTGATCTTTTTTTTTTATATACATTTATTTAACGTCGGCCTATTTCCGCTACTGAGGCCTAACACCGACGCCTGTAGACGAGCTACCCCCAACCAGGAATTTTGCCGAACCTCTTCCCTTAAGAAGAGTAGGGATCTTTTACTTGCCTAACATTTAATAGGCAAGGGACCGACGGCTTTACATCCCCTCCGAAGGATGGTATATCTCCTATACAACCCTCGCCTAAGGTTGTATAGCTTCCGCGCATACACTGATATACAAGCCGCTGGAAGATGTGTGAGGCGAGAACGCGGTTTCCGTTGGAATGGTCACTATCCAAGTACTAACCGCGCCTGTCGTTGCTTTACATCGCATACCGAAGTATGTACATAGTAAAGACCTACCTACGCTCGCCCCAATTCTGATCTTCAAATTTGACACTCGACATACACACAAAGAAACAAATTCGTATTCAAATCTAACAATATATTGTATTTTTATAAAAATGTAAAATATAAAAATAACAATATTATCTTAATCTGCCTGATCTAACTTGAAATATAAGATATAAAAATGACAACAAATGGATAAAAGTTCAGTATTAAAATTAATAAAACTCACGAATGTTTTAAAAGGATATTAGATTTCAAAATAAATTCCGAACGTCTATGTACTCTCTCCTGGCTTTCCAAAATTATTAATAAAAAAAAAACTCCAACTCTATTTCGTTTCCACTCCAATATTAAATTTCTATGATACCAATTTCAAAATGTTTAGACTTTTCTTCAAAATTATATTCTTGACAACTCTTGCCAAATCTCCAATTTTCAGGTTACGTTGTTACATGTTTTCAGATTCGTGGTCTAATTGAAAAAACATTTTTTTCAGCTATTGCAGCTCTTTATATAGGGTCGATTTGACGTTTAATATTGCCATAGCAACGCAAATGTTACAGTTCTAACAATACGTTTTCTGTCTACCCCTTTTAAATTGGAGTTGACATTCCTTAATAAAATGTGTGACCGAGAGTCTTACACATCTTTTGTACTAATTTTTATCTTATTCTGTGAGTATTTATTTCCTGGTACAGCTTAGATCCTTTTTGTGTCAAATTCGCACTCACGCACAAATTACTTTACAAATTTAAAAGTAATAGAACAATAAAAAATGCAATAAACAATTAGAGATGGTTTAGAAGTAGAATTATGATCATTAACGATGATTTTGAATAATCTCAGTTTTATTACTGTCCGATATAGATACCCAGATGTATAAAAACTATTCATATCATAATTCTTAAACAGTTTATATAATCTCTAATTGCTTATATTGGCTAAATTAAGAAATTGTATAGAAAATAAGAAATTATTTGATTTATGTCAAAAAAAAATATTAAAATTTGCTTTAAAATAGCAATAAAACCCAATAACTACCCATACAGATTCCTTAATTAAAATGGTTTGCATCATAAACACAATATACTATAGAATTCATTCCATTTTTTATAAAATATGAATTTGTCCCTTTCTCTTTATCTATACCAGTCCTTCTTGCTATCTACCATAATAAAACCCAGTACAATATCCCATCAATGGTAAGTTAAATATAATAGATAACATGCAATAAGTATAAATACTTTAAATTAAAATACTGATAAAGATAAGTTTTCTTAAAACTAAAAACCCCCATTGAAAGTATAAACTGAAAACACTTTTCAGTGTATTGCGATCTATAGACTCGAATTCCTACAAAGAATACCAAGAGTACTCAAAGATAATAATAATTTGTATATAATACAGAGTATTCATCTAATTCCACACACTAGAAAACATATTCCTCATATTTGTAATTAAGTGTAAGTGAATATCATAGCAATATATTTGTGTGGGTAAGCATAATCTAATAAAAATACAGATGGGCTAGATTTCTTATTGTTTTCCATTTTATATGTAGGTTTTATTCAATTTTTATGCTATTACTTATATTTTATATTTTTTTCCGCTGTTGCACCCTGTGCCTGTATTTTTAATTGGTTAATAAATTATCTATGTACCACATACCTATCAATATAGACCGATTTATTTGCTATAAATTTATAAGTAGTATTTACTATGACTGCAAATACATGCAAATCTAAATGTAAATAAATTGCAGGGCAGATTCTAATTATAGCAATAATTGCAATGTAGTTATAATGATATTGGAACTTGATATAACTGCCTGGGGATAATAGTAATATGTAATTTTTCTCTTGGTTTGTTCATTGCATTTTTACCTGACTGAATGAAGATATACGTTTAATATTGTCGGGTATTACACTATATGCTTTCGGACCTCTTTCCCCATTTCTTTTTAGTTTCTGATAGTTTCACATTATGATTTACATTTCCCCTTGATTTCTGTAAATCAGATATTTAGATATTATATATAATAAATGCACATCGAAGAAAGCACAATTAACTAATATCCATTAAGTTGGCATCTTTGAAGAGAGAACTTGAACAGTAAGTAGGATTTTTATTCAATATTATTTTTATAACCCTTTATGTAATATTTCTAAATGTTTTAAGTGGGAGTATAGTATGTCTCCACAACTTAAAACTCAGTACCTTAAATAATAGGATGTAAATAATATATCTTACTTTATTAGTTGTATAATTTACATGTTTTATCATTGAATCAATAATTATTCCCAAATATTTCATTTGAGTTTCACATGTTACTTTAAAAGTAAATGAGGGAGATGATGTTTCATAAAAGAAAATGGTAGGTATTTAGTTTTAGACTTGCATTAATTTGAAAAACCAGTTAGGTGCTGCGTTCAAGTTAGCAGGATCATCAGCGGAACTTACCATGAAAAATAGTGGATATATATATTGTGAACCTGTATCCGGATGACGAAATATATATCCGTGCGTATTGGATTATTTCTGTTAGGTATAATTTCAAGAATTTTAAACTATTATTTCTGAAACCTGAATGCCTGAGTGTTGATAATTTTCTAGTGTGGTAAACCATGCCAAATGATTTGGTTAGGTCAATAAGTACGGCTAATTATAATTCCCATTTCTACTATCTAAGGCATTTTTATCTGGCTGGCAAGAAAAGCAATAGGATCTTGAGTATTTTTAGGTTTTCAAAAACCTAATTGAAAGCTGTAAAGGAAATTGTATTTATCCAAATAGCTCAAGATTTTAAATTTATTGATTTTTAAAGAAAATTGCAAAGAAATTTTGAAATATAAGCCTATAGTTTATTACATCTTCTTTTAATGGTTACTTGTATGTAAATGTGAATGGAGATTTTCTATCAAACATCGATTTACTTATTATATGGACTAATGGTACTATGATGAATTCTTTTAAGGTTGTTACTGTAAGGAGGAGAGGAGATTTGCTATCTTTAATTCTTTTATTACTTTTTTAATTTTCGGTGCATGAGTTTGATACAGCAATATTGTGTTCAGTTGTGTAGTTTCAGGATGCATATTCAGATAATATGTGACTGTCTTCGTAAGTGGTCTTTAGTTTTGACTAAAAAAAATCGACAGCTACTGGAAGTGACTGGGACGGAATTTTAACTGCATTTCAATGGTTCAAATGTCCTTTTAGAGGGCGGAATAATAAAACATAATATTTTTAATCGCAAACTCCTCTATAAAATCCTTATTTTACTATAAGGAATGTAACCAAACTGCAACCAACAGCTACTCTCCGGGCTATGTCCCCGCCGAGCGCTGAATTACAAGTTACAGGCCTGGCGCGTTAAGTGTAATAATTGCACATTACCATCAAAACGCTAATGCTTCGATTGCAACAAACAAAAAACCAGACTGCAACCAACAGCTACCCTCCGCTATCATGTCGCTATCCCAAAGATATCGAAATGTACTAAATTGTCAAGTGATCCTCGTGCCGGTCGTTACATGCCTACCTTGCACTGACGAGAGCCAACAGCTCAAAACTGCAGTCTGCAAGTGATGTGTGACGACTGGCACGAGAGCTCCTTTAAGTAGGATCAGTCTTTCGGCTGGTGTTTGTTGCAATCGAAGCATTAGCGTTTTGATGGTAATATGCAATTATTACACTTAACGCGCCAGGCTTGTAACTTGTATATTAGCGCTCGGCAGGGCACATAGCCCGGAGAGTAGCTGTTGGTTGCAGTCTGGTTACGTTCCTTATAGTAAAATTTTTTTTTGCGACTAAAAATATCATGTTTTTGCAATTCAATGGTTCGATTGCAATCCGATCTCAACTAAAACCTTTTCAGATCTTCAGGAGCACTAAAGAAACCCTCGTGGAAAGTTCCATCCAAACCAGTTCAGTACTTTCGGCGCTATCGTGTTAACACACATACTCGCATACATACATACTCACTGACAGACATTTTTCAAAAACCAGTTTTTTGCATTCCTGAGACCTCAAAACATAAAGATTGGATATTATCTCAATTTTCATTTTTGGAACAATTTAGGTAACCTCTCACAATTTTATTGTGGTAAGGTTAAAAGAATGTATGTTAGTCTTTTGATTATCATTTGTGATCTTTTCCCCGCATATATTTAATAGCAGATGATTGATTCTAACTTTATGAATTCTGCAATAAATTTTCATTCAATTCAACTATAAGAAAATCCAGGAAATCTAGAAAAGTTTCTACTAAGAGTTTGTTACTAAGATTACAAGTGGCCACAAAAATATTAGCTTTATATACACATCAAAAACCGAACGGACCGAGCACAAAATCAACACGAGAAAGAAAGAAATGAAATCGGAAAACTTCAGTATATCCTATGACAATGCTACTGTCACATTTGATGTACCGAGTTAGAAATAATAGAATGATACAAAGGCTTTTATAGAAGTTGGTAACGAGTTTCTAGGTAACTAGATTAAACAGGAATGCCTATATCAAATTTGTGGGAAATATGATGGCCAAGCTTGAAATCTTACGTTGCAATATGGGTCCAAACCTTCACCTTTCATATTTGTATTACTTCCCAGAGAATTCTGGTAATCTTGGTGAAAAGTAAAGTGAAAGATTTCAGTAAGGTATTATAAAAATGGAGAGAAGTTAGTAAGGGTGTTAGAATATTATAATTACAGCAGACTACTATTGGAGGATCAAAAGAGGGCGTCCTTCAAATGAATATAAGAGAAAACTACAGAGAGAATCTTTTCTGCTAAACAAGTATTCAAAAGAAAAAGAAATTGAATATATTTTTAATAAAGAATTTTTCTCCTCTTATGGTTTACTTTCGCGCATATATATTTTTTAAATAAAATTAAAAAACAGCTCCAAAATTAGTGCCCCTCATTTAGCCACACAACTACATTCACATTTTATGCAATACTAAAACGGAGGTATGTATTAATTTTATTCACAGGTTTCCCCGCAAAAGTTTCTACAAATGCATTGTTAAATTCTTTCCGGTTTAACAGTAAAAGAACGTTCACTATTTAACAATAAAATAAACGAGAAAACTGCTTTATTCCCTGTGCTTGTATTGGTTGTATTTTTCTAAGTAAAAATCCATATATTTTGAACACAGTGTTTTATAGCTACAAATCTTCTTAAATATTGTTTTATTCATACTATTAAAACAGAGCGAAAGAACTTTTCCTCTAAGAACCCTTCATAAAAAGCAGGAATTTATCTTATAATAAATTTAAATTTGTGCACATACTCCACGAAATTCAAATATTTTATTTTCAGGAATTATTGCGCCATCAGATAAAGTTGTTTTTGCGCTTTCTCTCGGTATGCACATAAATTTAAACCTGGTCAACGCTGAAAAATTTACAACCACTTACAACAAACTTTACCGTCGACATCACCGAGTTCTAAGCAAATTGTAGGATTTAAACTCTTCATAACATGTCATGTTGTCATATATTTCCATTTTTTTGCAGAAATAATATATGAACTAAAATACGAATAATAACGTAAAAACCTTCTTACGGCTAAAGTTTACAAGGCTTTAAATTTAATACTACTTAAACGGGATGTTACACTTTAAATACAGAAACTTAGCGATTATATAGTTTATTGCAAAACGTGTATATTTTCATTTTCCCTCAGAACTTTGAGTTGTACGGCTTTAAATATATTTTTGTTGTTAACAGTAAATTATTTATTTCAGATATTCATTATATTGTGATTATTTATTTTACTCATTAAATTAAATTGACATTGCAACTATTTTAAAATAAAATCTACGTATATGAACAAATCAAAGATACAACTTCGTGAGTATAACCTTCCTGCTTCAGAATCTTTCAGCTGATATATTGTTTTTGTACAGGCGTTTCGTAATTGTGACTTTTTGATTGTAGTTGCTAAATAATATGTAATTGATAAATAACATGTAAGCAATATTACAATGTTGATATAGGTTTCAGTATGTTACTCTTAACGGATTCAAGTCAATTGAATTTGCTGCTACCTCTGGTGTTCCTCAGGGATCCATCTTGGGGCCCTTATTTTTTAATACATTTATCAATGACATAACTGACGAAACTGATTTGCCTTGCCTGTTATATGCTAATGACTTTAAAATTTTCTCAGTTATAAACCATATTGATGATTGTTTTCAACTTCAAGCTTGCCTTGGTAAAGTAAACAACTGGTGCTTAGTAAATAAACTACCCTTGAATGCTAGTAAATGCAACGTAATGTCATTCTCATTAAAAATATCTGCGATTATTTTTGACTATCATTTGGTTAGTGATACTCTTTAGAGGCCTACAACTTTTCGCGACCTAGGCGCAATCTTTGATAGCAAATTATCATTTACCAACCACATTGATACCATAGCCTCTGAAGCCTTTAAGGCTCTTGGATTCATAGCTCGCACCAGTCGTAAATTTACTAATACGGATACATTGAAAATCCTTTACCAATCATTTGTGAGGTCGAAACTTGAATATGCATCACTTATTTGGTGTCCCAGTTATGATGTTCATAAGAGCAACCTGGAAGCAGTTCAACGCCGCTTTGTTAAACTACTTTGGTTTAAGTCGAATGGTATCTATTCAGCTATTGGCTTTCCACAGAGTCAATTGCTTGAAAGGTTCTCGTTGTCTACTCTGGAAGACAGGCGAATATACGTCTCTCAAGTATTCTTATTTAAAACGCTACACAATGATCTTGATGTTTGTGGAATAATTTGCAAATTAAATCTTCACGTCCCTAGATTAAATTCTCGTAATGACCAAGTTTTTTATTTACCCACTCCACATACAAACTCATTAAAAAATTCGCCTTTGTTCACTATCTGTAACAATTTTAATAAACTGTGTAGCAAACTTGATATTTTTAATTGCAGCCTTTATGATATAAGTCAGCAAAATACATTATTTCTGTGTTTATTCCGATTTATATTATTTGCAAAACATAACTTCTGACTGTTCCTTTGACGTAAACGCCACGGGCGCAGAGGCTTTTTTCCAATAATTCTATTATTTTGTAGATTCGGTGATTTGTTTTTGAAGAGGATAATAATACATGTGGTAGAAAACCCAAATAATAGGAAAGAATATTCGTAGAATGCCACAAATAACTTTCAGACAATATCTGAGATATTCTCTGAAGTACAAACATCTTCTTCATAATTATCAACTTCTTCGAATTCTTCAATATTATAAATATCAGGACTAATTTCTAATTGCTCAGGCTCTTCATCAACACAGCTTCGACAACGATATTTTCTGCATCTTGACACAAAAAATATTCCTGTGTTGTTTACTGCATTGGTATTGACGTCTAAGTGAAAAAGGAGATAAATTCGACAGGTGTTGAGCTCATGTCTCCTAAGCAAACACGAAGTACTGAATTTTGAATGACATCTAAACGTTGTATTCCATGCAGATCCACAACGAAACCAGTCATAGTCCAGAATCGATCTTATGTGTGCTTTACAAATAATAAGAGCGGTTTGAACGTTCGAGCATCCTACCAAGTTTTACTAGATATTTTTAAACAATTCATACTTTTTTTGCAACAATTTATTAAATTTTCAATACAGAGATTCCATTTAATTTTTTTGTCGAGAATAAGTCCAAAATATTTAACACGTAACTGGGCAGGGAATAAATAATCTTTAAGATTAATATTTTGAACATTAAGGCAGCTGTGTCGGCAAAAATAACCGCAGTAAATTATTTTCTGAGAGAGTGAAACCATTAGGTAAAAACCATTTTCCTAATCTAGCTATAGATGTAGTTAGAAGTTCAATAGCAATGTTGTATGTTTTCGACAAATCATCGACATACTGCACTATACTGAATTCATTCACATCAATACTTTTGTGTACATCCGAAGACATAAATTTAAAAAAAATTGCATCAATATGGAGCCCTGCGGAAGACCTGTGCTGATATAATGGGATCATATTAACTGGTTGTTAAATTTTCGGATAAGAATCGATCTATTGGTAAATAAGTTAATTGTGAGTTTTGCTACATTAGTTGTATGCCTAGACTTTCAAAACTTAGCATTTTTCGTTCTCAAATCTTCACACCTTGTACAGCAAATACAATATTTAATGTAACACTAAATCTAGATCATTTATATACTTCAACATAGTACATATCTTCATGTAGAATACCTATGATACCTTACTTCAACATAATTTGTATCAATGAACGGGCCAGGTTGTCCACATAGTTATAATAATAATAATAATAATAATAATAATAATAATAATAATAATAATAATTTATTCACTACTCAACAATTAATTACAAAAAACACTACTGCATGATTAATTACAAAACATTAACGTATAATTAATTGAATACAGAACACTATGATATCATGATATACAATATTATGGTAGAAAGTGAATAAGCGAGCAGTGAATCCCACAAAAGGAAAACCTTGTGAGTGGGAGAACTTTTCAACAATTCAGCAAAAACGAACTAAATAAAAAATGTACATATAAAAATATATATACGTATATATACATACACATACACATATATACACATACATATACACATATATATATACACACACATACATACACACATATATACAGTTATATTGAGTTAAGAGTTATGCAAGATAAATTGAAAGTATTTGGGGGAGCTTGTCTGTCCTATGGATAGGTGATATGAATATACTTTAATTTTTATTTTTTTATTATATATTATTTTTTAAATTTATTTTAGGGAATTATGTACATCTTTTTAAGGTCTATGAGTTGATGGATTTGTAGCCTGGGAGTTTGACGCATCCATTTCTTTAATTTATATTTAAATAATTTAGGCGAATTTATTTTTTTTATATCAGAAGGGATACAACTGTATAATTTAGGTCCTAGGTAAATATAACTTCTTAATAAGGTACTTTTTTCTGGTTTTGGTATGTATGAAGCGTACTGCCTATATCTTGTATTATAGATATGCTCGATATCGATTAAATCGCGTCTATATTTTTGTTGTCTGATTATGACTCCTAAGAAGAATAGTTGCCGAGGATCAAATATGTTAGTTTCTATGTAAAGGTCATTAGTTGGGTAAGTATAAGCTTTATGATGTATTATTTTTAAAATACATTTTTGGATTATTTCCAGGTTCTTCATGTAGCTGCTGACTGCCGCCCCCCATGCGACTATTCCATAGGTTAGATGGCTTTCAATTAGTGCATAGTACAATATTCGCATTTGCTCGATTGTAAGTATTTGTGATAAATATTTAAACCTATATGTAGCACATCTTAATTTTTTTACTATATAATTTATATGCATGTCCCATTTTAGGTGGCAGTCAATTATTACTCCTAGGTATTTAACACTATGCACTAAAGATATATGTATATCCATATTGTTAATTGGGAGTGTTAAGGTATCAAAATCAGGTAAATTACTTGAATATGAGGTGAAAGGTATATAATGAGTTTTGTTGAAATTGATTGTTAGTAACCGGCTATCAAACCATTCCATTATCTGCTTAAAATCATTTTCTGCAGTTTCTTTTAAAGTTACCCAGTCAGTGGCCCTATATATTACAGCAGTATCGTCAGCAAAACTCACTATATCTCCCTTTACAGGCAACTTATATAAGTCGTTTAAGTATATATTGAAAAGTATCGGCCCAAGGACCGTTCCTTGAGGAACTCCATACTTTACTGTTTCGGCTGGGCTAAATACATTATTTATTTTAGTACATTGCTTCCTATCATGTAGGTAGCTATTTATTAAATCATATGCAGCTCCTCTGAAACCGATGCTTTCCAATATCTGTAACAACTGGCTGTGACTAACCGTGTCGAAGGCTTTTGCCAGGTCGACAAAGATGCAAAGTATGGGACATTTCTCATCAATAGATTTATTTATATTGGATATTAAGTATTCTATTGCATCTTGTGTCGACCTGTTCTCTCTGAACCCAAACTGTTTATTAGATAATATATTATATTTATCTAAATAATTTTGAATTCGTTTTTTTAGTAATATTTCAAAAATTTTTGCTAAGTTTGAGATCAGAGATATGGGTCTGTAATTAGCCACTTCCAGTTTAACACCCCCTTTGTACACCGGTTTTATTACTGCAACTTTAAATACTGAGGGAAACTTCCCTGTTTGCATTGAGACGTTAATTATGTATGTTAAAGGTGCAACTATTTCATTGGATATATATTTTAAAATTTCAGATGTTATGTTGTCAATACCAGGAGATTTATTGTTTTTTAATTTATATATAGTCTCTTTTACTTCTGCCTCATCAGTTTCAGTAAGGAAAATTGAATTTGATATTTTGGTTAAATTGGCGAAACTATAAGTGGTGTTTTTTTGTTTAATTGTATCGGCAAGTTTTCCCCCAATCCCTGTAAAATATTGCGTAAATGTATTTGCTATTTCTGCCTCATCTTTAGTTATATCACCGTCCTTTGTCTTTATTTCACAAATTTCATCCTTTTTAATTTTATTATTTACAATTTCATTGACACATTGCCACAGATTTGTAGAATTGTCACTATTTCGATTTATTTTATCTTGATAAAACTTAATTTTGGTTTGTTCAATTAAATCACTTAATTTATTTTTATACTGTTTAAATTTAGTTTTGTTTTCCTCAGTGGGAAATTTTGTCATGTACTTGTATAATTCATCTTTTTTATTTACGGATTTCACTAAGCCATTAGTTATCCACGACTTTCTTTTTATTTCTGAGTTTTTTAACTTAATTGTTCTTGTACATATTTCAATTTTATTTTTTATTTTTTTTTATGAGCAATTCTCCGGCAGTGTCAACATTGTTGCACGTATATATATCAATCCAATTCTCCTTTTGCAATTCTGTGATTAGTTTGTTTTTATCTAGATATTGCTTCGTTTTTAAATTTTCTATATTTTGTTTTTTTTCAGGTGCTACTATTTGTGCAACTATAGAGAAATGATCCGTTATGTTTGTTTCAAGGACAATAGGAATATAACTGTATTTTTTATTGTTATTTTTGATAAATAAATGATCTATACATGTTTGGTTGTTTCCCTGCACCCTAGTGTATTTGTTTATTGCGGATAAAAATCCAAATTCGCACATGATATTTAGATAATTATGAACAGGTTCAGTATTATCCATTATATTAATATTTATGTCACCTACTAGTATGTGAATATCTAAGTCATTAGAAGAGTTTGTTAAATAACGGTACAGTTGGTTATTAAATGAGTTGACACACGTGGAGGGCGGTCTATATAGGGCCGTAATAAGTAAATTCTTGTTGTTAAATGTTAATGTTATTTCAATTGCTTTATTTTCAGCTATATTAATAATTTCATGTTTAAATTGTATACCGTTTTTAATATATACTACTAGTCCATCATTTTGATTCACACTCCCTGAATTGTAAATAAGCTCATAGCCTTTAATATTAAATAATGAGATGTCCTTAATATGCCAGGTTTCAGATAATACTATAAAATCAAATTTTTGCTGTACCTCATTAAGTAATACTTTCAATTCATCTAGGTTCTTATTGATACTTCTTATGTTATTATGAAATATTTTAATATTTTCATACGAATTAGTTTTCAGGATATTATTTATTTGTTTAACATTAGCTATCGAATGAGTTTCGATAGTTTCTATTCGAAAGTCTCTAATATATTGTTCCATTACCTCGCTTCAACCTATTCTCAATATTTGGCTTTAATTTTCAAAACTTTAAATAATAGACCTTTAATATCAAATTATTACACCTATATAATATTATACTAATTTACTAATGAAAGTAACATATACACACTTAACATCAATTATATACAGTTTACAATAAAGATTAATAATCAAGGAAATTGCAAAATTACACAGTACATTTATTGAAAATAATTAAACCCTTTTTGCTCTACTTTTACTTTGGTCAGTTCTTTCCGGACGCCTAGTATTCTTTTTCTCGTGGAATTGTTTCTTTGCAATTACCGTATTTTCTTCAGTCCCCTCAATATTTTCGGTTTGTGTCGTTTTTGGAATATTTATTGTAGTTTCAAGTGGAGCTTGCTTGAGTTCTTCTAACGTGAATTTCTTATCATTAACAATTAAGATGTTCTTTTTAATTTTCGCTTCCGGATCTTCTTCTTTTGCTATTTTTAGTTGTCTCCGCAAAAATTTTTTGTCTTGATAGTCTTGGGCTGTGTAATCATGCGTTATAAATATACCACTATTTTTAAGTTTGCTTGTGTTACTTAAGATATTTTCTTTTGATCTATAATTTACGAATTCAACTACTGTGGGACGTTGTGTTTCTTGCGATTTTGCACCAATTTTGTAGATATCTCTAATATCATTTTCAATACAATTGACTTTCAGATTGCCATTAAATAAGCTAAGGGCTGATGTCAGTATATCCTCTTCTTCCTCCGGCAAACCATATATGACTATATTAAATTTTTTTTGTTTTCTTTCTATCGCTAACAAATTGGTTTTGAGTTTTATATTTTCTTCCTTAAGTTCTAAGTTCTCTTTTTCCAGGTTATTCAATTTACAGAAAATATCCTCTTTTAGAATTATTATTTCTTGCTTAATTTGATTTTGTATTTCTATATTCTGTTTTGTTGAGCCTTGTATCAGTTCGTACAGGTCCTTGATCGTTATTTTCTCTTCCACTTCATCATGCTTACCCATTGCCTTGTACGTATTTAATTTTAGGTATATTCTTAGATCAATTATAGCAGCACCGCCGTGAGGATTCTACTGACACTGGCTAGTGTGAAATAAAAACGTATATGCTTATCGGTGTAGGTGTGTTAGTGATTAGCCCCACTACTTACTTTACATTCCATGCATATTGGAAAGATAATCTTACTGTGTTATGTTTCCATATAACGATTTAATACAGAATATCCTGAAATATTTTCACCAATTTTAGATCGTAGATAGGTCACCATATGCAACTACTTCACACAAGTCAAAGTCTAAATAAATAAATTAGACCTTATAACATCAATATTTAAAACTACTTTGCACTGCTTAACTGACCACTGTTTCTCGCTCGAGCTACTATTCTATATATACTTACGATGATTTACTTTACGCCAGTGGGCAGGAGTTAAACTAAATTTAAGACCAGTGATTTGAAAATTTGAACATATACGTCATTCTGGACTTTAATATGAGCCTTTATAATAATTATGTTTATTGTGCGAAAGAAAGGAAAAATACACACAATGGCGAGAGTTCGGCCATGTCGTTCTTCCACTCTCCCTATATAAATTACAATGAGTGTTCATAAAAATATTTTTCAAAGTTAAGATAGACCATACATTTAAAAGAATAAGATTCATGGCACACAATAATAATGATAAAATGTACTTGAGAAAAAGACTGAAACTCTAATACTAATTATTACCTACAATCAACTAGGTTAATACATTTTCTTTTATTCTATTTTTAAAATTGGTTAGAGACAGATGTAATTCAGTTTGTACTTCATTTAGAAGATGAGGTGCTCTATACGAAAAGGATCCCTCAAACTTTTTTGTGTGGTGTTGCGTTGTACTATGTGAGTTATATCTAATATTGACATCCTGTGCATCAGATCTTCTAATAAGCACATTAAATTAATATTAAGGATTATTACTCGTTACTAATTTATACAGAAATATTATATATTGATATTTTACTCTATTTGCTACATTAAACACGCACAATCTATTTAAATATGGCATGGTTTCTATAAGGTATGCAACACACAAATCTCATGCAGGCATCGATTTTTTGTAGTTTTTATTGATTATAATTTGTTAACAAGTAATATTACACTGCGCTACAATGTGTACGGGAAAAAACTAATGATTTTACCAGCTTAATTATGTATATCAAAATTTTTATAATTCCTATAAGGAATCATTTCTTGTTTAGGTTTGTCTACCCCAAATTTTAATTTACAGTATACCAACAAATGATCGGTGCTGTTGTGCATATCTAATGTATCAGTAGAGTCTACAACTAAATTATTACTAAGACAAATTATATCAATTAGACACTCGCTTGTTTCTGTAATCCTTGTAGGCTTGTCGATTACTTGCGATAAATTGAAACTTGAAATTACAGAAGCAAACTTTTTTGAATCATAGGCACGTAATAGATTTATATTAATATCACTCATAAGTATAATTGAAATGCATTTCGAGGAACACACGTTCTAACGTATCGTATACTTCATCTGAGCTAGAGATGTTAACGTTAGGTGGACGATAAATTACACCTATGCCTAACTGAATGTTATTTACGTTGACTAATAACTACCTATAGAAAACTAGACTATACAAAACAAATAATTTGGAACCCCTATATACAGAAAATTAAAATATCTGTTTAATACTTTTCAACAATAAATAAATGCATAATAAATAATTTTTCCTCATGTCGATCAAAGCATGTGGAAAATTGCATAGAAATAAGAGAGATAATAGATAAATCATTGGGACTGCAGTAGAACTTAATACCAAGTTAAGAAACCTTATTGTTATAGATAATAGAATAAACTATCTAAAATACCTGGGAATGGCAACGGAATAACAGCATTAATTCTGAAAGTTATAGTGAGAAATAAAATAACCGAATTCATTCAAAATAAAAAGATTACTTCCGTACTGTGACTGGCATTGTAGATTTGGGAGACAATATTTTATTAAAAATTTTAATACTATTTTAAGATGCCTGTATGGACTCTTATCAATTTTATATTAAGTTAGACCAGTTCTAGCAATATACATTAATAATGCATAAATTGAAAGGATAATCAAAGTTACAAGTTTTATATCTTCTAGCTTTTCGCGACAAGTTCACATAAAATAAATATAGATGTTCATAAACATTCGCCAACTACGTAAATTATTACGACTTAGGGCTATGTTTGTTTATGTTCCACTCGTAAATTTTACAGGGCTTATTTAAACATATATCAAAATTGTTATAAGAAGAAGACGCCGAAGCTCTTTTATGGACAGTTTGGGAAAACAAATTTATGATAGATACGTCTAGTATATTACCAAGTTTACGGCTTCATATTATTATGTTTCATTCAAATGTTTCAGAGTGTATCTATCACAAAATTTAGTATTTTTTTCATTTTTAAATTCTCTGAACCTAAGTAGCAAAGCACTTCTGAATTACGAGGCTTTGTCTATTATACAGGATGTCCTGTAAGTAAATACGACTATTTATAGATCATATATCTCATGTTGATTATGTCAAAATAAGCTGGTTTAACCGAACTTAGCTCAATATCATTTTACAACTCTGATGACATATAGCTCTGGATCTGATCTAAAGTTTTATAAAAAAATTTCAACCATCCATAAACATGCAAAGTTTTATATCAGGTAAAATCAGGTATCAGGTAATTATTTAAAAATAAACAATGGAGAAACAAAAATTTTGTTGATTACATTTTGGGTTTTTCTCAGAAATAATCAATTTTCAAAATAATTAAAAAGTCAAAATTACGTTTTTCGTAAAGTACAGTAAAATTTTGCAGATGGATGGAGAGATTCTATGCAATTTTATGGGTGATCCACCCCAATTTGGCACCTTACAGTATTTGTTAATTTCAACTTAGTATCAATTAATGCATGTAACGTCTCCCAATCATGTATCAAATTGAAACTATGTATGTCATTATTAACAGAATTAGACATATTGAACAGGTGAGCAAGCATAAAAGTTTAGCAATAGGAAAAGTGACTTCTCACTAAGCACTATGGTGATTATTATCGATGAAAACTAAGAAATATTATTGTCAGATAGCCGGAATCATCGATAATATAAATGTATTCATGTATTTGAATATCAAAGCACGTATAGGGCGACTGGGTATGTAGAATTTCTTCATACTAGAGGGCAGTGACTGTCCTGTCGAAATATATGATAACGCCTCTTTTAAACCCAACAACAGGAGTCCAAACAAGACAACATCTACTTTGGAGTACAATCTAGAGAGATACTAATGTTGTCAAAGTTAAAGCCTCTGAAGACTTTACTAATAACATTACGAACAATTTACAATCATACTTCATCCATCCTACGGATGCGGCTGTACCATAAGAACTATTTTTGTTCTATTGCTTACAGAAGTAGTGTTATGACTTGCAATTTTTCACGCATTTTTTCTTTTGCAATTCTGTCCTGGAGAGTAAGTGCATAGTACTTACGCCAAAACATCATCTCAGTTACTCAGTTGTATTTATTTGTCTTTTTTTTTAAGAACATTTTCCTTTTCGTTGTTTTGAATACTTTGTTGTTTTTTTTTGCTTTATCACTCCGTTAAAAGTAGCTAGGTTTTTATTTTTATCATTTGTTTTCATCAAACCAGGCCTGTCCCGTCCAACTCCTCTAGATAATAATATTCTTCTACATTTTCTGTCTCTCCCAACGATGCTGTTTAATTCATTATAATCCTATTTTCATTTGTAGATAGAATTAAATTTTGAGATTTAAGTTCAGAAACTTCATTTTATAGTTGATAGGGGCAACAGAAGTGATGAGGATTTTCATGCTCATCGACTGTTTTCAAATCATCTGTCGCTGCGCATATCACGAGCCAGGAATGAATTTGAACAAAGGGTTGGTAGTTAGCAATGATCCCAAGAGACTGTACAAGTATGTTTGCTGTCAATTAGACTCGACAGTTGCTGTGCCTCAGCTCAGAAGGGCGGATGGATTCATTTCTAATAATCACGGAGAATTAGCTAATTTGTTTGCCAACACTTTCTCTCAGGCCTCTACAGTAGAATCTTCTGATGCTTTGCCCAGCATTCATCATCTTCCTCGAGTGCCTGCTGATCTGACAAATATTGATTTTCAAGAAGAGCAAACTGCTGAGAAAATTCATGCACTAGACCCGTCGGCTGCACCTGGCATTGATGAAATATCCACCATATTGCTTAATGTCTACGTGAATTCCATCTGCAAACCACTCAGTATAATAATAAAACTATGCTTCGTTTCTGGGTTATTACCTTCCGAATGGAAACAAGCATGTGTTAAGGCCATTTTTAAGAAAGGGGATAAGCTCAGCTCTGGCAATTTTCGTCCAATTAGTCTTATTTCTATTGTTGTAAGATGATGGAATCAATTATTCTGGATAGTATCGATCTTTTCTGTCAACACTACATACATCAAAGGAAATCCGTCTATCTATGCCATGATCTATGCCTAGGTAATTGCAGGGGTATATTTCGGGCGCTATCTACTGAATTAAAAAGAAACCCAAGCACTTATGAAGCTGTCGGACCACCTAATATACTACACCGTGATTGACACTAACTTGCTGTGTTCTGTATCAGACTAGTCTCTCAGGTTAGATCGTGATGAATGCGTTGAAATCGTATACCTAGATTTTCGTCAAGTCTTTGATCAAGTGACTAAAAACCGCTTGTTATAAAAACTGGAACAGTTTGGCATACGTGGAAGTTTGCACATGTGGATTCAAGATTTCCTTACCGATTGAATGTTTTTTGTTAAAGTTGGGACTGCAATGAGTGACAGTGAACAGAAACGAGCTCAGTGGGCTCCCCCAGGGATCTGTCTTAGGACCCCTGCTGTTTATAGCATATACATCTGATCTGCGGAATTGTATCAAATCCCGGTATTCTTTCTACGCAGACGATACAAAAATTTACTGCAACCGACTAGCGAATCACGTACAGTTGCAAGGAGATCTAGATCTCACTCAGAAGTGGAGTGAAACATGGTTACTTTCATTAAACATCGACAAGTGTGCAGTACTCCATTTAGGAAAACACAATCCACGTTTGAGGTACAATATTAACGGCAATCAACTGGGTTCATGGGGGCGAGCGTAGGTGCGTCTTTACTATGTACATACTTCGATATGCGATGTAAAGCAACGTTAGGCGTGGTTAGTAGTTGGATTGGTGACCGTTCCAACGAAGACCACGTCCTCGCCTCACCCATCTTCCAGCGGCTTGTATATCAGTGTATGCGCGGAAGCTATACAACCTTAGGCGAGGGTTGTATAGGAGATATACCATCCTTCGGAGGGGATGTAAAGCCGTCGGTCCCTTGTCTATTAAATGTTAGGCAAGTAAAAGATCCCTACTCTTCTTAAGGGAAGAGGTTCGGCAAAATTCCTGGTTGGGGGTAGCTCGTCTACAGGCGTCGGTGTTAGGCCTCAGTAGCGGAAATAGGCCGACGTTAAATAAATGTATAAAAAAAAAACTGGGTTCATCCCACTCTCACGACGATCTGGAAGTCATCATTACACACAATTTTTCATGGTCCAACCATATTGCCCGACAAGTTAAAAAAGCCAACATCAAAGTATATTTTCTGAGCAAAGCTTTCGTTCACTTGAATCCCACCACCTTATCCAAATTATATGAAACATATGTTCGGTCAGTACTTGAATTCGCAAACAGTATATGGTTTCCTACCTTAATACGTGATTCAAACCTTTTAAAGAACGTTCAACGCCGCGTAACCCGGGTACCATTCGGCTTGCATAGTTCAAACTCATCTCACTGGCTGCCAGAAGATGTCGGAGCTACCTTATCACTACGTACAAAGGGATATGAAATGAATTATCCCCAATTCATAATTTATTTACTCTCGCTAATGACAACAGATTACGTGTATATCTATTTAAGATCGCCAAGGACCCCTTCAGAATGCTTCCTTTCAGTGCGCGTATTCGACAGGCGGAACATTCTTCAATCTTGTGTTGTGTCCGCACCCAGTGTAAATTCGTTTAAATGTAGATACGACAGACTTATATTGAATTGATAACGTTATTGTTTATTTGCTTTTCCTTGTAATTTAATGTATTGTTGTTTGACCTTGTGTCTGTTGTTGTTGAACATAATGGGTATATTTCCCCTGCTCTTATTTTTGTACAATAAATAAATAAATAACTCCGATCGGCTCATTTTTATTCCATATGACCATATGCGATGGCTTTCCTAGATATTTAGTTATTTCCCTTCATTTATATGGAGGAAATATTTTATTGAATAAAAATTTTCTTAGATGTCATATCGCACAGAACTTAGGGACATGAGGAAACCATATCGAACTTCAACGTCAACGAATGAATGATTAGTTTTTGAAGTAAAAATTAATGTGTATTGTTGAATATGCTAGATCTATGTATAACTATCATTACGTCTAGAAGCTCAACTTTTGACTTGGAAAGAAAAAATATTGAAATCCTTCCATTATATTTTTTGTGCACAGATTTTTCCAGTTATCTGCAACATAACTTCTAAGATCACCACAAAATTTGTAATTTAGAAAAATTACTCATTCATATAAATGAAACTAACCACTAGATGTTGAAGAAAATCCGTGTACGTAGGAATTCTTATATTCTACGTCATCATTTATACATATAAGTTTTCCTACAGCTTTAAAATATTAACGAGACGTACAGAATTTTCCAGTTCTCGCATGGAAGTAGTTTATAAATTAGCAAAGTTTTATTCCCGTAACTATACTGAAAAATTGATTAACAAAACAAAGTTTGAAAATATTTGCTGTGTTCGGTTTGCTTCAAAATATATTTGATGTGATGCAATATGCATGCAGACTTAGGATACCTGTGTTAAAACTACTTGCACTTAGTTGCAAAGTAACGTTACAATATCCAGCATTTATCAAATATAAATTGAGTTGTGAACATATTTTTATGACAACATACGTTAATAAAGGAATAAATCAGTATTAATTAAAAACAAATGTAGAGTATCTACGTACAATAAATTATGTTCTTGACGAAAAGTAATAATAAATGCAGAAACTAAGTTTTCTCGCGCTATTGGATTGTTAGGAAGAACATGGAAACTTCTACTATTGAAGTTTACTTGTTAGTTAAGGTGATGTGTTAAATACTGATGCCACAGGGTGAATGTATCCTCCTGTGAATGTATGTACGTGATAGTAAAATAAATATTTTGATAAATCGTAGAGTTTTTAAAACAGTTTACTTGAAACCTGTATTACAACGATATCTCAAATTTTAAATATTTTGATCTTATGTACCATTCATAATACCCCAATAAGTAATCACCCAAATATTAATATGAACATCCTAAATACAACTCTGAAAAAGTGGGATAATCTTTTGTTGGTATTTTCAGATATCTCCAAATCTCCCTTAATTACCGGTTGTGCATATTACATACCTTCCACCTATGTTATAAAGTCAAGCTGCCATCATACTGTTCTATTTTCACAGCATAAGCAATAGATATATACGAGGCTGTGCAATTTGTTTACTCATATATTTCAGATACCGCCATAATTTGATCAGATTCGTTATCGGTTCTGGCTTTATTAGGAAACAGTATCTCGTTCAACATGAAAACCTACCTCACATGTTTAAAATAAAGAAGTAGTTGCTACATAGTGTACCAGAAATGGGAAAAGAGGTTCATTTTGTATGGGTAAAAGCACACATTGGCATAAAATACAAAGAAATTGTCGACTCTTCACCCCAGGATTTTCATCAGTAATAAAAATATATCTATCTGACTTTAACATTTTAAAATTCAGATTGCGTAATAGGTGGGTAGGGTTATGGCGAGAGTTTTGCAACTCCAATCTTACGAATTATACACTTATTCATCCTGATCTTCTATCTAAGTTTTGACATGAAAATTATGACTGTAACACGTCTTAAATTTGGACACGCCTGTTTCCAGCACATTTTCATAAAATAAATGTTCTGTGATCGGAGAATTGTGATATTTGTGGAATTAAATGTGATCTGGATCATTTTTTTTTAGTAGCTAAATATAAAGCAGCATATGACATATTATATATAAAAAAAATCCTCTCAAAACCAGCCTCTTGTTCCTTACAGTTTCTTTACTATTTGGCGTTATCACAAGTAAAGTATTGCCGTGTTTACTAAGTTTGTCCATTTTAATACTAAATATATTTTTCAACCTCTAAGAAACAGTCTCATATATACTGCTGGTATTTTAATTAATGTATCGAAATAAAAATACTACAATTATATTAACTAGTATTCTTCTTTTCTGTAGTTGATGTTGTTGACTCATGGCAAAAACAAATTAGAACAGGAACAAGAAATTTAGAACTGAAGACTTCTTCGTGGCGGAATAAATTTTTGACTACTTGCCTATTACAACAAAATAAGAATTTTACCTAAAGAAAACTCTATTGCTAGCTAAGATATTGTTGTACTATCGAATATAGACAATTTTGACCCTTGACCTTTGGCCTTTGGATTCGTGAATACTTTTCTACAGCTCTTTAAAAAATATTCTGCATAATTTAAATAAGTTCCTTGCTTAGCTTTGGTATTGACTTTCCAGATTCAATATATTCAAACTAATAACAATAGTTCGGGAAATTTGTATAACATAAATTTGATCAAAATGGCCTTAGTAAAAGTTATTTCGTTAATTGGAGTTTATACCAGTTTTGTGCTCAATATTTTATAGCCAGCCGTTTCTTCAAGTTGTATATATGCAAGTTGATGAAGAGATAATTTTATTTCATATGGAAAATAACAAGGAAACTTAAAATTTCATTTCGAATTATATACACCACAAACCTATTTGTATACACAGTGTAATGTATTTATTTCCAAGTTTTAACATAAACATTTTACATAAGAAGTATTAAATGATACAATAGGATATTCAGAAGTGCTTTTCTTGTTGAACTAAAAGATAGATTTAGTTTCATGACTGTTTAATGTTAAATACATTTTATCAAACTGTACTTTAACGATGTGTATGGGCTGAGAGACTCAGGCCAATGGCCTTTTGGGAAACCAATAAAGATTGTTACTACTGATGTGTAAATCTTTTCAACTATTTCCCATTATTCACTCTAGGAATATGGATAACTGTGTTCCTAGCAAACGATAAAATATTTCCGCTTGAGTTTAATCTTATAATACCATTTATGTACATTAAAAATAAGTGGCCCAAGAACTGTCCCTTGCGGCACACAGAATTTATGTTACAATTACTGCAATCTCCCGTCTTTACTTTTCGAAATCTCTTCTAGAGGTAGTACTGCATTAGGCTGCGGACTACGTCTATAAAGCTAAAGTTTTCAAAAAGCACTGCAATCATGTGTTTTTCATGACTGATAACGTCGAAGGTTTTGGCCATGTTAAGAGAAATACAAATGCCTTGTTTTTATCCAGAGCCTCATGACGTGAGGTAAGTCTACAATTGCATCTCCTGTAGATAACTTTTGTTTAAAACTAAACTGTTTATTTAACGACAATTTTTACAATTCTAAATGTTTTGATTTTATTCTCTTTTTTAATATTTCTTCTACTGCTCAGGTTAGGTTTGTAGCAAGAGATATGGCACAGTAATTAGAAATTATTGTATGTTCTACTTCTTAAAAAGCAGCTTAATAATGCCTATTTTAAACGCCGATGGAAAGTGTCCTTGTTGGATGACATTAATTATATGGGCAAGGGATATTTTCATAAATTATGATAAAAGTTTTTAATAATTTTGTTGTTATAAGGACGTCTCTTGGGGCTTTATTTAGTTTTATCATTTAGGTAATTTCTCACCACATGACAATCGGCGCTGTAGAGACTACACTACAGATATATTTTTGATTTTTTAAAGTCCATTGCAATTTTTTTCCTAGACTAATATAATATTTATTAAAATAGCTATTTGTCAGAACAATGAATCTCAATTGAACACTGTAAGGTAGAAACACATTTATTACAGCCAGATTGTCGATTTCTTAGAAAAGTAGCTGTTATTATTTACTTTCCCAGGTTATATCTGATAATTTTCCTTCATGACATTTGCTTTCCTCTGAGAAATATGCAAATTACATATTACCGCAAATTAAATCACGAATTTCATGCTGGAACACTTATTGAACGCATTTCTGACATGAAATTAAATCGGCTATTTTTCATTATTAAGAATCTGACATCTCATTAGAGATCACCGAGGCACGACAAATCCACTTGCAAATTAGCTTGAATTTGAAAAATGGGATCTGACACCACAGGATCCGGTATAAGAAAGTTTACATATTATGAAAGGCCACAGAAATATATTAGAGGCATTCTATAGATAAACAGCATTACATTTAATACTAATTAAAGTTTATGTAAATTTTCATCTAGTTTTTTATATAATTAAACATATGAAAAAGATATAACTTACCTAATAATAAAGTAATTAGGATAAATAAATTAAAATATTCATCCTTCGCCATTCTGATCAGAGTGGTACCTGAAATAAATATTACTACAGTTAAATTCACATTTAAACATATAGCTCATATTAATATTACAAACAGTTCATTATTGTAATTAATGTGTATTAACGTATAATATTAATTTACTGCAATTCCTCTGACAATAAAACGTTGTTGTACATGTGGAAGTAATTCAGTTTGTAAAGCAAATATATCATATCAGTTTAAATGACACAAAATTTAATGCACAAATTTAATTTTAATTTAAAATGGATTTATTACAATGAAACCGAATGCACTAGATTTTAAAAGAGTCTAATATACCACGTAATGTTCTACAAACTACAATCTATTAACATCTAAACACAAAATTTTTTATTAATGTTTTTCGTACTGATAGAAATTCTTCTGCCGCCAATTGCACCAGAGGTGGAGGCGTATTACTGGTGGTACATTATAGTTTAATTTCAACTTTGATACACGCTCCTCCTGCCAGTTCAGTGATTTATCGTTTGTGGACTTTTTATGTGTGAAGGTTATATCTGACTGGTGTCCGATTTATATTGTGGTATTGTACATTTCACCGAACTCTACAGTTGCAGAATACGAAAGACTTTTTGAGATCATGGAATCATTTGAATGTCTGTTTGGATCTGACCTACTTATTATCGGTGATTTTAACATATCTAAATATGCGGTTTATCTAGAGGGATCCCAAAGGGACTGACAAATTTCTGCATTAAACAATTTATTAAATGTTCTTAATTTCACTCAACATAATTTCATTTTTAACGACAACGGCAAACTGCTTGATTTAGTTCTCTATGACAAAAATTGCAGCGTTGATCGGTCTATCGATCCGTTTGTTAATGAGGATATTCATCATCCGGCGTTGCATATCATTCTTCAGTTGAAGGATCATATTAATACGAAAAATAAATCACCCTCATATAATAGTGATTACTGTTATAATTTTCGTAAAGCAAATTTTCCATTGCTATATGAATTAATTGCTGGTAATTTCTTGTAACTTGTTCCAATCTTGAAGATATGACTTCTCACTTCTATGATAAACTTTATTCCATTTTTGACCTATGTGTACCCAGATTTCCCGCTGCAAAAAGAATAGATACCCTCCTTGGTTTAACTCTCAGATAATAAGGAATGTCAAGCTAAAAGCCAAACACTGGCGCGATTATAATAGGTATGGTGATTTGGGGACTTTGAATGATTTTAAACAATGAGATCTAAAATAAAATCAGACATTGATGCATCTTACTAGGATTATATAAGAATAACTGAAATAAATATTAAAAATGATTCCAGCAAATTTTGATCTTGGCAGAAAGAGATCGCCTAGCATACCTTCTGAAATATCCTACAACGGGAGACAGCCTGTGGATTCTAACGAAGTTTCAAACGCTTTCGCAGATTTTTTCTGAAAATCATTTTTACCATCATCTAAGTCTACTAACCAATTCTTGAATGAGCAAATCATAGACACGACTATTCACCTACAGGAATTTGATGAGAGTGACCAGTTGGCCAGTTGCTTCAGGGATTGTCTACATTCCTAGGTAATCTTAGACTTTAAGGTATAGGACGTTAGAGCTTTTAATGCTGCCTGGATATCTAATCTTTGCCCTTCGAATGCCTTTATTTAGGCATTCTTGGGCACACAGATCTATAGCATACATTTCTGCCTGGAAGATGGTTGGGGTTTTACTGAGAGCTCTGGATAGCTTACATTTAGGCCCTGCAATGCCCACTTCTACCCCTTCAGCCATCCTAGATTCGTAGATGAGTCCCCGTGGCTCCAATCGCAGTGTCTCCATCTTGCTCGTCTGGCGGCTTTCAATTAGCACCTCAAACTGACAGTCAAAGTCCTGTTTGATTGGCATTGAGTCAATGGGATTGGCCATGGCCTCCAAATGGACTAACTTCAGAATCCTTAAGTGGCCAGTCAGATCGCATGGTTTAAATTTATGTATCTGATGCAGTCGTAAGGCACTACGTGCTGCCTCCTTCCTCACATGCAAGCGCAAAGAAAGTAGGTCAAGCATTGGCTCCATGGCTGCTGTGGGACACAAGTGCATTGCTCCTGTAGTCCCTAAACAGTCAAGGCGTTACAGTTTCTGCAACTTTCCTTATGCTATTATTTTCTTTGTTTTTGGCCACCATACACATGATGCGTAAATCACCATAGGTCTGACAACCGAACGGTAGGACCAATGTATTTTCGGCTTCAGACCCCCAGGTCTTACCAAATAGCCTAAGGCACGTCCATGTTGCCGCTGTTGCTTAAGTAAGTGTCTTTTCCACATGTAAGCTCCGGGTAAGTTCTTGGTCCAAGATTACTCCTAGATACTTGACTTCACTGAAAGTTTAGCATAGTTCCATTCAGCATAGGAGTTCTAAGATTAAGTTTTCTCCATTTTTGGGAAAGGAACAATAACTGTTTTGCTTGGATTGGCATTAGCTCCTCTGACGAGCACCATTTGGATATTATGTTTAATAATAGGCAATTTGCATGAGGTCCAGCCAACGTTTAAGCTGCCAAGTGTTACAAGAACTCTCGTGTGCAGGTTACTACAAGCATAACGTATAATTCTGCGACAAGGCTCACGAATTCAATCCATAGGATCCTCCAAAATTAGTATGTTACGCTGAATAATATTATATCCGGCGAACGAGATGGCTAGATGGTTTATACACCACACTGTTCGGAATTGATTTTCCTGGGCCCAGTATGGATTTGGAAGACCAATAATAGGCATTGTGCTTATTCATGACCACACTATGATGGAATTGACCGTAGTCAATCCAAGTAATATTGTTTAGGATGCCTATATTGTTGTGTAGTACTCCTTCCATCAGCCATAGTGGCAAGGTCGTCCACAACATCCGTATTTTTTAAAGCATCGTGATACGTTTTAAAAAGTACCATTGTCTTGCCATGATGCTTAAATGTTGGGATCGTTGTAACGTCGACACATGTTGTAACCTGTTATTAGGCTTGTAAGTAAATAATTCGAGTTCCAATTTCTTCCACGATGCTTTAATAAGAGGCATATTTTTATTAAATATAGTGATAGCTTCTACCAATTTAGTATGTACTTTTTTTTTAATCAGTTATTTTTTATTTTTGTAATTTAATAAATTAACAGAAACTATTCTTGCAATCCTACTTTTAAGAGAAAATTTATTGAAAAGAAGCCCGTATTTTGTTTCCTCGATATGGTAAAGACAATCGAATATGTTCAACAAAAGGAGAGAAAAAATGTGGTTCGAAAAATAAATTGACTTAAAAAATGAGGTTTCGCAGTGTCAACATTAAACAAAATATTTTTCAACTTTTACTTACACTATTATCCGAACTATTAATTTTATTAATAAAATTCACCTTTCCAGACACTTACAGTCAAGATCTAGATTGATTTCACAATATCTTTATCGAAAACTATACAAGGTGATCCATCTAAAATGGACTATAAAAGTACTTAATTAAGAAACGATGTGTTTCATCGTTGATTTGAGTTTTAATTTTTACTGAGAGGTATTTACTGTCAGAGTAAAGATAACTTTCGATTTCTGTTTATATTTCCTCTTGAACCCAAGTCTATTGTCGTGACTTCTTATCTGGTTTAATATTACACTTAATTACCATTATCACAATCACTGCTAACTATTTCAAGAAATCATAATATTTATTTAGATGTCTTAAGTTAATGATTCATTAAAACAGGATAACTTTTGCAGTAGATAACCATATTAAAGTAATGCGTAAATTAAATGGATGAGTGAATTTTGTCCGATAACAGGATTTTTTTTAATATATGTTGATTTAACATTTAAGTTCATATTTATCGGTACAAAATAATCTAAGTAATTAACCTAAACCTAAGTTCAGTCTATATTGGCTCAAAATAATTACCATTATTACTATCCATTCATTTTTATGTTTTAATATTATATAACGGACTAAATTACGTTCTCGTTAAGCTTTCATCGAAGAATCTGGCAAGCAAAATGAATGTTGATTGGTTTAAAGCTTTAAAATTCTATACGTAAGGAAGTAATTTGTAGGATGTGGTTCATATAATTGGCCGATTTCGTTAAAAGGAATGACACAGACCTTTGAATGCTTCTAATGTCTCCTGAGCCGTAAATGTCTTAGTTGTAAGTGAACGTAAAAATTCACCTAAAAAAAATTGATCAACCAATTTTTTTGTGTATATCTATTTCTCGAGAATAAATATATTATTTAATCAAATATATCAACCAATAAACTATTAATGCCTATTTTGTCGCGGTTACAAGAAAATATAAATAGAAGTATCATTTTGCAGCTTAGTGTAGTTTATATAAGATGGTTCACAATAATCAACTTCAAGACTTCACTGCATGCAGTGGAGAAAGTGAGGCAGCTGATCGAGGAAAATGGAAGAAGGAAGTGGGGAGCATTAATAACCCTAGATGTACGAAACGCTTTTAATACCGCAGCATGGGGAAAAATTATGAGTGAGCAAGGAGAAGGGAAATTCCACAAAATCTTACAAATATTGTGAGTAGCTACCTCGAAAACAGATCTTTGGAAATCGAAAGAGGGGAAGTTTTCAAAGTCACGGCCGGAGTTCCGCAGGGCTCGGTGCTCGGCCCAACGTTATACAATATCTTGTACGATGGAGTATTTAAAGAAACGATACCGGAGGGGGCCTGGGTCGTAGGCTTTGCTGACGACCTTGCTGTGGTACTAGTAGCAGATAGAGCTGAAGAGCTGGCATCTAAGGGAGATGATGCACTGGAAGTCATAGACGCCTGGTTAAAGCCTCATTACTTGGAGCTTACGCCTGAAAAAACGGAAGCGGTTATCCTTAAAGGAAAGAGGGACAGGAGCAATATTAACTTCGTATTGAGAGACGTCCAAATAGAGCTAAAGAGACAGGTGAAGTATTTGGGTATAATACTCGATGACAAGGGCACTTTTGGCGAACACGTCAAGTACACAAGTAAGAAAGTAGACACTAGCGTAGCATCGCTCCCGAGAATTATGCCCAATGTAAAAGTATCCGGGAGTAAAAAGCGGGAGGTTCTATATAATGTCCAACAGTCAATACTCACGTACGGCGCACCGACATGGCACACAGTCTTAAGAAGAAAGCGATATAGGCAAATAGCACTCAACAGAAAGCTCTACTAAGAGTCGTAATGGATATAGAACAATATCTGCAAGATCAACTCAGGTGGTGGCTGGGATTCTCCCTATAGACATCCTAATAGCCGAAAGGAGGAGGCTCTATGCAAGAGAAGACGAGTCCAAGCCAAAAAAGAAGAAAGGGAAGCAAGTTTGGATCTATGGCAGGCGCAGTGGGTGGAAACACTGGAAGTAGCCCAGTGGACGAAAGTTCTCATACCCGATGTGAAGAAATGGATCAAATGTCGACACAGACACACGGATTACTTTATCACCCAAATACTGACTGGACATGGTTCCTTTAAGGTATACACCCACAAAATAGGAAAAGCGACTGAAGAACATGCGCATATTGCGAGGACCGGGACACCGTAGGTAAGTGATTTACTTACCGACGTGTGAACGGTAAGTAAATGATCTAATTTTATAACAAAACAAAAATATCACATTTGACAAATTGGAATTTACCACGAAGTATAAACGTCACTTTTTGTTATTTCTTAGAAATTAGATCATTTTAATTGAAGTGTAATTCATTACGATCGTGCAAAAAACAGTATAAGCATCACGAACATGCGGTCAGCCTCCAAACATTGCCGTTGACCGGTAAACGTCCCTTACAGTTCTTGATACTCAATATACTATTACTACATTTTGTAATTGTTGTCTGGTAACTTGCACAAAACTTGTCCTACTCTTGCACATAAATCTTCCTTATTATTCGGGCGTGACCAGTAAACTTTCTATTTTATTAAACTCCATAAAAGAAGTCCATCGGGTGGCCATCCAAGTAGCGGGCTACCTCGGCCTATTCATTGATTAGGAAAGTTAGCATTCGGTAACGACTCTGACGTTATGGACAGAGCTGATTGAAAGAGTACATTTACAATACCGAGTCAGTTATACATTAAACTATGTCATCCAGCAACTAAACCACTGGATATAAATTCTGAATTGCGAAAATCGGCTAGCAAGAGTAAGGAAACAGCTGGGAGCAATTTGGTAAAGTTTTAGAAACATAAAGGGAAGGTCATTTTTTGGTGCATGGTGCGTGGTCCAACTCCCCTCTGATAGGAAGTGGCTCCCGAAGGGTTAGATGGTAAGTACTTTTATTTACATTTATGTTATTAAATAAACTTGTAATTTATTTTTTACCACCGCGTTTTATTTACCAAGTATTCACTTAGCCACTGGCGTGACATATAGTGGAGGTTAAACTAGTTGCTAACTTGATAGTATATACATCACATTTTTGTTGGCAGAGTTCTGTACCGCCGTGACATTGGACATCACATATTCAAAAAGTAGCATAGATGCAGCAATAAACAAAATCATTATTAGAAATGCTATAAATTCTTGTACTTGGCACTCTACGAATGGTCATGCTACAATAGTCAACTTTTCCATTATAGATAGATAATTCCTACACTGCCTTCAAGGAGCAATTAGTAAGAGCAAATTATAAAAAGAATCCTTGAATAACAAATGACCGACGAAAACTTTATATTCAAAAATTTACAAGAGATCCAGATAACATAGCGTTAAAACATGCCTATAAAAATTATTAGACTTTAAAATACTCTAATACATGAAACAAACATAATTATTATAGAAATGACATAAATAAAAATGTTGCTGCTTCTAATAGTCTTTGGAGAGAGAACACGGACATGCCTCTCCTGTACTTGGTATTTTGGCTCTAGATTGGGTGCTATGAACACACACCCTAATAATGAGCTTAATAGAGACCTTTGAGGTCTTACGTGCACTTAATTTGTAGAAGAATAAAGTTTTGAGGGGATTACACTTAAAAATATTGGAACAGGATAAATGGTCCCCTGTATAAGCCCCTGCTGAGTGCTCTGAGTAGTTTCTGTTGATTTGAGGCCCTAAATGTGGCACATGAAGTATTCAAATTAAGCCAAGCGAAGAGTACCATCTTATAAATATGGCAGGTGTCCAGGTGTAAATACATTTTAAGTTGTTTTATTCACTTTCTTGATAAATTAACTCATAATAACATGTTTAATTTTATCTAGTTACGTTTATTCTCACAGTAAGCGAAATATGGCCATTAATTCTGGGACCATGACATATAATGTGTAATATCCAAAACAGATGAGCATATGAAGCCTTCAGTACAATGCATAACGGTATACACTATCACACAAAAACATTTTTTCATAGCTGCAATTATATTTTCAACAGCTTTAATTTATAAAAATTATCAATACATTTTAAATACTCTAATATATGAAACAAAAATAATTATAGAAATGAAATAACTAAAAATGCTGCTTTTTCTAAAAGTCTTTGGAGAGTAGTACAGAAATAACAAAATGCAAATCAATATCAACAATCATCGAACCGGTGAAAATTATAGATTGGAAGGTATTATATGAGACTAAATGAGTAAGAAATGGATTTGTAGATACTTTTCAGAAATGGACAAAATATTAGCTAATAATATGAAAAAATACCCAACCTTTTCACTTTAAATGTCCCAAAGCAGCCAGTCATTAATTATTTCTGCCTCCAACAGATAGAAGTGAAATTAAAAGTCTAATTTGCAAACTAAAAAATAAAAATTGTACAGGAATAGATTATTTTTTACTTTGCCATATACGTAGTATATAGGAAAACATTGTGATCATCCAAAAAATTGATTTTGAGTTTTTGGTGAATTTACACGTTTTGCAGGTGCCCTGAAGCAAAAAACATCTGTCTGGTGTTTAGTGTCTGGCGTCTGGTGCCTAATGTCTGGCGGCTGTGGTAACACTTGGAGCCCAAGTAAATCCATCGATTTTGCTCAAATTTTTTATACGTATTTAGGATGGCCATACCTTGAGGCGAAATCGCAAAATCAGTCGTGGATAAAAAAACGTGAAATAATTTTTTTCTCGAGATGGCATAACTCGACAACCCGTTACTCCTAAAAATGCAGGACGGAGGCTGTGATGAGTAAGATTAAAACAATTAAATTATTTACTTTCTCTAAAACAGTTTTTATAAATTTGGTTAAATTTGACACGTGAATACTTCCTTAGTAACAGTATAAGATGACGAACTAGATGTTTCTAGAAAATTCAGGGAGTGATATTGCAGTAGTTGTGGTTTAAAGATTTAAATCATTTTTTGCTGTTGAAGGCACACATAGCCCATAACACGGCGTATTACAGCCGGTGGAAGATTCTGGTAAATGCTGAGGTACTTGGGGGTCAGACTGGGCACAAGACTGACCACCCCCATCAGAGATACCGTACGGACAGTCTACTACATATTCAGGAGTATGCACTCAGGGTCAGGGGTAGCAGACTAAGCAGACAAAAAAATATTAATTTATATCCTGATGGACAGGCTGACAATCACATACGCCGTACTGGCGTGGCGCAGCACATCGGTCACGACATTTAAGAAACTAAAAGTTTTAGAACACAAATTTATGCGCTTCATTTTCAATTTTAGCAGACACACCTCCTAAAAGACCTTTACGAACGCTGTAATGATATAACGCCAATAGCGGACTACATTCAGGAAATATCTCAGAAATATTTTGTATTCAAGCTGGGCGACAGTCCGCTAACTCACAACATTACACAATTTTAGAGAGCATAATGTCCTTTTTCGAAATAAACACAAATTACGGTACTAGGCCCTGCCCATTTTCCGGCAGATTTACAAAAATTTTGATTAAAAAATTTATTTATTCCCAAAGCGGGAAAGTTTGCCCGACTTGTCACGGACCGACTTTTAAGATACACGACAAAAATGACGCATGTAACTTTATTGCTAAAGTTTATATCGCGGTTTTAATATTTCATGTGACATATGTGAGGTTATTTCATGAATAATGAAAAAAATTCGTTATATCTATTTACTCTTTACTGATTGCAAGCGATGAGACTCATTTTCATTTTAGTAAATTCATTGCACGGCATGATTCATGTAAAATCCATAAAAGTCGTCATCATTCCCAGAATATCCAATTTACGGATTTACGATTTAATAACCGATTAAGCCCCGAACGAATAAGTGACTATGTTTTAAAACTATTGATTTCCTAAAGCAGATGTTGAAAATAACTTCCCCATTGTTTTACGCAATTACACTTGTGGTTAGTGAGTTCTTAAAATTTCTAATGCTATTTTATGCACTGTATTATTATAGTTTGCAGCAATAATAACTCTCAATAGCTGATTGCAATTACGGTGAAAAACATTGGATTCGGGAGGTGTCAGATAATATCATTTTTTTTTGTCATTCGATTTTAAATGTAAAATAAACACGCCAGTAAGTTTTAGAAGGAATTTGTTTAAGGATTGTCTTTTTATTAAACATTTTTTTATGCACAATCATATATTTTTAAAAGCTTTTATTTAACTTGCAATGTTTGTTTGTTAGTTAGTTTAGATCAAAAAGCTTTGAAATTTTGCACGTGTATAAGTCCGGTGACAACACATTTTATGATTTTCATATAAGAAAAACAAGATGGCGGCTTCAAGACGGCGGGAAACTTTACCGTTTATGGTCCGATTCGACTCAAAATCGGTATCTGGGGGTTTTCGAGATCACCAATTATGAATTCTTGGTGAAAATTTAGAAATTCAAAATGACGGCGCCAATATGGCGGATAATTTTTGTCATTTATGGTCCAAATCGATCAAAATCGATTTCTGGGGGTTATCTAGGTCGCGGATTATGAATTTTTAGTCAAAATTCAGAAATTCAAAATGGCGGCCGCAATATGGCCGACGACATTCTTCACTTAAGTCCAAATCGATCAAAATCGATATCTGGGGGATTCGGGGGCCCGGATTACGAATTTTCATCCAAAAATTTAGGTAAAGATGGCGGACGATTTTACCGTTCATGATCTGGTTCGTGTCAAAATCGATATCTGGGGATTACAGCATATCAAAAGACTTAAAAGTAAAAAATGAAATTATATAAAAAAAAAATTAAAAAAGCTTTTATTTAAATGCTCTAAAAGTAGAAAATAAACTTTGAAGTAAAAACTTCAGCAATCCCATTTACACAGGAAAATCTCACGACAAGCTTTTATATCATAAAAAAATTATATAGTGTAACAAAATGACGGGTTTGAGTTGCTTCAAAGCTTATTTTTTACTTTTTAGAGCATTTAAATAAAAGCTTTTTTTTAAATATTTTTTATAATATTTTTTTAATAATTTTATACAGTAACGACAACACCTCGCGTTCTTTCAACAGCATTGTTGCCACTGTAATATTGTGTTATGCCCAACAAAATGACTGTAGAAACGAATGTCAAAAAAGACAACTGAATACCTAACTTACACTTTAAAATTTACATATTACACTGAAGTTTCTTTTTTCGTGAAAAACAAAAAAATATTTAAACTAAAAACGAAAACGTTGGATTTAAACTATTCAGCTGAAGAAAAATTAACTCATTAATAAAATAATTGAATAAAATTATCAAAGCCAACAAATCTTACATTTAAAGAAAAAGAAAGGCATGATTTTATTTTTAAGAATACCTTGTGTAAATATTAATATTTTGTTTTAAAGTATAAAACCTTGGAAATAATTTTCTAACTGTACAATAACTCATGGTCATTTAATAAACTGTATCCGTTGTGTAAAAGAATAACTGATTCGGATCATTCCATATCCCGGCCATTTTGCTGAAGGGTCTATTAAAGTATAGTGGAAACTCAAACAAATGTCCCCAATAAACTAAATCGGTCTTATTCAGCCCGACTGGGACGTACATCTAACAGAATGGCATTCAGTTTAGAGACCCTAAAACAATAAATAATACGTTGAAATAAATGGAATCCTCCAGATAAAAAGACACCAGCTGAGATTTTGTTAAGTTGTTAATCATTCAATCTGTGGTTTCAAACAACATATTAAGGATTTATATATTTATTTTAATTTTGCTTTAAAAATTAAAACATCCATTTCTTAAGAGCTTAAAGTACGCTAGAAATAACAATATGTAATCATTTGTGTATGAAAGGCAGATTACTATGGAAAATTTGTACATCACATGATAACCACTTTCGAGAGCAAGTAAAGAAGATTTGTTCTATGATATATATTATCTCGGCATGAAGCATCATTCACCGACTGTTTACCTCTGGCGCTTTGAACCGCAGGACAGGGTTTACAAATTCAAAAGTATAAATAAAACCATTCGTTCTGCGTTGAATCAGAAAACCCGGTCGGGTTTCGCGGCCAATTTTCTTTCTCTCTCTCTCCCATGCGAAAGCGAAACGAGACCGGGGTTCATATACAGCAAGATGTTCCTTCCTGCGCCATCTGGATATGTCTTTGCTTTTATAAAAAAATATAATTATTTAACATTGGTAATTACATGCGAAATGAGTTGTTTATTGTTTCATCTTTCAAATAAATACCTGTACCTAACTTGTTATCGTATTGCAGCATTGCTATTCATGTTTGAATTTTGAGATCTGTCATTCCGGTTATAAAAGTATACTAGATGGAAGTGACGTTCGTCGATGGATATGGAAGTTAAGTCGCTTGATTCAAATTATTGGATACATTTGTGGATAGAGTGTTTCTTTCTTTTATAAAAAAAACATAATCCTTTAATATTGGTAATTACGTGCGAATTGAGTTGTTTATCGTTTCATCCTTCAAATAAATACCTGTTTTTAATTTTAATGTTTATTAATCACATGTGTCTAGTTTTGATTTCGGATTATTTGGTGTTAACTTTAAAAATATCCAAAATAACAAATTTGTAATTATCTGATGCAAAAAATGGAAATGTTTAATTGCAAAAACTCACTGGGTGTCGTGTTGGATTACGTGCCGGATAGGTTGTCAAATAGATCTTTTCTAAGTATTACACATATCGTTTTAAATATATTTTTAGGGGACCGTCGCGTCGGTATAGTTTACGTTAGCACCGGATATTTACGTAAGTGCATAAGTGTAAAAGTTCAGTTCTTTTTACATTCGGATTTCTTTTTCATTGTCAATATAGATAAAGATTTATGAGCAGAGAATTAACGAAAACATATGTCAAAATTATCAAGGAAGGTCAGTGGCTCGAAGATTCTCCCTTTCTTTTTTTCGTATATTTTACGTACAAATGCTCATTACGAATTGCTTTTGGCTATTATTATGTATTTAAAAACTGTATTTCACAATAAATCACGTTTAAAATAAGCTTTACACGATTTCAGAAATTTCTGATCGGTAATATTTTATTCCTCACCATCACTCAGTGTATATTAATAGAAAAAATAGAAAAAAAAATAGTCTATTAAAATGAATAAGGGTAACAATCAACTATATACGATTTCATACATTTCCAATCTGTATTTTGTTATGGTAACAGTAAAGCGACTTTTGTCATCTTATTCTTTACTATGAATGCACATTAATAGGAGAAATTTTAGTCTGTTAAAATAAAATAAATAAATGTAAAAATGAGCTTTACACGATTTCATGAATTTTTAATTTGTATCAGAAAGTAAAGGTGGTCAGAAGGTGTAGGCGACTAGGATAACGGTAAAGCGCTTTTTCTTATTGTCTCCAGTTTGGTTTAAGCTAAGGTTATGTTGCTCGAAATGAAGTATATAGTCAAAAAGATAAGCATGATGGATGCCAGGGGGTGCGGGGAAGCCACATAGAAAATTAACTTGTAGTATACATTGACAGTATTGTGGGGTGGGGATGATATAATATATAGGAATAGATTGCGCTGTTGCTTTTAAACTGTCTTCAAAAGATTGGGAAAAAAGATACACAGTTTGACTTGCATGCGTGGAAATTCGTTTGATTGTGTCTTCCCTTAGAACTTGAGAAACGTCAGAGACATAGAGATGAGTCTCCGTGTAGGTTTTTCATGTGTTTGTTGTTATATTTTATATAGATTTGAGTTTTGGCATCTAAAAATTTAATAGATGTAGTCTGTTTAGCTAACCTTGTTGTCATCACCATTCTATAGATCTGCCTAGAAAAATGACAATAGTTTGAAATAAATCTCTTAATAGATTTAGAAAAATTGTTTATTAGGATATTACATACTCAGCTTAAAGTAGTTGACCTGGAAATTGGGAAATTCCGTGTACTTGCTCAATACTTCAAATATTGTTAAATTTTGCTTTGTGTCCTGTATTGAGCAATAGTGTAAGAAGCCATATATCATCCACCAATATAACTAGACAGTGATTGGGTTACCAGATAATAATTAAACCCCTACAATTTTTGTTGGTGGATGGGGCAGATATTAACATCGTGTCATTTTAATAACTTGAAAACAAGACGATAATTAAATATTAACAGCTATAACAATGATAATAACAGTTTAGCGGTCATGATAGATACATATTGTATATGTGACAGGTCAAATAACAAAGATATAAATAACTAAAGCCTAGGAGAATAAAAGACTAACATTATGATGATAAATAGCTAACAAATATGTAATATGCCGCTTACAACGTTTACGTCACAAATGAGTATTATACTGCACTACATAATATATTACATGTCTACACAATAAACTATTAAAACGAACAAGTAACATAGCAAATAAATATAAATGAACAGTATTATTGTCTTTCAATCAAATCTGATTACTATAATAACTTATATTATAGATATTCTCTAAATTTTATTTTATATAAGTAACCCGCCCCACCATTTTGTGCTGTTTTTTATTTTTCGTACTAAACTGTAAAATGTGTGTATATACTATGAAAATTTCACCAATATTGGTTCATTTATTTTTTCACATCTGGAGTTTATCTAGACTAATACATATAGAGTTGACAAGAGGAAAACATTGTTGTTTACGATTTTATGACGAAAAGTCTCCCTTTACAAAAAAATTTGCTTGTTTTCTGAAGAAAGTGAGTTCACTACATAAAAATCTGAGATCAAACATACAGGGTGTTAATACATTTAAAATCTCAGATATATCTAAAGTGAAAAATGCCATTATTTATAATTTTATACAACAAATTTGTTTAAAATTCAAAGTAGAAACAATGAAACAATAACAACAATACGTTAAAATATCACGAACAGATAACAGAGTAACTATGAATAAATGTAACTGGAAGGTAATAATTGGGACATTTCGATATGATAAAATCTATAGAATGCTACATTGACATTTGCCAGTTAAATATATCAACAACACAGTTACAGTAAACACTTTTATTGAAAGCCTCAAGTTTTAATTTTGAATTTTTATAAAATCAACTCAAATAAATAATAATATTCATAATTTAGATGTCAATATTTATTTTGTACTCAAGATTTTCATTTGGCTTGAAGCAACTTCTTGTACTAATACTCATATTTAAGAAATAAATAATGCCACTTCTCGTATGAGTGTGTTCCTGCCTCCTTAATTTATTAATACCCTACATATCTGATCACAAATTTTATGTGATACATTCATTTTTTGGACATCCGAAATTTTTTACAAAGAATCACATTTCGCCAAAAATCAATAATAATAATTATTTCCTTTTGTCAACTCCATCCAGGGATACGCGGTATGTGGTCCACTTGCGCAATTCCTGTTTCTCTATACCTATATAAGAGATTCTGTAGTACTTGTTATTATATGATGGTAACACAATGGGGTAGCCATTACATGTAGTGCGAGAGTTTATATAAGAATTAACCATGAATTTCTTTTTTATCTGTTAGATTCGCACGTATATTTGAGAAATAAATGTATTATTATTACCATAAATTAATGTGGAATAAAGATTAGACAGCCAAACAAGCATTTTAAAATTTTATTCAAATACAAAGAAATATATCTCGCTATTTTTAAAACAGAAAAGGCTATAGGGCGATGTATAGGTACATATATCCTTTATGTTGTTTTTTCAGTTCGAGTAACGAGGAGCAGCAGTAGGCAGCTTTCAGTGAGAGCCTGAAGATGGCAGATGAGATTCTGCCGAAACGTCGTTCAGACAACCGTGACTCCTGGAGTAGTCGACCATCGACGCGGGAGAGTACCCGCAAGTACAATAACACTTCATATATCCTTTAATTCGCTTCTCGAATAAATAATCAGAGAATCACTAATTCACTTTTCACTATTCGTCTGTATTATATAGAGTCTGTGGAAGATGAACCGAGGAGGAATATCATATGTACGTGCCTGTAGAAGAGGCAGCCTCATTCCACAGATGACTTCTGACCTCTCCACAGCCTACATTTGGTTGTATGCCAACGAATTTGATGCGTAACATTGTTGTCAGAGCCACTTCTCCTAGATATATATCTAGTGGTGACAGACACAGCATTACCTCTCAGCTCTCGTTGGCGTTGTTCGCATAGCTCCGTTTATGCTTACTCAGGCAACTCTCTGCACTTGGCTGAGTTTGACTTTAGGTGTAGTCTGTTTTCTGTTAGACCACCAGACCACAGCTCCTTCGGTTTTCACTGGACGTATGACACGTATATCCACATGACCACGTTGGGTTTCATTCCCCAGGTTTTCCCCACGATCCTGCGGTATTGCTCAGAAGAAATGTAAGCCTTCTTTAGTCTTCTATCTAAGTGAAGATTCCATGTTAGTTTGGCCTTGAAGGTTACTGCAAGGTATTGCACTTCTGATGCGAAACTTAGTGCTGTATCCTAGAGGGCAGGCCTTAAATACTACTAATTTCGTTCTCCTTATGAAGAGAACCATTTTCGTCTTTCTAGGATTGACAAATAGGGAGTGCTCTCTGCACCATTTTTGAATAATTATTCTTAGGGCCCCCTGCATTCTTTCGCATAGGACATTATTGTTAAGTCATCTGCCTAGGCAATTGTGTGGAATCCTTGTGAGTTGAGGCGGCGCAAGAGGCTATCAAGAACGAGGTTCCATAGCAGTAGGGACTATTCCTCGTATAGAGGTACACCACACACACACTACCACACTAATTTGTGCAACTCTTTTTGATATCATGTTGGATGCCCGTGGAGATGGGAGACTGAAATTTGGAATGGAGTTTTCAGTGCTGTCACGCACTTTCAATTTTAAATATTAAAATCATCTTGATATTAATCTACCCCTATTGGTACGATCACGCTGTATGAACTTTTCAGAAGAATATAGAAGAAACAGGAATCTCTCGAAATTTTCATGTAGCAATGTTCTTTGATTTCTCCATTATAAAAATTTAAAGAAATATTTATCTTTGAAATGATGTAGAACGTACATTATTGGCCAAACGTTAATACTGACTTTTCATCCTACTTGAAGTCTCTCACTTTTGTAAAAATGGTCGACTAATTTTAAACACACTGTACATTGTTGCTCCTACGTAGGTGGGCGTTCCACTGAACGCAACTTTTATTAATTCTCAATTTAATTATATTGCATAACACATCTCCGCCTACCCCTTTTGTTATACTTGACCCACGCCATACAACCGCCTTAATGACAATTTAAACATAATCTAATTTACAATGCTGATGCTACATATTACAGAGCAATTTTAGAATTTCTCTTATACCCTAGCGATAAGAACGAAACGCTGTTGCTTCATAAAACAATAAAATATTCCAATATTATTATTTTAATTATAGTCACCGAGCCATATGGTAATTAATTCATTAAATTATTTTTTGTGACATAAACACTAAATCCATAACGACAATTTAAAAATATTATTACTGAAGTACATGGAGTGTATACCTACTGGCTAAATCTCAAAATCTGTGTGAATAGGACCCATAGAACAAATTGATAAAGGAGAAAGTTTCGCAAATAAATTTTGTATTTAAATCAAAGCAGACCATGTAATACGTTGCAATAATCTTGAAAAAAATAAGTTTTAAAGAGGCTTCTAATTGTCTCACTGTTCATCAGCATCGTTCCTAGATGATTTCTGTATCAATTCGGCAACTTGCTTGCAAGATTAGAATATGTTGTGCTGAATATACAGGTTGCTTTGGAATGAACCGGGCATCGGACTTGCAAATAAATTGACAGAAGGAACAGTGGCTTTAAGGCCTGCCTCACCAAGTCGAACTTTGGACCGCTGTGCGCTGGCGCTGCTATCAAAAGAATACCACGTATTGGTATTTTTCCCTGTTAACAAAATTACGTCCGCATTTCGATCATATTTAAATTAAATTTAAAAGGAACATTTGTAAATTTTCTCGTAAATATTTTTAAACTTATACAGTATTATAAAGTTCTAGTATCGGTCACACCATTCAAGAGACATACGTTTCGATGACAAATGAACATCGAAAGTGTTCAAGTATAGTCTTTACTGCAATGTTCAAGTGTAGTGTTCAGTGCAGTATTCAAGTGTTTTTGTGTTTATAGAAACCATTTCAGTGTTTTTTGTTAACACCAGTTGTGTGAAAAATTATTTTGCTGAAAATAGTATTGAGGTTCTACCTTAGGTTGTCCAGACAAGAATCCGTTAGAAACATTTAGGAAGTAATGGTTAAATATGTAGCAAGATAGGGTTTTTAATGTTCCAAGTATTACACTAATACATACGGGTATTTCAGCTTGTTAAGTAGTACAAAGTATATCTTTGTTCATACGAAAGGGGCATGTTAAAACACGTAATGAGTTTTAATAAAGCTTTTTGAAACATTTAAAAAAGTTTTTAATATACTTGATGTGTATAAAAATATTTGTTTAAACGATGCTACAGAGTTTTTTATAAATAAATTAAAGTTATATATTGAAAACAACACAAAAACAGTACGAATAAAAAGTAGCAAAAAACAACAAAAAAAGGACTGAGTAACTAAAAGTATATTAAATTATAAATTAATTAAGAAAACGAAAATAAATTATTACAGAAATCTAAAAAACAAAACTAAAAACTCAAATGAACAATTTTGGCAAACAGTATACACTTTATGTAACAAATATCAGTCAGAAATAAATATTGAAAATATTTATATCAATAACAATGTACTGTATGACGAGCAAGCTATTGTTAACAAATTTCATGATCATTATAGCGACATTGGGGAAGCATATGCTAGAAAAATAAGATGAGATAAGAATCTAAACTTTAAAAACACAATAATAGAAAATTCAATATTCCTAAGAAACATATATAAAACACCAGCTATTGATAACATCAAGTCTGAAATATTAAAAGAGATGGCAGATCAAATATTGAGCCACTAAAATATCTTATAAATAAATCATTAATATATGGTATATTTTCTGATATCTTAAAAAATTATATAATAAAATATTTTTAACAAAAGCTTTTATTTAAATGCTCTAAAAAATAGAAAATAAACTTTCATTTTGTTACATTATATAATTTTTTTATGACATAAAAGCTTGTCGAGAAATTTTCCTGTGTAAAGGAGATTGCCCGTGACAAGCTTTTATATCATAAACAAAATTATACAGGGTGTTCGGAAACAAAGTACAAAAAAAATAACTGTAGATTCCTTGCCCAAATTACTTGGGGTTCAATATATAAAACTTTTCAAAATACCTCTTCGTTTTCAAGTTATAGCCCCTTTAAAGGGGTACGTTAAAAACTATTTTCATTTTTTTACTCAAAAAATAAAACTCCAAAAAACAAAATATTTAGTGTATCTACTACACTTATTGAAAGGCATCTTGTAAATTTTTTTTGTCCCCTTGAGTGCTTCACCAAGGAGTGGAATGGGCAACCCCTAATATATTTTAACCTCTCCACAATAAAATTGTGAGAGGTTACTAAAATTGGTTCAAAAACGAAAATTGAGGTAACATCAAATCTTTACATTTTGAGGTCCTAGGAACCCAAAAAAGTGGTTTTTGAAAAATGTCTGTGTGTGTGTATGTGTGTATGTGTGTTAGCACGATAGCGCCGAAACTACTAAACGGATTTGAATGAAACTTTGCGTGTGGATTTCTTTAGTGTCCCAGAAGATCTGAAAAGGTTTTGGTTGAGATCGGATTACGTTTAGTGCCATTTTGACGCAACAAGTTGTTTATTTTATAATTATTTTCAATTTGCAATGGAACCATTGAAAAGCAATTAAAATTTTGATTTCAACGATATATCACACTTCCACCCTTTCGATTTGGTTTCCGTGAAAAAAATTAAAAACAAAGCAAATATGGCATAGATTGCATTTCGCATGACATGATCGATGCGCGTAGCCGTTACATCGTGAAACTCGTCACACCACGTGTCAATTCATGTGTGAGGGTTTCTTCACTGCTCTAGAAGTAGAGCGGATTACGTTTAGTGCCGTTTTTAAATATATATACAGACAACTCGAAGAATTAAGCTACAAATATTCCTCTAAAATCTAGTAAAATTACTGAAATGCTAATGTTTGATTTAACAGAGACAGCCGCGAGCGATCGGATTGCAATGAGCAAATTTTGATGATTGTCATTGTCATCGTTTGTCATCCGATAACGTTGGTGTCATGTCATGTTAATAAAATTTCGGCACATTTGTAACTTTTAGTGGATTGTCACAAACTTTAAAGGTAGATGTAACAATATCAATATCATATGCTTTCTGTACCTTCGTTGGTGAATTTATTATAGATTACCACTTTACCAATTTTCAGTTTGTTGCTTTACAAATCTGTAGTATTTAGGATAACTAGACTTTCTTAGTCGTTCAAGTGACGTTAAAGTTGTTAATATCCTAATAGTATATTATTCAACAAGCGATAATGTAGGTAATAACTCGCATAGATGATTGTAAATTCATTAAGTTGAGGATTTTTTAGTGCCTCAGAAGAAAGGTTTTGGATGAGATCGGATTACGTTTAGTGCCGTTTTGTTACAGAATTTAATGCTCTTTTCGGTTTCAAAGATCCACCTAGTGGGGAGGTTCCAGCCGCTTCCAGTAGCTGCCGATTTTTAAAAAATATTTTTAAAATCCATTAATTTTGCATTTCAGAATAAAATATGTTTTGATTTCCTTGTTAATTCTAAAACTTTTTCTTCTCTATAAAAAATGCCGTGATGACCTTTTTCGTGATAAAAATAAAATTTACGTTCATGCATTTCAATCGTTACTGATACCGATAATGTTTTTAAAGTTTTAGTAGGCTGCTATAATTGAATAATCTAAATATACATTAGCAACTTCTATGCAATAATAAACGTACACATTTTTAAAATCAAATTGTCAAATATTCTGTTTATTAATGGGATAATATATTAAATACAAATAATAATGATATTAAAGAAGTGTAACGATTTAAAAATTTATTAAGCCCTAATAAATTCTTAAATTGTTTCAGTTCTTTAACATTATCATTTACCTCATAATCTAATAAGTTACCTGCAATGCAACTTAACTATTAACACTAGTATAGTGTATACGACTCGAATTGAAACCGTATAAAAACTAAAAGTCGGCAAAAACAGCCGGTATCTCTGGCGGAGGTAAACAGAAATGCTTGTCATAAGAAAAACAATAAAGAGAATCCGACTGTTTTTGTCGGCTTTTAGTTTTTATACGGTTTCAATTCTGGTCATATACACTATACCTATATAAAAGAAGCTGATTCGTTTAAGTATCTTGGCATAGTTATAGGTAAGCATTTAATATGGGATCTGCATGTTAGGTATCATTTAGCCAGATTTAAATATCTTAAACAAATTTTCAAAATAAACCAGCTGAAAATCATGTATCACTTCTAATTGAGTAACTTTCATATGGTATAATAGAATGGGGAGAAATAAATAAAAACCATTAAAAAAATCTGAAAACCATACAAAAGAGATTTATAAAAATGATATACAACTTATATTTACTCGTCAAACTTATTATTCTTGGAAAGTAAATTATTGAATATCGAGTAGTTTTACAGTTTATCTTCTCCAACATATATTCAAAAAAATAGACATATAATAAGTTATAAGGCTCATAATTATCAGACCCGAAAAAGAATTAATTACTAATAAAATTACATACAAAAAGAATATGACAGAGATGCTATGTTTACCTGGGCCCTTTATTATATGATATTGAACCGACTGAAATAAGAAATATTAGCCGATTGTGCATTTAAAAGTAAATTGAAACAATTACTATTAATTTATGATATAAAGACTCTCCTTAATATAATATATTATGTAATGTGTATTATGTGTATGCATAAATGTGGATATGTATTAGGAATATTAGGTAAATATGTTTGTTACAGAATGCTACTACTTAGTTGTTGTTAAATGCTTCAGAGAGTAATCAAGAAATGTATATTTGTCCGTGTTGTGTATTATTTAGTAGGTATATCTTACATTCCGACACTACTGTAAAACTATTGGGAGAGAAATAAACATTACTATACATCACTTACAAACTTTAATCGCCAAGTAAATAGTTGATTATGACACTAGACTTATATTTCTGAAATATATTAATATAATTGCTTTATTAAATGGAGTTCCCTTTCGACAGAATTTGATAGGTATTCTCAAATTACTTCCCATAATGAGTAATTAATCTAATTCGTGATTTAATAATACTCTTAGAACGGAATCGAGTAGATTACAGCGATTACCTAATTATCTAATTATAGGATTATCTAATCAAGATTCTCTTGTCTTTGAGTTCAGTAGTGCAATATGATGCCGATTGAGATAAGTTGACATTATTCACCCCTAGAGATTGCATTTATTAGGTAATATCTACTGGGTTACAGGAGAGGACGTTGTTCTTAATCCTAGATGAGTTTTATTGCAGAGTGAATGTAGTCGGCAAATTTTAATTTAGTTTAAACATTTTAGCGAAAGTCATTTGCATATATTATATGAGTAGCAAATGTGCTCTCATGTAAAGTATCCAGAGTAAAATAGTTTTTTTAAAAACTAAAACATAGAAGAATTAGATACGAATTTCGTCTACTGTTCGCATTATTGAGAAATGGTTAAATCTGTAGATGATCTATTAAGAGTACCTGTTGGTAATTTAAATAAATTTAAATGTAATAATGGTTAATTGAAATGCGGCTTGCCAGACGATAAATCTGTTAACTTTCCCGAAAAATTTTATTCACATAAACAAATAAAATCTCAATTTTGTAAAAATGGCTTTCAACGATTTTTTTTTCTTTTAGTAGTAGTCAGATGACGGGAGAGCGACGAGAAGTGACTCTGAAAGTATCAAAGTAAGGTGATAGCAATAGTTTCTAAATAGCTCTGACGTCACCCATATAACGTCATCCTCTCTGTAAAAAGAAAATTCATGCTATCCGTGAGTTTAGTTCACTAGTTGCCGTTTCACGCAGTAGTCGGGCCTGGTCGATGCCTGCTCCGAACCACCAAAAAATGTTTCAAGTTCCAAAAGACGAAATATTTTCACTCTGACGATACTACGATCCGTGGCGCATCCACAAGCGTCATTTCTGCCTCTTGAAATTTAATGAATTAGATAGTTGAGACCGTCCAGTTTTCTCAGTCAGCCGGAGCGACTCATCGGCAGCAGACGTGTCCACTACCAAACACAGGTACCGTTAGTGTCATATATCATTTCCGAGCAGTAAAATTTTGACAAAGTTTGTACTACGTCAATAACCAGCATCGCATCCGTCTGGCGTCTGCTCCTTTAATAAGTTGTTACGTTTCAGAAAAGGACCTGAGGAGCCATGTGGTGAATTCCGTTACGACCATTTTCCAGCTGTAGATGTGCCCGACAATAATATCAGATAGTAAGTAAGATTATAGAGAAATAAGGTAAACTAATAGGTTAAGCTTGGCTAGTGCAATACCACTGCTAACTGCCGCAAGTCTGACCATCAAGGGGATCGGGCTTAGCATTATATATATATATATTCTTCTTATTTATTCATTATTATTGTATCTTTTTATTTCTTGTTTTTTCCCTTTTGTGACTTACCACATACACATAATATTATGTATTATTACAAAATTATTATTAATATTTAAAGGCAATTACACCATCATTTGTATACAAATCATTACGCAGAGAAAGCTGAATATCGAACAATTTTGCAAAATAACGTACAGCTAAATAATGAAATTATATTCTTATATCATTACTAATTTCAAAAAATCAGCATTTGTCGAAGAGATATTTTCAAACATTTTGCTAAGAGTAATCGTCACGGGAATAGTTGGTGGGTAACATTTTAAAGGTTTCTGAATTGCGCCAAATACTTTAACTCCTACAAAATGTGGCTGAAAGCAGAAAATTACCTTTGAATTTAGCACAGGAATTATCCTTTCAGCAAGGTGGCTCCCCCCCTTATAAATCCAAAATAATGACCAATTACCCACAAAGAACGTCACTATAGTGAATGGTTCTATGCGATGGCCTCCAAAATCACCTGACCTAGCTCCTCTGGATTTTCCCTTTGGCCTTATTTAAAATACTCAACTCGTATTACACCTCGCGAAAATTTAGAGCTAAGACGTACAATAAATAGTGTAACAGCCCAACAATAGTTTCAGTTATTCAAAATACATTTATGCGATTACAGAAGTATTGACTTCAATGTGCGATATTTTTAACAACTATTTAAATTATCGTGTTTCTATTTTTACTTGCTTTTCTTTAACTAACAATATATATTTCATCTTTTATTTAACAAACTTCCTGGCATAATCAATTCATGAAATTTTGCACAGCTACTAACATTGGATGACAATGCAGAATTCCACCATTAGTTTTGTAAATATCCGTACGTAGGGGGCACGGGGGTGAAAATTGATTAAATATGTTATTCAACCGGCACCTCCGGCAAATCCTAGAATACAAAATAATTTCTCGGCTGATTATAGCCTTCTACGGGGGGTCACAATATTTATGTATGATAATAAATTAAAACGTGACTAAAAAATGAAATGAAAAAATAAAAAAATATTTTAAAAACTTGTTTTTCTTTTGTCTGGTCCATAGCCGAGTGGGTTAAGGCGCGAGATGGCAGTCGCGATTAATCATACGGACATCGCACTACCGCGTTCGAATCCTGGCTCTGGCACTGGCACTGTCGGAGGAAATAGTTGTATGTTCGCGTTTTTTCAATGTGTAACCTCCTTCCACACAAGCCTCTGGCTTCTGGAATTGGGGGTTGTCTAATTTCTGTGGTGTTATTTATTTATTTTGTAAGAAAAGCAAATTTTTTTTAAATTTCTTTATATAAATTGTAACCACCTTAGTGTGTAGTTTCAGTTAACTTGGATTGAAGTAAATTTATCTCGTTTCAGTAAACTAGAATTTTGATTGTGTTAGTCCCACATTTAAATAAATAAATAAACGCCACAGAAATTGTTTAAATTCCAGAAGCCATAGGCTTGTGCGGAAGAGGGTTGCACATTGAAAAACGCTGATATACAACAATATCCTCCAACAGGGCCAGTACCGGAGCTGAGGCTCGAACCCGGTAGAGCGATACCCGTTCGATTAATCGCGATTGACGCTTCGCGCCTTAACTAACACGGCTATCGGCTAAATTTAAATGAGACTTATGTTAGATTCCTTATTAGTGGTGATATTAAATGTTATCTTGTTACTAATATGGTTCCACTTGAAAAAATTTAGTTTCATCCAGAAAACTATTTGAAAATTTTTGTTAATTCATAAACCACATAAGTAATTCATATTATCGACGTGATTTCTACCGTTACATGGATTGGTTAAAATAAATCTGAACAGTCATGACACACTTAAACTTAATATAGAAAATGAATAACACAAAAATTTCAAACCAGTTCTTTCAAACAAATTTCTATAAACCAAGTTTAATGAATTTTCTACAGACACTATAACAGTGTCATCAGCGTAAGATACTAAATGTCCTTTAAATTGTTTTAACTTTGTAATACTCTTTAATTATTTTCTTAAGGGATTTAAGACAATTACGCAACAGCTATTCCCCACAATTTTTAACTGATGCAGCTGTGATTCAAACACAGGAGAAACAACAACTATTAACAGAGCTTTCTCTCACAGAACTGCGGTCTGCTGTATCAGCAACATATGAAGAACCAAACTGAACATAAGAATTCGAACCCAGAACTTCTTTGTGTCAAGATCAACACATAAAGACACATTAAGCTGAAATGTTCATGTATATTGTATATTATTGTAAGTTTGTGTATTGTATTTGTGTTCTATTATCATAATAATGAATGTAATGATAGACGGTGTCGGAAATATAGTTTATGGATCAAGTAAATCTGATGATCTCTTGAATTTCCTGACAGAAATATTTTTATAAATTTCTTGTTACCGTTGCTATATATTCCTAAAACATATAATACATATAAATCATCACATTAATTACGATAACTTCTCTACCAATACATTTACGTCCCCATCAATATGTTATAAGGATAAGTTGGAATATTATAGCGATACAATATTACAAATTTGCAACAAAACTGCAGTCTCAGTTTAATTAACTGGTTTCTCACTAACGAATCTTTGAAGGGATTGAATGACACATTTTCACCATCAAGCCTTCGAGAAACAATATAGAACTTTAAGACAGAGATTCAATAGTAAGTGCACTTGAGTCTAGTATGATTCTTGAACTACATAAGGGAATACACATAAAGTATGTCAGGTAAATGCTTTTAGTTTATGAAAATATAAATTTTAACGATTATTGGGTACGAGAATTTTAACAAAAGATATCCAGGATGAAAATTTGTCAATATTCACGGCGGGTCAGGCGTTGTCAAAAATCTCGGTTTACATATAGATAATAAATTACGTTTTAAACAACTTATAAATAAAAATATTCAAAAATCCTGCTTAATATTAAGTCATCTATATTCAAATAGGCATTTTCTAACAAAAGAAATAAGCTTATGCTCTGCGAGTTATTGATTTTATCTCATTTTAATTATTGTGACGTAATTTACTGCCCTTGTTTCGATATTGTCTCTATTAATAGAATACAACGCATGCAAAACACATACATTAAATTCATATATGGCCTTGGTAGAAGACAGCATGTATCACCTAAAATCAACGAAGCAAAATGGCTTAATATGAAAAATTGATGTAAACCACACTTATCCACTCTTACCAACAAAATTATTACAACAGGTAAACCTTACCTAAAGGCGCCTCTTGTTACACGACAAACGGCAACGTAAGAGTGACTTAGGCTTTTCTTTTTTTTTCTATTCTTTCCACTTTTCGGCGCAATGAAGTTCATTTACTCATACTACTTTCTATTAATTTATTACACTTTTTTAAATTAGTTAAGTATTAGGTTAGTCTATTATATTATTTATTCTCTATTTTTACAAACATTATACACAAATAAAGACAATTTATTATTATTATTACATGATTTGGGGTCAGCAAGAAGCGAAGTGTCGTGGAACTAGACGGGCTGGTCAAGACATGCCCGGTTTGGAGAAAACAAATTGTAAAAATGAAAACCTCCTCTTGTCAGAGCGACAAATTCAAAAGGTATTAATATTTAAAAATTTCAAAAAGGATGTAAACAACTAAACTTAATACTACGCACGCGAACTGAACTTTGATAGATTGCCATGAAAAATGTGTTGTTTTCTAATAAATGGCGGAGGAGCCGGTGATATAGACTGTTCCTTTTTCAAGCTGATACCTGCATTAATAAAAATCAAATTCAAATTAGACCAGAAGTGTCGAATTTATGAGACCACACCCACCTCCTGTTTGAAGTTGATTATGTTTTTGTTTGCATTAGTGGAACAAAAGCATTTAAATTTGTTGCGTTACGATTGTTAATGGTAACTTGCTTGAGTTTTACTTACAATAAGAGATGCATCAGAAATAAAATAATTGCCGTAAAATATCAGTAACCACAAATTAATTAAGGTTTAACATGAATAACATAGGTCTAACAGTATATTTTCTTACAAAGAAAGAATGTTTCATCAAAAAAATTATGAGTGCTACAGAAAACTTGAGACGATTTTCTATTTTTTGGCAAATTTTGTACATGATACGCTATGTTTCATCCATGTCGCAAAAAATGAAGTACATTTTGTCTACCACTGTTTTTTACCAATTTTTTTATTATTACTTTACCACCATTTTTATACTAATGCTCCGGCGTCATTAAATACACAGCTATTATATCACTTAACCAGGATACACCTACACACGCACAGCAACTATTCCCTGCCATTGCTTTCTGCCACAATTGAGACTTGAATTTGGGAGAGACAACGGAACACAAACCGTAGTACAGTTCACTACTATTGTCTCCGTAACTCGTTAAATAAACATGCACACCCGAGTTAGGGTCGAACTCAGAACCTCTTGGCCTCAAACATGTAAGCACTGAGCGGATATGAAAAGTATAGGCAAATCCATATTTAAAAAAGGCGTCCGTGTACAAAACTAGCTTTTCATCATCTTTTTCCGCGTGTAGAGCAGTAATAGTATCAACATTATGCTTTTAAATTAAAGTAAATCGATAAGGGTTGTTAAGATCCCGTCAGAAGTTTGCACCTTTTATAGCTGCTATTAGATTCAAGAAGCTCATCATGTAGCAACTCAATTGCCATAATAGTAAAAAGTTACAAACAGTAATAAAATTACCTTCTTTTCGCAATATTTTACGTAAACTAATAAAATATTTACTTAATACCATTTTATTCTCTAAAGTTGAAAAAAAAATTAATACCATTTGTATAAATTTTTAATAATAGGAAACCCATTACGTTAAATCCATCCAGCGTCAAAATATCCCAAATCAAATTAAGAAGAATTTTGGGATATTTTAATAATAAGGTTATTAATCTCACTTCTATTTACATAATGACAAATATATTTGAAATCATACAGCACCAAATTGTACCTAACAACCAGGATAACAATTAATTAACTTAAATAGTTAATTATAATTATAAGGTTAATTATTATAATTTTTAACCACTGTAATTTTTAAACACCGTGACTCTTATTCCAGATCGTTGTTTATTATTATGGTCCATGATCTTGACAGATTCCGAAAATTATCTAGTCTATGGTACTGGCGCCATCTCTAAGCCGACCCGCGAATAACCATTCTGTTGCTAACTTCCTTCTACTAAAGGGAACTATCAATAGGAACCCATGTCTGTAAGGGAGTAGACACACAACACCAGATTGTCCGTAATTGGAATAGTAAAACTGCACATTTAAAAATAATTTCTCGTTAACTTGTTCAAAAATAAAAACGAAAAATTGACTTTATCATTAGTTTAAGTTATCTTAATTAATAATGGGTAAATATTTATAGAGTTTGACACAATGGTGCTTCTCGCCTAACTAAACAACTTCGTAAAGTTGCAATTTAGATATTAATTCGAACTGCTGAAAAATAATAAAAACTTCGAAATTTCAGTAATTACATTTGGGTTGAGTTTTAGGAAGATAAATGACAGCTGAAAGTGTACATATTCATTTCGTTTAAATTATTTTTTATATATATTTGTTTATAATGCTCAATTTTAAGGTTATAAACAAAGTTATCTATATCTTTGATTATTTCAAGCATCAAATTATTGTAAATGTATTTTTTCTTTTTTGAGTTCTATACCACGCATAGACATAACCGAGAAACCTAACTAATTACAGAATTTCCTTTAAGTTAAATAATTCCTCTGCTAAAATATGCTGGAAAACACTTAATGGCTAACAGTAAAATAAATAAAATTCCAATTAAACTAATAATTGTAAGACAAACATTGAACTTTTTCAGTGTGTTACTATGAACACGATATACAGACATTTACATGCCAGTCAATCAAATGCTCAAGTTATGATGGGTTACATATTAAAATATGTTACTCTACTGTCCATTGATCTTGCCTAACTTCAGACATATTATAAATACACGTTGACATCAAAGTATATTTCCTGATAACTGGAAACAGGCCTCTGTAAAACCTATACCAAAAATGAATAATCCTGAAAATTTCAAGGACCTGAGTCCAATCAGTATTTTACTACCTCTATATATCTTTACCAATTCAATTAAAAATAACTTTATTTAAGTTAAAAACATAAATGTCCTCCTCGAATGTAACTTGGAGCCAACCAAACAACCACAATGCAACGCAATATGGTAGAAGAAGGACGGGATAGGGTAGACAAGAAAAATAAAACTTAACATATTTCGCCTAGATGGAAAAATTAAAAATCTGATACAATTAATAATTCCAAGTAAAAGGAGGAATAAAATAATTGTCAAATGAGGTGGAGGGGGTGAAGTGAGGTACCGTCATCGGTTTAAGCGCTGAGATCTCGATCGGCGAAGTTAAGTAGTACTTGTATGAGTGATGTTGTAGTGTATACTACATTTAATCAAAAAATTAACTCAAAAAATTTCAAAATCTGTCAAAATACTCAATATATCCACACACTATGCCAAAACCCATAAAAAAGTACGCTTGTATTTTAGTTTAACAAAAAACCACAATATTCAGAATTAAATTTCAGGAAAATTTACCCCAGACCGATAATTCACCATGAGCCCAAAAATATCGCCAAAACATTCTCATTATTAATTCTGCCAATTTTACAGCCAAAACATTCAAAATTATCAACCTTAAAAATATCGCACCCGTATATTTTCATTCTATTCATCGTACTCTCCACAGTCCCCAAATATCAAATTTTAATTCATTTAAATAAAAATTCTACATGCATTCTTCTCCGCGTTCAGTCACAAGCTCTGGCAAGTCTAACCGTAATTGCGTAGTAAATAAATTACAAACTGTTTATTTGTTTCTCTGCACGTCAACTTAGTATAGCGTATCAATATCTACTCCTACTACCTAAAACCTTCACCGTGATAATTAACATAGTCCAGTCGCTTAGCGAAGTTTTAATAATTAGGTTTTCATAAAGTTACTAATATCTCCCTTAGTAAAAATAATACAGGATCCATAAAAAAAATCAAAAACTTCAAATTTTAGGCTCTATTTAATGACATAACTTTCAAGTAGGATTTTCAAAAATTTCAATAACTACGCAGTTACGAGAGTGCACGGAATAGCTGGGGCTAGCAACCGGTTTTAGACCAAGCCCGCACGCAGTCTGGAGGGCATTTCCAGCTTACAAAAAACGTTTCCACCTGACTCGATGGGGCATGATAAACGCAACCACAAGAAAGTATATAAGCTTAGGCACGCCGAGGCTCGAACAAGTTCCGTTAGTGCCGCGTTCTATAATCGTACTCGTTTTTCCTTGGTGATTCAAGTCAAAAATATCCATAATCTCTGCCCTAGTGCACCTTTAATATTTTTAGCGATTTTTAATTAATATTTAACCGGCTCCTTCGCCAATAAGTAAATTTTTAAAATTTATGAAAACAACCAACGAATTAATGTTTAATTTTTCTTTCTTTACGACAGAACTATCGTAGTTGAAAAGTTACCCATTTATTAGAATTTATTTTTTAGTTACTTTTTATAATCATTTCAAAAACCTTGTGAGGTGAATTTAAACAAATATTTTAATTTGTATTAAGACAAGTGTGTATTAATCAACGAGAGTATACAGCGGGGTTACGAAAGTGACCCGCCTACCCCACAAAGTAACTTTTTCGAACTGTTAACCAAAGTTAAGTACTCCGAAACCCTGTACAGAGTGAAGCCTTGACCCTGATACCGGCGTATAGTTATTTCTCTGAAACAACAACGGAAGTTCCTATAAATAAATTAAATGCAGGAACACCAACTTGAGTTTCAAACGAAGCTCACCGACTAGCCGATTTTTATTTTCCCCACTCAGAGGTTCCCGTTCGTGTTCAGTGAACGGCATCTCATTTCGCCATCCTGGTTGAGTGGAAGAGTAGCTGTAGCTAAACTGCGCCAGGATGTAAATATATACAGGGCATTAAAATAAATAAATAAATAAAATAAATAAAGGTAAGCAAACACTAATTCAATTTGGGCGGTTTATACGAGAAAATACTAAAAAAAATACCCGTTCGGAACAACTACTGAAGACACAGCACCCCCACTGCAAAGTATATAATTTTTCAATGTTCAGGTTTAGGATATATTTTTATTTCGGTACTATAGGGTTGGTGAAAGGGAATTTAGAAAACATAAAATACCAAACAGAAATAAATTTTTAACATATATAAGCATAACAAAAGTAAAAAAAATCAAGAAGTGAAACTCACCTCTACACGAAGAGGGTACTTTAACCAATTCAATGCAAAAAAAGACAAGGCTCCTCCTATACCCAACTCGATAATTGAAATTTGTTGATGTGACAGCTAATCAGGCTTCCACGCAAAAATACACGAAATTTTACTTATCAAATTACTTATGTCCCAACATGATTAAACTCACCCAAAAGAGAATTCAAGTCCACCATCAAAGAGGACAATCGCCATCTCCTATTCCCAAACATTTGACGTTCTTCTCAGTGTTGCCTAAACTTAGTAACCACAAAATTGCCTGTTCTTAGCCGGCCAATGAGAAGTTATAAAGGTAAATATTTATAATAAAAGAGAACACAAACCCAACTGGCAAAAAATTTTTATGAATGTAAAACCTGGCTCAGTGGCTCAACGCTTATGTGTTAGGCTTGGAACCAAAGAGACCCGAGTTTGAATCCCGGATAGGGTATGAATATTTAGTGGTGCTTTTCATGTGTTACCGAGTTGGTAGCAGTGGACTAATGAAATTGTGTGAGACACAACACGGCTAGTTGCTGTACCAATACTGAGTTCGAGTCTCAGCTGCGGCAGAGGGCAATGTCGTAGGGAATGGTCATTGTATAATAATTGTCCATGTGTATGTGTCCTGGTTGACTGGTGGAATAGCTAATGCTAAACTCCCAATCAGTTAATAATTATTTTGTCATTAACGCAATCTTATACACAAGCCTCGAGTATGAATGATTGCTTACTCAGTCTCTACAACCTAACAGTTTGTTACATGGCCTATGTCCATTTAACAGTTTTATATAAAAACTAGTATTTTGTTTATATTTAGCACGATCTGTGTAACATTTTGATTCAGTTTTTGTAAGTGAAACTGTTTTCAACTAACCGAATCTTACTTGTATAACTGCTAAACCATTTCACACTGTTTTATGTACATACTTTAATATCTTAGGAACTCAGTCATGTTCTATTAAATATTATGTGCCTCTGAATAGCATCCCAGGAGACGATTGTTGATTGTCTAAAAACATTTATTTACATCAGATACCTATATTTCAATTTTTATATTTTTGTTTACTATGTAAGTACATATGGTTATTTTCCTTACATTTTCTCGTTACTATATATAGTATATCCTATAAGATGTAATATATTTACTGAGTTTTCACAATACGTTTTACTATTTATTTACAGCTGTTCATATTGTTGGTTATGTACAAAATAGAAATTACAAACTGAGGCAAAGGCAAATCAGCTGTGGTATGGAAGTAATAAAAACTTTTATTATAGGTTCCTTTTATCGATCATATGCCACTATTGCAGTTGTGAGTAAATGAAATTGTAGAATTTGTGACCTGCAAGTTGTTGCGCTTAACACAACAATTGACAGATGGCCATACCTGTACTATTTCTACATTTTTATAGCTTTTAATTTAATTAGGGGATTAGATTTCTCAAGTTTATTTGGTAGCATTATTTTCCAGTAAGTAGGACAAAAAAGTTTACCTTATCAGTAAAACTCACCAGGAAATCATTTGCTTTCAGCCTTTGTACTGATTGGAACGTATATAATTTTTAACTGTGGACTTCAGTAATTGATATTACATTTTTATATCCGCGTTAACAATAACATCCAGGTAAATTTCATTTATTAGTATATTAAAATTTAATTAACCTTCAATTTTTGTCTTTGATGTAATTTACTATACGTACCACGTACTATATGTACCACATGGTTTTAAAATATTTTTTTCCTTTCTTTTTCATTTTTTGGCAATTTATAGTTTACGAAATCAGCTTAAATTATTAGACATTCTATATATGTTTTTATATAGATACTTGTATAGTTATATTCTTATATTCTATATATATATGCTTTTATATATATTTATATATTTCTATATATGTACTTATGTACTTATATGTTTATGCACATATATACTTATACATTTCTATATACGTTTCTGCATAGCTTCTTCATTCCTGCATAGCTTTTGCACAGCTTATCTTTCATACAAATAAAATTTCGTTAACTTTTCATAAACCACCTAGTCGGTTAATTTTCCTACGATTTTCACTCCATTTCATTAAGAGACGTAAATTGCCAAGGAAAGTTTAGAATCCATTCTCGCAACAAGAGATAATTGTGGGTCTGGATTGCTGTTCCAGAACCAGTCACCTCAACAATAGTCAATCTAGGATCCTGGTATAAATTTGTTATATATATATATATATATATATATATATATAGTCTTCTTCTGTGCCATGGGACCACACCACTCGCCTTCCGCAACCGAGCTGGTCAGTTGCATACCTGCTCCAGCTAAAACTTCAAATGCAGCTTCGTTTTCAGTCGATTAAGGCTTTTAAAAAAAAATGATGGAGCGTTCAAGTGGGACAAAATCATCCGGAGGTAAAATACCCTCCCGATCGGATCTCCGGGGGAGGGTGCCCACAGGGACACCTCATCGAATGTCGAAGAAACACCGACAAGTTACATCCAAGAAAACTAATTCTTTCATCTACGGCGCTTGGAATGTTCGTACTTTGAACGACAGCACTCGCACCGATCGGCCTGAAAGAAGAACTGCTCTAATAGATAGAGAACTTCACCGACTCAATGTTGACGTTGCAGCTCTCAGCGAAACTCGATTTTTGGAGGAAGGCTCTCTCACAGAAAAGTACTACACCTTCTATTGGAAAGGTCTTCCCACCAATTCAAGAAGACAACATGGAGTAGGATTTGCCGTTCGGAATCAACTTGTATCCAACTTAACACAAGTACCACAAGGCCTATCCGAGCGTCTAATGCTGCTACGCTATGAGCTATCAGATGGCAACGCGGTAAATCTAATAAGCGCCTACGCTCCCACTCTGGATGCAAGTCACGAAACCAAGGAAAGCTTCTATCAACAGCTGGAAGAAACCCTCTGTAGAATACCTAAAACGGAACGACTCGTTATTCTTGGCGATTTTAACGCTAGAGTAGGGAGAGATGCAGACACCTGGCCAGGCATCATAGGCAAGAACGGTTTGGGCAACATGAACGCTAACGGTCAACTACTCCTAACTAAATGCGCCGAACATGATCTAGTTATAACAAACACCATTTTCCGACAAAAGGATAAATTTAAAGGCACCTGGCGTCACCCCAGATCAGGTCACTGGCATCTACTGGACTATGTTATCGTACGTAGGAAGCATCTCAAGGACGTCCAAATTACAAAGGCGCGCATTGATAGCGAATGTTGGACCGATCATCGTCCTGTTGTCTCTAAAATGAAAATTGTTATGAGACCCAAACACCGAAGAACTGAAGTAAAACGTAGACTCCGTCTCTGTATTAGTAAATTGCGTGACCAACAAACCGTCGAACAGCTAAAGCAAAAAGTTCAAGAGAATTTGAGTGCACTAGAAGAAACCAATTCTGTAGATGTCGCTGCTACCTGGACACAAATTAAAGACAGTTTAAAAAGTGCGAGTGAGGAAATTCTTGGCACTGCAGCAAGTAAAAAACAGGAGGACTGGTTCAATGATAATGAAGCTTTTATACAAGAACTTCTTGACCGCAAACATATTGCCTTCCAAAACGCTATCAACCACCCCAACGACTCATCAAAAGCAGAAGCTTTTACCCAATCTAAGTATGAAACGCAACGCGAAATCAGAAGAATAAAGAACGAATGGTGGGCAAGCAAGGCCAGAGAAATTCAAAGGTACGCCGATTCACACGACTACAGGAATTTCTTTCAAGGAGTAAAAGCAGTGTACGGCCCCAGTCGGAAAAATATGTGCCCTATTAAAGATTTAAATGGAAATCTCCTCAAAGAAGACCAGGAAATAAGAGCCCGATGGAAAGAACACTACTCTAACATTCTTAACCAGCAAAGTCAAGCCGATCACGATATTATAAATCTTATCCCTCAATATGACACCTTCGAAGACTTAGATAAACCACTAACAACGGAAGAGATCTTAACCGCCATTGGGCAGCTAAAAAATAACAAATCTCCCGGCGCCGACTCACTCCCGGCTGAAATCTTTAAAGCTGTGTCGTCAGAGCTCATACCCTACCTCAAAAAACTGTTTGATGTCGTGTGGGATAGTGGTCAAGCTCCGCAGGAGTTTCGTGATACACTTTTAATCAACCTCTTCAAAAACAAAGGGAGCGCTGCGGACTGTGGAAATTACAGGGGTATAGCTCTCCTGGCTGTTGGAGGGAAGATACTCACTAAAGCGATGGCAAACAGGCTAACACCTGTTATGGAAAAGTTACTTCCTGAAACACAGAGTGGCTTTAGACCAAACCGAGGCACATCGGATTTAATCTTCACACTTAAACAGCTTCAAGAAAAAGCACTCGAACATCAAGGAGAAATTCACATGGCCTTCATTGATTTAACCAAGGCGTTTGACTCGGTGGATAGGGAAGTGCTCTGGAAAATTATGTTCCGCTTAGGTATCCCTAGGAAATTTGTGGAAGTATGTCGCAGTCTACATACAAACAACAACGCCCAGGTTATGTATAATAATGAGGCAACCGAACCTTTCCAAACCCTCACTGGAGTTAGGCAGGGATGTGTCCTGGCACCCCTACTCTTTAATTTGTTTACCACTGCTCTAACAATTATTGTTGACAACAAACTGACAGTCAGAGGGATAGGTCTCAGATACCGTTTTGATGGCGGTCTCTTTAACATAGGGCGCTTTAGAGCTTTCACGAAGACACGCACACGATTCATTTGTGATCTCCAGTATGCGGATGACTGTGCACTTTTAGCCTCTACGCCGGAAGAGCTTCAAGAACTTTTAGATGTGTATGCCCAGAGCTACGATTCCTTGGGACTTAAAATCAACATTGGAAAGACTAAGATTATGTCAACTCCTCATCAAGTGAACCAAATAGACATTACACTTAACGGAAATTCTCTTGAAGTGGTGGATCAGTTCAATTACTTAGGCAACGTTGTTAATGACAAAGCAAACATGGACAACGAGATTCGCAATAGAATTAACGCTGCATCTAGAGCACTCTGGGGACTTAGAGAGCGAGTATTCGACAACCACGACCTTGCTTTGTCAACGAAAATGGCTGTCTACAGAGCAGTTGTCATTCCAACACTGCTATATGGATGTGAAAGCTGGGTCACTTACCGTCGTCATGTGAAAGAATTAGAACGTTTTCAGCAAAGACACCTCAGAAGTATGATGAAAATCCGTTGGTTCCATCACATATCAAACGTGGAAGTACTCAGGAGAGCAAACAGCCTTCCAATTGAGGTGCTTATTTCAAGAGCACGCCTAAGATGGGTAGGTCACGTTCATCGTATGCATGATAACCGCCTTCCTAAATGTACACTTTATGGTGAATTGCTAAGCGGTAGAAGAAGGCGTGGCGGTCAACGAAAGAGGTTCAAAGACGTTCTCCATGAAAATCTAAAATCCTGCGGTATTCCAGACGAGCAATGGGAACAACTTGCAGCGGACAGAACCGAATGGCGAGGGGTTGTGGCCAGCTATCAAGGAAATGTTGCTGCAAGAAGGCCGAATCCAAGACCTAACCAGGTCTATGTTTGTCCTGACTGCGGTCGACATGTGCTCTCCCGAATTGGCCTTTATAGCCATAGTCGTGTGCACCGTAGATGAATGGGAATTACAATAGACTACACCTTTTACTTGTTTTTATTGTACACAATCTATCGACTGTAACATTTTTATACTCGGACTCGAGTAACGGCTAGTAATATATATATATATATATATATATATATATATATATATATATATATATATATATATATTAATTTTTTTTTAAATTTCAATTAGTCTTTATAAACCGATTTATCTATTATTCATGTAATATATTTTAACATTTATTTTAAATTATCTTTTTATTTCTCTTACCAACAATTTCAGTCTGATCTATAGTAGACTGGTTATTCGAGAAAAAGAGACAATTCTACTTATTTTCACTATAGATGGTGCCCAATTTAACATCAATTTTTCTTTGTCTCATTTTCTTGAACTAAACAGAAATCTGTCATTTATGCTGTACATTTCAGAATGGGTAAGTTTCTCCACTCTTACGAATACTCCGGATCCACGGCTCTCTGCTCCGACTTAAACCAGCTAGTCGTCTGCATAAGTTGCCCCAATTCTTTCTTAAAAATAAATAACAAGTGAAAGGAGGTAACAAGTTCCACAGCAATCAATTCCTACGGAATGAAATTAACGCAACAAGTGTAATATAAAAAATTAGCACTTTAAAATGCCACAGCACCAATGAAGAGACCTTTATGTCACTGGAAAATTATCACCCATCCATACATGTATCTATGTGAATTTATAATTTTGTATAAAACTCTTTGCAAGATTGCTTATTAAAAATTAATAACAGCGATGTATAAAATTTTAGTGGAAGTACGTATATAGAAAGTTATTAAAGTTGGAACCAACTTTCATGCCCAACAAGAACATGTATAGTAACATTAATTTTAAATAAAATCGTGCTAGGACCTCTTCCTGTTATGAATATTTCATTTTGGTGCAACTGAATGTAAATGAAATTCACCGTTTCATAATTTTACATTTTTAATGATTTCAAAATGATTAATTATGTCACTGGGGTTCATTGGAAGATATTTAAAAAAATAATTGAAAATTTTTACTCCTTGGTTCAAAGAAATTATACAAGGAAACGCAAGAACAATATGAATTGAACAGTAATTTATCTTAGTCACATAGAGTAGTTATTGAATTTGCTGAAATGATTTTAAAAGATTCATAAGAAAACGACTACAGAAGCTACGAGCTTCATTGAGATAGCTGGTATTGTGTAATGATTTCTATAAGACGACGGAAATGATGAAACTTCCGTAATATGCCATACCTACAACTACATTTGAAAACATCTAATGTAGCCAGTACATTAAATTTCTGATGTCGGATTGAATATAAAACTCCACCTAGATCACATTGTACGAACAAATAATGCTTCCTTTCTATTTAACATAAATGATTATCTAAGAGATATCATGTGCTGATGTATTGTTAATGTCAGACAAGATAATCGATGGTTATATAAATTTAAAAAATTTAAATATCTTATACGTTTAATGATATTCCAGCAAGTAGTATTCCAAAATTATTGCGAATTTATATTTCATAACAAATATTTAAGTTTTTCTTGTTTTTGTAAATATATTGCTTATTTGTCTTCAGCAGCGTATCCTTAATTAATTGTAACATGGCATAAATATAATAACAAAGATTTTTAAATTGTAAAATTGTTATATCACAAGGTGTCATAGATTTTTATTAGTTATTTAGTAGAAATCCATGATACCTAACCATTCGCAATAAGAACATAAATATTAACACTTTATAGCTAGCACTGTAGCAAGCTAACCAGTACATTGCGCTTTAAATGTTTTGAAATCAGGACCTTGCAAAGTGTTTTGGATGTATCTGGTCTTTTATTGTGGACAAATTCACTCTAGATTAACACGATGATTTTATTGCATAGAAAGGGATTATTCGTTGTGTAACGTCGATTAATTGATGTTGCAATCTTTTTAAACAATATAGAATTCTTCCTCGACCAAGTTTATACGTTGTAGAATTAATGTTACTACATATATGTATATAAATATCAAGATATATTTGACAATAACGAAATGACTCATTTTCATAATACACGTTGCAAAAGGAATTTCCTCATACCAACTAACCATTTTAATATCTCCTCAAAAGCACACATTGTCCTAGGCCGGAAATTATACAAAATGTACCACACACAAATAAAAATTTAGAGAGCATCTATATATTTAAGAAACAAGTTGAGGGATACCTTTTAAATATGTATGCATATTCTGAAAAATAATATTTTGATTGTGATAACGATTGCTAGATACTTGCGTGTACCTTATTATTTTACTATCAATTTTTGTTTTATACATGTGTATAGTTGTTTATTTAATATGATCATCATATTGTTATATCATGAGCATGCTTGTGCATATATGCGGTTGCAAGTTCTTTGTACTATTTTGTTACTAAATAATTATACAATCTTGACTTCACACTGTATTGCTCTTACTGGATTAATAAAAACTTCTATTCTGTTCTATAAGAAAAAAGTTAGGTTATTGATTCGAAGTATTCCTAGATTTATAATACATCAAATAATAATATATTTCCTGAGTGCAAATGCATCTTCCGCAAATGGTAAAAACTGTATACAGGGTGGGGCAATAGTGCGTCGGACTTCCATATCTCGAATTCTACGATAGCTAGAAATTTTTTTAAAAATTGCGAGTAAACTAGATCAAAAAATTATTTTCGAACATACAGGGCGAGCCAAGATGAAATTACAGGACCAAGTGCATTTTTTTTAAATGGAATGCTATGTATATCAGTACATTTCTTGAAGCCTCTTTCTAGCCTCTATTCATTCCTATATTATCATTGAATATTTCCCAACCACTTGGATGTAATGAATTTTTTTGTTGAAATAATGCAATCTGCAGATCGATATTTAAAAAATCACCACAGTCACAATCACGGGTTTTAAGAAAAACGTATGTGAATACCAGTTACGAGACATCTAGTTAATATTTTTGAATCATTTTCATTTCCTAAAAATGTACAGAGCGGCCAAAAATTATGTTTCAATTAAGAACATTTTAAATTTAATTTTATCAGTTTTTTCAAATGGAACACCCTGTATATTTTTCGACAATGTGATGTAGAAATGAAAAACGAACATTTTTTGTAAGTACTTCCCTATGGCTAATTGCAACCATTTTCGTTTTATAAATAAATAAATGTTTATTTTTCAACTAACAACTTTTTAAATTGAGTTTTCTCAATTTTTTCAAATGGAACACCCTATATATTTTTCGACGGTGTGATGTAGAAATTAAAAACGAACAGTTTTTGTAAGTACTTCCCTAGGGCTAATTGCAACCAATTTCGTTTTAGTGAGCAATAATTTCAAAATCCAAAAATAAACTTAAAAAAAGAGGTTTCTTCAAATAACTCAGAAAAAATTATACAAATGTTCCACATGTCGCCCATTTTGATTGACATACATCTATATGCGCTTTTGAAATGAGGTTCCCACTGTTCCTAAAACTTCCGATGTGATAGATGTAAAGGCAGGTATTGTTCTTTCCTTTATATTTTGTACTGTTGTTGGTGTCTCTATAAACAATTTCCTTCACTTATCCCCATAAAAAGAAATCCATTTTGGTAAGATCTGGGGATCTAGCAGGCCATTTAGTGGGTCCATTTCTTCCATTCCATTGATTAGTGTGGTATTATTTAAGTGGTCTCTTACTACATTTAAAGAAACGAGTCGAGTAGAATTTTTATATTTTATTTCAAATTGGCGGGTACTTATTTTTTTAAATTAGTCTCGACGGCATGGTAAACCTTACAAATCTGGTATGACCGTTTAAAAATTTCAGCTGATGTACTGGAGGTGTTAAAGTTCCCTTAAATCTAATATTAAATTTCTAAACATTATTTTTTTGTAAAGGTATGGTGGAGACTACAGAGTAATTATTTTATGATACAAATTTGCTTCATGGCGCAGTCTTCGATTATACATGTTCAGCCAACCAACATCTTTTAATTCATGTGATACTCTTTGGCCTCTGTGTATGCCTTATATTAGATGGAGACAGAAATTTTGCACTTTTTTTTATGTTTATGTTAGTAGTTTAAGGATGGCCCATATAATATGTCAGAATAATTAAACGAAGATAGAACAAGAGTATCTTAAAATTGATTAAGCATTTCATGAATACTTATTTACATTGTGTTGCCTATGTCTGTCGCAAGAGTCAGCTGAGATTCACTTCACGTTCAACATTTCACATTTTGATAGTTTGGGGGACAAACTATCAAAATACTTTGTATATAATTTTTATAAATTTATACCTTATTATTAATTGTACTCAACTTCATTTTGCATGATATAAACCATTTTCTACTGAATTACGTCTTTCTTATCCTTTAGAAAAGTCCTGCAATTCGTCAGGATCCATTTCGTGAAAAATCCGATTTTCTTAATTTTTGTTCTTTCCAGATAACAAGGGATCTATCGGCCCTACAGGGTTCAGCTTGTACTTAAATTAAAACAAAATAACTGCTCTACAACTTCATTTTTTATGACTTTCCTCGTAAGATGAGTGTTTTTGCCGATATCCTGCTCGAAAGACGGTTAAAACTACAATTTCGAACTTTTTGGAAAAATATGGCCAACTTTTGAAGCGGCGTATCTCGGGATCTATTGGATCTACGGAGCTGTGGTTGCACTAAAATTGTAGAAAATTTTGTCTACGTTAAAAGTATACACTGCAACTTTTTCCGTAGGACGCACCTTTTTGAAGTTATAAGCCAAAAACTGAAAATAATCCGAAAATATCAAGGTTTTTCGAGCATCACACAGTTAGCACAGGTCTTTCGAAGCTGCAAACTTCCTAAAAAATCAGAACAGTGGAATTTTTTGCGACCTAACGCGATTTTTCTGTCTGCGGTGACTGGTCTATAATTATTTGACTCAAATTAAATTGCTTTAGAATTGACAATAAATAGTTTACGTGCACATTTTCAATATCTAAAAAATTAATAATAAAGTCTTCGGTACACATTACCTCATCATATTTAGTAGATGATAAAGTAAGAGCATCCTCATATGACATATTCAGATAAAACATTATAGATATAAATAACAAAATTACCTAATATCTTATCAGTGTGGAAATGTTGCTTGAATAGTTCCTAAATAATTTGTTTATCTAAGGTACATGTGGTAGAAAACCCAAAAAAGAAGGACGGAAAATTAAGACAGTATCATAATTTACTTTCATATATTTATCTATGGGGCGAGCGTAGGTGCGTCTTTACTATGTACATACTTCGGTATGCGATGTAAAGCAACGACAGGCGCAGTTAGTACTTGGATTGGTAACCATTCCAACGAAAACCGCGTTCTCGCCTCACACATCTTCCAGCGGCTTGTATATCAGTGTATGCGCGGAAGCTATACAACCTTAGGCGAGGGTTGTATAGGAGATATACCATCCTTGGGAGGGGATGTAAAGCCGTAGGTCCCTTGTCTATTAAATGTTGGGCAAGTAAAAGATCCCTACTCTTCTTAAGGTAAGAGGTTCGGCAAAATTCCTGGTTGGGGGTAGCTCGTCTACAGGCGTCGGTGTTAGGCCTCAGTAGCGGAAATAGGCCGACGTTAAATAAATGTATAAAAAAAAATTATCTCAAGTTCTACGTTATTTTACTTTTCTTTTCTTTAATGCTTTCGTAGCCTTCTGTTCTCTCATTTGTTTTTTACCCATAAATTAGTGATAAATACTTCAGTCTCATAGCATCATATTTTAAATTTTTCGATAGTTCAACTATCCATAAATAATTCTGGCCAAATTATAATGCATTATCGTACGATTAAGTGGACCAATGAGACAAAATTATTAATGGATAAAACTAAAATATTAGTTAAAACTAGTTTATAGGTACCATTGTAATTAGTTCAAATTTATCTTGAATAAATAGAAAGAAGACATATAAAAGGAACAATACGGTTTCTTTAATTTACTAAGCAATCAAATATATCAAAAAACTTTTTCTTTATACAAAACTCTTATTCTGTAAAAGATAAGCTTTGTAAACATAAAATAAAAACCGTCCACATTTTAATCTAGAAAAACATGAAAGGCATTATGTACTCGATCTTTTCCTGCTTCCGGCACAGCAAATGAAAATAAACATCATACAAAATATGTTTGGAAATTTCCTCAGAGAAGGTGTCGGAGGCACATTTTCCTATAATCAATTTTAGACATAAAATCGATACTTACGGTATATCGAAAATGATATGAAGGAAAAGGAAAATTTTATTGCAAATGATCCATGTCTAAAATAAAATTCGTGCACGCAATTCAAATTAAAAATTTGTTCTTAAATTGTCCTCATTATTAAATAGCACAATAATTTAGTTTTTTTTGTAATTATTTTCTACTTTTATATGAAGAGAGCAGTTTAAAACCTTAGAGAATTGTCAAATAATATAGAAGAAAATTAAGAACATAAACAAGAAACTGATATACTCTCGGGATGTCTAAACTAAGTGGAAAGTTCCGACTTAATATTATTTTATATCTTAAAAGCGCTCGGGCTCAGGGTTAAAGGTCGGTACAAAGTATCATATATTTGCCAACGTAGTAGTTTTGGAAAAGGATATTTTGTCGCTAAGCAGCAAGACATTAAAAGTCAATTATTACAAATTATCAAATCAAATACTTTATCACAACAAGCGGTAAAATAATAATAATGATAATAATAATGAGATAAAATGGGATATATTCTACCTGAAGTTCGTCAGCAATTTTTTTTTGGGTACTGTAATGGTAGTTAAATCAAGAGCTTTATGAAATGTCTGTTAATTTGAGACATCACGCATTGGCTTTTGTTAATAATTGACGGGAATACGTATAAGCATGGTATTATCCAGTAATTAAAGAACAGTTTACAATGATTGTTACTAGAAGACTTGCATCACCCCGCCATATGCATTGAATTACAAATTGTTAAAATAAATAATTTTCCCATACTTAATCAATCACCTCTTCATTTTAAGAAACCTAATTTTCATGCACTTTATAGTCAATTAGTTCTACTAGATATGTTGCTCAAAAGATACCACCTCTCAAACAATACCCTCCGTGGTTAAATATACAAAAAAATCTAAGAGCGTAAATGGCTTTAACCACTTTCAGCAGTTGCGAACTTCGTTAAATATCTGTTAATAACGCTTATAGTAAATATATTGAGGAAGCATTTATTAATACTAACCTATACAAGTTTTGGAGCTTTGTTAACTCGAAACAAAATTCGACTAGATTTCCCAAAACTATATATTATAAGGATACTACTATTGAATACCCTCAGGATATCGTCAATGCTTTCGCTGGCTTCTTTCCCGACAATTTTATTAGTTCCAGTAAATTTTCACCAGCTGAGAATTTGCAGTATAACAGAAACTGTTACATGGCTTACGTCCATTTAACAATTTTATATTTTTACATGCCACTTTCAGGCCATGTAACGGGCTTTTAAATATTCTGAAATTTATGTAAATACTAATTGTATAGGAATTTAGGTTGATCCGCCACTGGCTGCATGAACCATCTAGCGAAGGTGCGAACCATAGCTGGATGAATTCATATCGGTAGGTAAGGTGGGAGTTTCCGGTTGTTGAGTGCAGAGGCCAGCGGAGAAAGTCTGAACGTAACGGGAAAGAAAGATGGTCGTCTAGGGTTCGATTGGAAAATATAATTTTATTTATTCATCATCCGGGTGGATTTAAGTATTTTCCATCAACAAATCAAGTTTTCCTATTATGAAATATTGGGATTTTCGAATGGTAATCGAAAGCCATTTAGCAACAAGTTTAGAGGGACCTGAGGCTATTTTTGCAATTTGAGAAAGAAACCCTCTGGCAAGAGGTAAGGTTATGTTCGCTTATGTTACATTTGGCTATTTTCTTGAGTGAGTAGTTGCTCATGATATATTGTTTTAGGGTTTTTTTACCTCCGAAACTTTTTATACCGAAGTTTCTCTGACACAGAAGTTTCCCGCAAGAATTTTTGTAGAACATTTTTTTTTTCCCACCACTAGTTTTTCCAAGGGCATTCCACAACGTTAGCCAATCCTTATCCTGTAGCTGCGAAGAGCTGTGGATGGTGAGATTATTCGTGCCTCAGCCTTCGGAACCTGCTGCGTCTTCTTGGCTAGGGCAAGTAGAATCCGCCCAGAAAGGTATGTGTTGTATATATGTCTGTGCCAACATTATGGAACCAGTGGACTGGGTTGTCGCTGCCAAATTTTGAGCAAACTGGAAACTGCTATTAATTTTTTTTATATTGAGTACCTAACGAGCACGCCTTACTTACCTCTTTGTTTCTTGTCAACAATATATATATATATATATATATATATATATATATATATATATATATATTATTATACATGTTTATCGATTACCATTGACTACTAGTTAGTTAAATTTGTTATAGTCACATTCCTTTTTAAGCTCTTGCTGTCTTGTTTGTTGCATACGTATATACACATTTAGATATTGTTTTTTTGCATTAAATTTTGTACTATTAAGTAGTCAGAATCTTCTTTCACATGTTGCAACCCACGCCCATTTGCTATACGACTAGCCCGGAAGTGTCGGCTTCCATGCATCGTCAGGAGGGCACTTTAAAAAAAGTTTTTGTAGCCTAAAAAAGGGTAACAGCAAAACATCCTTTGGACCCCTAATCAGGGGCCTGTGTCATTTTTTTTTATTATTTATTATTGTTGCATAGGTAGTAAGTCAACGGTTACATAATAACTAATATTTTATTTATATTTAGCACGATCTGTGTAGCATTTTGATTTAGTTTTTGTAATTGAAACTGTTGTCAACTATCAGAATTTTCCTTGTATAACTGCTAAATCATTTCACATTGTTCTATGTACATATTTTTATATCTTAGGAGCTCAGTCATGTTTTTGTTACACTATTATTTATCTCCGTTCTATTACAGCATCTCAGGAAACAATTATCGATTTCAAGTCTACAAAACATTTATTTACATTCATATACCTACCTATATTTCAATTTGTATATTTTTATTTACTATGTAAGTACATTTGGTTATTGTCTTACCTTTGACTTTCTAATTAACCTGTTAAATAGTCTATCCTATAAGATGTAATATATTTGCCGAATTCACACAATACGTTTTACTATTTATTACGACAGTTCGTTAGTAGGTAAAATTTTGTAATAAATGTCATTATTTCCATCGCTTATATAGAATTATAAATTCTCTTTATCGATTCTGTAATTTGCTTGAGTACGGGAATCTAGCTAAGAAGACCTGCAACTTGTGCGCTTAACTCAGTAATTAACATATGGCAGCACGTATACCATTTCTACATTTTACAGCCTTGCATTTAATTAGTGAAAGTAGATTTTTCAAGTTTCATCTTTTCTTCTCTCTTGATATAAAATTATCAGTATTTATTTAAACTTATTGCCACTACTACAAATTAAGTTCAAAATTATCTGGCCTCATCAGCATCTGATTCTGATCAGTAAGCTGCGGAAATGACCCTTTACCTTCAACAAAATTCTATATATTTGCATAACTCACCTTGTAATTATATGAAAAATCATAAACGGGTTACTATTATTATATAAAATACGCCGTTGCCATTTTTTTCTTTAGCGGACTAAATTCTAACAACCTTGTTGAGCTGTTGGCATCAATGTTAATATATCGCTTTCTTTCAAGTACAATATTTTGCTATTTATATTTCACTCTATCTTATTATAGGGATCGACCCAAGATTTCTAGATGCCACTACTGTATAACTCGAAATTTTGTTGCTAATATACTCAATACCAACATTCCATTGAAGGTTGTCATCCAAGACAATTCCGAATAGCTTGACTTTGTCACCTTTAACAATCGTGTTGTTGGTCGAAAAAAATCTGTTTTGTGTTTTATCTCTGTTCAGCTTTAACATATTATTGATACCAGTATTCAGCAGAATTCTACGTTTCAGTGATCTCTCGTTGTAAAGTAATTAAATTGTTACTTCTATGAATTTAAAAGTAGCATCATCTGCATAGGTAACAGTTTTGTTTGGAAATAAATGGAAAATAGACCATAAATATGATGAATAAAAAAGGACCCAGTATAGAACCTTGAGGTACCCCGTGTTTTATTATCCTAAATTCGGGAGGTAAATTTTCTTACATAACATGGTGCTTGTGGCGATAAAGATATGATTCCCGCAGTCTTGATAGTGCACGTCTAACACAGTAGTGGCTAAGTATCTTAATAAGAATGAGAAACATAGTCAAAGGCCTTGATGTTCTCTTATGTAGGTTCAGCGTTAATTGTCCTATCGCAAAATAATAGAGAAAATTGTGGCAATTTTTAAATCATTTTATATCAAATAGCGGCACAATCTTGTATTAATGGAGAAGAATGCATTGTATAGTTTTGTTACATACTAACGTTCTATTATATGTTTCGAAATGAAACAGCGCATTTAGTCCTATTGTGCTTATTTTTCAATTTACAGTTTTCAGTTATTATTAGCAATTATAGCATAATTGGATATATAATATTTTTCCTTATAGCGTTGTATTGTATACTCATGATATTGAGGAGAAAATAAATTAATTTCCATTATGTATCCCGAAGAAATTGTAAAGAGCTTATAATCAATTATTCTTTTCCGATACTGATGAAAAGATACCATGTAAATGAAATACTAGCTATTTATAAGAATAATACAAATACATTACATCGTCGTATTAGATTTTCCATTTTTGCGTGAGGACAATTTGAGCTTGTGTGTATAGAATAATACTTACTATAATAATTATTATTTTACTTCAATATAAAGTGTTTCAATTGATTTAATTAATCACCTCCCTATAAAGCTAACATAGTCAACGAAACGCGCGTCGAGTGTCCAAGTGTAATGTTAAGTGCAGTGTTCAAGTGTTTTGGCGTTTGTAACAATTACGTCAGTGTTGATGATACGCCAAATACTCCTACTATCTTCAAGGCCCCAGGACCAAGGAATTCAGGACCCCAGTATTAAACGTCCTCTAACTCACACCCAATTTTTGGAAATTTTTTGGGTAAACCTAACCTTATTATGCATTTCAGTACAGAATTTTTAACATTCTACAGGGTGGTCCGTAAGCAATGGTCCATAGAACAACAGTGAGTTTCTGACGTTAAAACATTACGATTTAACTAAGCTTACCTTAGTACAGAAGTTGATATTAACAGAGATACAGGGTGTTAAAATCAATATTATATTTTTAATTGTATGATAGAACTGTTGGAGTTTTTCAAGTATTATTGTGAAAATTGGTAACTGGGGGTTTCTTGAGATGAAAAATTCAAATCTGCTCCCATTTTTGTGTAGATCCTAGAGGGCACCACATAAGCATTGTTTAAAGTGTAAATGAACTCTTAACTTTTTTACCCGTAACGTTATCCTTTTTTTTATAAAAAGAAACCAAAACTTATCTCACCTTAGCGATAAAAGTATACTTGTCATTAGTCTTAAAAATAGACTGTTTTCGAGAGAAAATCGCATTTTAACATGCGCCCTAATAAATCTTTATAAGAAATATTAACGTAATAGGCGTCGATGCCAACAATACTTGACATTTAAACATTGTAATGTTGACAATGTTACGTAGGATAAAAGACCGAATTCTCAAGTTACTTAATTTTATTTGAAAAACAATGAAGAGAAAATTGAATGTGAATTATGGTTTAAACAATGGTTGAACGAAGGAAATTCAACAAAATATGTATTGTTTTGAATTCGTCATCTCAAGAAACCCCAATTCACCAATTTTCACAATAATACTTGAAAAACTTCAAAAGTTATATGAGAAAATTAAAAATATAATATTGACTTTAACACCCTGTATCTCTGTTATTATCAACATCTATACTAAGGTAAGTTTACTGTATATCTTATAGGATATTTTAAAAAATTTGTTGGTCGTTTGTGGTACAAGGATTGTTATTTATATTTTTTTTATTTCCAATTGTTTAAGAATATTTAAACGTCTTTCGTTTCTGTGTGAAGTATATTTATACTCTGTGTCCATAAAATAATTGTTTTCAATGCAATTTGTTGCCATTCCTGGAGCTTTATTTTTATTTAAAATGGATTGTGTTAATTTAAACAGTTTTCAATATTCTACCGCTTTGACCAATGTAGACAATATTACAGTGCTTACATTTGATTTGATGTATACCAGATTTATTGAGCTCATTTATTTTTCCCTACTATACTCAAAATTATTTAAAGTATTTCTAAGGTATAAAAAGTAAGCCTCTCAGTGTAGCTTCTATGAAGATATTACTTATGTATCTAAAAGTTATTCTTATTGTATGTATTATAAGCACTTTTAAATATGTACGGCGGCCACTATGCTATGAAATAATATTATAAGTTGAAAGTAGCAAGAATAACAGGTGAAATTCAATAATTGTACTCAAGAATAAACAAATTTAAACTTAAATTCACTCAAAAATCAAATTAAAACAAAATTTAATTATAGTTTAGGAATAATTAGCAACGTAACACAAAGAAATTTACATTATAATACAATCAAAACTTATATAAAACAAATTTAAAAGTGGACTATGAGACCAAATCCAACGGTCAATGAAATATCGCAATAAGCAAATAAAACATATATGGAAAAACTTAGCAGAACTATAGAATAGCTTGTCCCAGCCATAATTCAACTGATTGAATATAAATGAGAGCATCCAGTTATAAAATGAGGGTTTCAAAATGGACAATGTTAGGATTTTAAGAAAAATAGTCAAATTTGTTAATAGAAATAAATTTTTAATAAAAAGTGAAAGTGAATAAAGTTAGGATAAACGTTCGAATTTAACCTGGAACTTAAAAAAGACTAGAAACTGGATAGGTTAAGTTTAAGGCTACAAGTGAAAGAGCGGAGTGAGGTGAAAGTGTAGGTTAAAACATTTATTTAAGAACGTAAAGACAAATCAATAAATAAATAAATATACACCACAGGTAATGACGACCCCCTTTGTCCCAGGAAGGCTCTAGAAGAGCCTTGTGTGGAAGGGGGCTACACATTTAAAGACAAGGGACATACACCCAATATCCGTGCATAGTGGAAAAATCCCTCTCACAGTATTTTCCACTGCCACGACCGGGGATCGAACCCGGGACATTTGGATGGGAGGCAAGTGCGCTTACCTCTCGACCATCAGTCATACAAATGTAGGGAAATGATAGGGAAAGAATCAGCAAAATTAATGAACAAGAAAAGTAAAGAAAAGGGCAAGCGTGTACAAAATATAAGCAGAAATGAAAATAAAAAGATTTTGACATAAGGAAGGAAGTGACCGAAAAAGCATATCCGGGTGAAATATTATATAAGAAAAGTCCAAATCAACGTCGATAAGAGAGACATTTTATTGACTGATAACCCCTGACAACCAATGTTAAAAAAATGTAACCTTAAAATCATTTATTGACAAGTTTGACAGTCAGGCAGTGAAAAGTCAATGTAACTTTTCAATTTATAAATTAGAAAAAGAGGTAATAAACTTACCTTATTAGTATACAAAGCATTGTATAATATTTAAACAAGGATATTTAAACAATAAAATCACGTTCGAGAATATCAATCAAACCAGGCCAAGCACCGACAAAGCAATTTAAGCTTTTTTTAATAAGAATAACTTTTCATCAACAACTAAATCAACATTATAAATATTATCAACTAGTATATTATATCATTTGACTCTCTCAGCGCGTGGAATATTACATAACATTTAACAAATTAATATCACAGGTCACGAGTTATAATAGTAAATGTTTTTTAAAAGGAAAACCCTTTATATTTTTACATATTTCTTTAGAACTTTCTTTCTCTGATTTCAAATATATAAGGCTTGATAGATCTAGCTGTACTATTTTTTGACATATCGGGCATAACTATTCATATAGACTTTTTAACGTTTTTTTATCGAAGTGCGGTAAGTAATTACTACGCAGTAGGCTGTGATCGATGATACTATGATAATATTGAATTTTGTATGATTATTTCATCAAAATGGGTTAAGACACAAAAATTTGATATATTATAAGAATAAAAATAAAATGCTGAAATGAATAATATTTTATAGCAATAAATTACAACGAAAATTTTATATCATCAGATTCGTGAATTATAAAAATTGTTCAAAATGGCCCCCATGATTTAAATCACAAATATTATATATTTTTCTTAAATTATTTAGACAGTTTGAAACAGAACTATTATTGTCCTGCCCAAAGAGTTCTCAACTTTGTTAACGGAGTATTTTAAATGTTATGACAACTATGAAGAAAAGTGTCTATATAAAGGACTACTCTGTAGCAGTAGATAATTAATTTACAGTTTAAGTGTATAAATAAATCCGTAGTAAATGGAGCGCTCTAGAGATTTATCTACGGATTTATTTGTCAATTCGAATACTTGTAACTTCCTTATTTAAAACTTTTGGTTAGTGGTCTATAAAGTGTATTGAAACTAGTTTGTACTGTCTGATCAATATTTCTCTTTAAAACAAAGGTTGAATCTTAAAGATGTCGGTATCGAAAATGATGTGAACATATGTTAAAATATTATTAACAATTTGAAAAAAAGTGATCGAGCTACTTTTATAACTCGGTAAACAGTTTCAAGTTCAAGCCATATAACAATCCACAAACGGCATATGGCACTCAACATTATTGTTAGGTTATTATTATATTTCTATTCACGGCGACATGAGGGCTTGGATGCTTTCTCCTACCAATGCTATTTTTACATCTTGTTTCTATATTTTGTTAAAATAAATGACATAATTACATATTAATAATAATATAAAAATGGTGTAATATATATCTAATTTTAAGACAAGTTTTAAAATAGACGTGTTAAAGCTATATACATAATATACAATATAAATACCATTGCAACATAAATTATCATAAAATAAACTGTTTCCTAATAGTACAGAACAGTCCAATCAGTCAATCAATAAGACTTTATTTCTTATTCTAATATAAAACAGTACCTCCCCAGAACCCACACCGGGTCCGACCGTGCAACCACCGCGCTAATGTGGTGGCAGATTGCATGGCCGGGCGGAGTGGGACTGGTTCGGCTGAAAAGAAAATTAAAACAACTAAACCTAGGCTCCTTCTGTCGCAGACGGATTATAAAAAGGTGTTAAAATTAGGAACATGTTTAAAGAACAAACTTAACAAAACTGAATAGAAACTACATACTAAATTAAAACACTTGCGCACTGATCACTTTTAATTTCGTATCTGACGCTAGCACCTCAATTTGAACGAGGCGCCTTCCGCGAGATAAGTCAATGGTGGGCTGCGCATGGCTGGCCTAAACTTTGATTTTAAAAATTTTGAGTTGTATATGTTTTGATTTTCTAAAAAATTGTGAAGCGAAATGAATTTAGAGACAAAAATGTACAAAAAGAAAACAAGAAAAAAACAAACGCGACAAAAAGGTTACAAACAGAAAGGAAGAGGGGGACAGGAAAGATTTAAAGGTACAAAAGGTATGAAATGTCAGTAAAGGTGGACAGTCCGGTGTATGTCATTCATTTCAACGAACTCGATCTCCTTTCCCGATGAGGGCCATTATTTTCGTTAGAAATTGTGTGTTTGATTATTGGGCTTCTCTTTAGAAACATCTAATACCAATAATACCAAACAGTAGGAAATGTAAATAGGTAATCTTTACTGTTTTCTGTATAGTTGGTTCTCAAAATAAATTAATAATACACTTCACTGAAAAGCAATGATCACCAGTTTATTACTTTTTTAGCAAAGAAAATGTCATAATAGTATAAACCTATTTAACAAGAAGGAAATGGCTTAACACAGATAATAATTCATTTCAGATTTGATGCATATATTCATAGTGGTCCACCTATAAGAACTTAAATACACGTTTTTTTTTAAACTAATAATTTGGAAGATACTGCTTTTTAAGTTATTACGGCCGTATAAATTCAAGATAAATTGAAATAACATTAAAATGACCATAAATTAGCGTTACTCAATTTATTAATGGAAGGTGAAACTGTCCTGTTACCAGTAAAGTACTTTATATATAGTTCTCTTAAATCGTTTTAATTATTTGCATTCGTCATACGAAATATGCCTTGGTAATTTTACCACAAACAAAAATGAATTAGCCAGACTCTCAGACTTATAATATAAGGAAACTTTAAAGAATTTCATATAAATTAAAAACAACAAAGTCCTTAAATACGAGAGCGAGTCGCAAACTAACGCTTTAATATCATACCATGCTAAATGAATGTCTACCTTATCTGTGTAACAAAATTAAATTTCTAACCGACATCCATAATTTCAACGTAAGATTTACACAGAAGCTATCTACCATAATAAAATATTACAATGGCAAGATACATACAGTTTTACAATAAAAGAATATGAAAATCAATGCGAAATGCGAAGTTCTACATTATCCTAAGTAAAAAATTCCTGAGGAACTCGATAGACCAGAAGTAGAGACTAGTATTTATAATGGACCCATGCTTGTGTAGACAAATTTACTTTGGGAAGACCAAAAAATATATAAGAATCAGACTCAATGGCCGCATTAGCGCAATATTTCTTGAATAAATAATGAAGTACCATCGGCTCAAAAACAAAGGGGTCTGAAATCGCCAGGATAAATTGAAAGTATTTTTTCTTTTCTATGAAATTGATAGTGGCCACTCGTAAGGGGGTGATCCCCTAGATAATATTTTCAGGAGATAATGAGATATTTTCTTTTCAGAAAATAATTAGAATTTGGATCAATGGTATAGATAAAGAACAGGTAGTAGCGGTGAGAAGTGAAACCTCTTAGATGGTCAATGCTACTATCCGTCGAACATTTTAGATGTCTTTGTGACGTATAGCAACTTGCAAAGCAAGTACCAAAAACAGCGACCTCTATCTCTAGTAGACTAAACAACTTTTCAGCGAGTGAATACTCCGACCTGCATCTATTTTTTTATAATTGCCGGTGTGATCGTTCGAAAAGCAGGTATTATTCTTTCTTTCATATTTTGAAATTTAGAACAGTAGAAACTTCATTTCAAAGGCGCATAAAGATGTGTATGTCAATCAAAATGAGCAACATGTGAAACACTCATTATAATTTTTCTGTTCAATTATTTGAAAAAACCCATATATTTTCAAATTTATCCTTGAATTTTGTACCTATTGCTCAATAAACTAAAAATGGCTACAAATAGCCATAGAGATACACATACAAAAAATATAGGTATTTCATTCCTATATCATATTGTCGAAAATATACAGGGTATACCGAGTGAAAAGGTTGTGAAAACTCAATTCAAAAAGTTCTAAATTGAAAAATCTTTTTAATTCAAAAACATCACACACTGATGACTGTTTGACACATATGTGGCTGCGCAACTTGCGCTAGACAGGTTGAATTGCAGCCCAGCAAGGTGATAATCTGAAACGGCTTGCTTGCTGCTAAGAATTTCTTTGGTTCTAGCACCCAAAGTAGCCAGTTGACCGTTTGGTTTGAGCTCTCGAATTTAAATTCTTATTTATCATTGTGATAATTTTGTACTTAGAATATTTTTGGTATTTGTTTTAGTAATTTAATTTGTCCCTGTTATATTTTGAAAAATTTCGCCTTTAGCAACTTGTAATTTTCAAGCAACCGATCGTGGTTAATACAATCCGGGAAGACATTGTCGCCTTTGAGGACGCTGCCTTTAAGTGGGACATTCCAGAGGCGTCGCACAGAAACTTTAACTTTGAATTTCTGTTTTATTTCATTTCTCATCTCATATTTGACAGAAAGATTATTTTCTCGAAATAATTTCTTTTGGGGCGCTGCCTTTAAATGGACACTCCAACCGAGTCGCACTGCATTTAATGAGATAAACAGCGGCAAATTAATGTCTGGTAAAATATTTAAAGTAAACATTGACTTTCTTGCTTTAATTTTCATTAGATTAAGACTTGACGCCCAAACCTGTTTACACTTTTGAATTTGATTCTGGGATATTTTCCGCGAAATTACTCAGTTGGGGACGCTGCCTTTGAGTGGGACACTCCAACTGAGATGTATCGTCTTGTTTAACAAGCAAATATTCAGTAACCAGGTTTGCAACGTTAAGTTCTAAAATATTATAATTCCTTTCCGCAGTATTCAAAGTTAATTTACTTTTGTTAGGAACACTAATTTGGATAACCATCTCGTCTGTTCGTTATACAGTTGGTCCTCAATTACACAAATTTGCACGTGTCTAGCCACCGTTTTGCTTGTGGCTTTCACTTTTGCACGTACGCTTACGCTTACTTGCTTTCCACCTTTTTGTATGAAATATTTTCAATAACCGCGTTAGAGGTTTTTTTTAATTTGATATAATTTAGAACTAGTAAATTTGATCCCGTCCCAATACTTGGGTTATAAAAATTTGAATTTGGTTAAATACCAAACCACCCTTGTGTTACTTATTTTATTTCGAACACTTTAAAATATCTATACTAACATATATTAAGTTAATTCTTTGATCTATAAATATTTTTAATAAATTGCTAAGTTTTGAGTTTCTCCTCTAATTTGTATTTTCCCAAAATAGTAGAAGTATTGCAGATGTAAAGTTATTACAGCTGTTCATTCTACGAAAAGGACAGCCAAAGTTTTGACCCCTACTAATAATCCGTCTTCACTGACTCTAACTGGAGTCTCTATCATATTGCTGAAAGAGAAAGTGGTGTTTGTACACTTTAAATCAGAAACTGGTGATCGAGGCAAAATCCACTTTCATTAGTCTCAAGGTGCAAGTTGCAAAACCAACGTGGCGGCGTTACAATAGCACTATTCAACAATCAAATCACCACATCCAAATGGTTAGGAGATAGTCAATAATAATATAGGAGTGAAGGTAATCTAGGAATAGGCTTCTAAAAATGTACTAATATTTATAGCATTTCATTTTAAAAAATTGCACAGGGTCTTGTATAATCGTCTTGGTTCACCCTGTACATTCAAAAATAATTTCCAGTCAAAGACTTTTTTATGTAGTTTAGCTGTATTTTTCTTTAATTTCTAGCTATCGAAGTCGGAACGCGCCTTACCCATATATCAGTTATAGTACCTGTTTTGTTTTTCATTCTGGTTTGTTTGTTATCACATGAAATATAGCCTAGTATTGACAACATGTTTAGATATTGTTGTGTGGTTTTTAAGGATTAAGTATTGTAATTTAAGTGATTAATAAAATAGTGGTTCGTGAAGATTCTTGTTGCAAGTTATTTGAACCTACAGAGTGTTTACTGAAAATTGTAAACACGTAACAGTATTGTTGCTATTTCTACACCTCTCACTGACTTACCAAATGTAGAGTTCCTGTATTAATAATGGTGTATAAAGATTATTATTATCATTATTATTATAAAATTATAAATACCCAAACAATATTTGTCAAGATTATTAAAACATTAAAGAAACCATTCAAGAAATGTGAAAATCAGTTTGCATTTAAAAATATTTCGTATTTAGATATTTTTAAAATGATTTCTTTTTATCTCAGATTAATAAACAGCAAGATTAAATAAACCGGCTTTAATATTTACTATAGTACAAAACTACAGAGTGTAAAGTACATAAGCACTTTGCTGTACAATTTAGTATATATACCACAATATTTGATTTAGTGGCAACAAATCCCTAGCGCGTCGCTTGAAGAATCAGCCAACCAATATTCCTGAGCTCTAGGAAACTTTTAAAGCTTAAAAAGATCCCCACGAATTGTCGATATAAGCTCGTATGCAACGCGTATACACATGTTCCTTTCTGCAAAGTCGGCAGCTTAGAGAGTCGTTTCTATACCGCACTGTTCCTGATGATGAGAAATGGATTCTGTGTCCCAGAGTTAAACAGGAGATGTAGTGGATAGATGAAAGTAAAGGGCTCTCAAAGCTGGCTCTTACCCATAAAACATGACCAAATAAGAATCCACCCGGCTACAACGACTATGTGCAACCAACGTGCTTTGATAAACTTGAGGTGTGGGAAATTAGTACAATTTTGGTGGTAAAATCTGGCGAATTTGCAGCAAGTTTAAATATCCAAACTGCTTATAACTTTATATATTTAGGACATAATTAAATGAAAGTTGCGATTCTTATTTGATCAAAATTTTACTGAGATAAGTGTAATCCCCACAAACTGTAACGTGTCTATGATTTTGACTATCTGTATTTTATTTTCAGTTATTTAATTAGTTAGTTACAGGATATATAACAGAAAATAGTGAAATATAGTACAAAATATTTAGTAGAAATAGGCTATATAACATGTAAACTATATTATTGGAAACAACGTCAGAACAGATATGGTTGTAAGAAATAATAACTAAAAGTAATTACTAACTAACGGTTTATAATAGAGAATGAAATAATTGACTTAATAAAAGTGACAGTGACATTACTTATATTGTAAGACCGCATGGGGCAAGGGTCATTACCCTATACAGGGTGGGGTAATAGTGCGTCGGGCCTCGGTATCCCGAGTTCTACGATAGCTAGAAATTTTTTAAAAAATTGCAAGTAAACTAGATAAAGAACTCTATAACTGGAAATTATTTTCGAACATTCAGGGCGAGCCAAGACGAAATTACAGGACCAAGTGCCTTTTTTAAAATGGAATGTTATGTACATCAGTATATTTTTTGAAGCCTCTTTCTAGGCTCTATTCATTCCCATATTAGCATTAAATATCTCCCGACCACTTGGATGTAATCAATTTTTTTGTTGAAATAATGCAATCTGCAGATGGATATTTAAAAAATAACCACAGCCACAATTATGGGTTTTAAGAAAAATTTATGTGATTACCAGTTACGAGACGTCTAATTAATGTTTTTGAATCATTTTCATTTCCTAAAAACGTACAGGGTGGCCAAAAATATTTTGCAATTAAGAACATTTTAAATTGAATTTTCTCATTTTTTTCAAATGGAACACCCTGCATATTTCTCGACAATGTCATGTAGAAATGAAAAACGAACATTTTTTGTAAGTGCTTCCCTATGGCTAATTGCAACCATTTTCGTTTTATAAATAAATAAGGAGTGTCTAATTCAAGAATAAATTTAAGAAAAGAGGTTCCGTCAAATAATTCATTAGAAAAATTTATAATAGGTGTTCGACGTGTTGCCCATTTTGATTGACACACGTCTTTATGCAATTGTGAAATGAGGCCATTTAGTGGGACCATTTCTTCCAATCCATTAAAATGAGTAAATAGTATTTAACCGGCCTTTTACTGTAATGTTTTTGACATTTTCTTGCTGCTTTCGTTATTCGGCAAGCAATAAAACCTCAATTTATTAATAATTGTCGTGCATAAAGGAGCATTTATAACACTTACCGCTCGTTACAATTTGTATTGAATATAAAATATTTGGAATTTTACATAAAGCGGAACTTGTAGACATGACTTTTGTTTTGGGCGAGTCAGACAGAAATTGTTTACTTGTCAATAGAATTTATCACCAACGTTATCCTGAAAGAAGGATTCCTGATGTTAGCAGCTTCCAAAACCTTCTCAATAGATTTCTGGAAACTGGAAATGTCGAATATAAAAAAAGTAAAAGTATAAAACGTGTTGTGAACGAAGAAAATGAGTTTTCTGTGGTGCTGACAACGGTTGAGAATCCCCATATTAGTCAAAGAAAAGTGAGCTCATTAGTAGGAATAAGTAGGCGATCTGTGGGTCGAATTTTAAAAACAAATAAGTTGCGTACATATCGTATTCAAATGCACTATCTGATGACGATTTTCAAAAGCGCCTACAATTTTGTAATTGGGGTAGAAGTGAAATGCAACATGATGTCAACATCTTCAATACTGTTTTATTCAGTGATGAGGCAACTTTTCATAAAAATAGATTTGTTAATAGGCACAATTTCCATTATTATGCTTCGAAAAATTCTCACTTTTTTATTCAAGTTGATAACCAACACAGGGTCAACGTTTGGGAAGGAATTATTAGAGAACATGTAATAGGCCACATTTCTTTGATTGTACATTGACTGGAGCTGTTTATCTTCATATGTTTGAAAACTATCTGCCACAATTATTGGTAAATCTCCCTGAAAGAATTCGAAATAGGATGTGGTTTCAGTAAGATGGTGCTCCACCACATTTAAATGCAGCTAGAGACCACTTAAATAATACCTATCCTAATCAATGGACTGGAAGAAATGAACCCACCAGATCTTGCAAAAATGGATTTCTTTTTATGGGGATACGTGAAGAAAATTGTTTATAGAGACACACCAACAACAGTACAAAATATGAAGGAAAGAATAATAAGTGCCTTTACATCTATCACACCGGCAGTTTTAGGAACAGTGGAAACCTCATTTCAAAAGCATAGAGATGTATATCAATCAAAATGGGCAACATGTGCAACGTTTATTATAATTTTTTCTACTGAATTATTTGAAGAAACCTCTTTTTTAAGTTTATTTTTGAATTTTGTAATTATTGCTCAATAAAACAAAATTGGTTGCAATTAGCCATAAAGAAGTACTTACAAAAAAAAGAAGCGCAACGACAGGAAATACAAGGAAACACGCTTCTCGTCCCTGTATCTGCCAGGACATTAAGTTTGACGCCACAGAAAAAAGACCTCGGTAAGGTAGGTTAAAACATGAGGAAAACGAAGCTAACATAGTTTAATATTAATATCTATCAAAGAACCAATGAGCAGTTCATAGATTTCCTTGGTATCCATAGCAAGTAAATTGCCTACGTTGAACGAAGCCATCATATTGCAGCATAGTGAGATATTTTTAACAAGTGAATCTGTAGCAGTTTTGTGCTTATCGTAAGTGAAGAAAATGTGATCAGGATCTCCCATAACTCCACGTAGATCACAAAGTCGCGATGTAACTACACCAATTTTATACAAATGGGCGGCAAAGCAGGCATGACCAAATTAGTCTAGTAATAGTGGTAATGTATTTTAGTGGAACGTTTAAACTGTCACGCCAGAACTGTAACGGGATGGATAGTTGGCTATATTTTGCAATACTTTCTTGAGTTATTTAAAATTACCCGGTGTGAATCCATTTATTTTTTATTTGAACTTTATACAGCTTAAAGCAATCAGAAAAATGCGAAACGTTTCACGATTTGCGTGTCATACTTGCGCAGGGGCCATGCTAAATGTTGTTGCTGAAGTATAAAAATAAAGATAAAAATGGATAATAATATGTTGTTTGTTCAATCTATCTATCAGTAGTAATTTTTCGTTGTTTATATTTCAAATTCTAATAATTATTGTTTTTTTATACATAGTTAATCAACTCAAAACATGATTTTTAGTTGTCCGTCAAGTGATGTGTTAGGTAGGCGTGTACGCCAGAGGTATTCCCCCTGCAACAGAAAAAAATTAATCAGCCAAAGAATCAACAACGAAACGGACTTTTTTGCAATTGGCTTTGATAGGAGGTCTTACGTACAAAGGGACGAAAGATGGTTTCAGTCCGTCCTGACGAATAAAAATCTATTTACAAGAAGTGGTATCAGGACTGACGAAAGTGTTGCGAGCGAAATTTAGTTTAGAGGATCTAAAGTGTAAACTGTCGAAATAGGTTTGTAATTTAGCGAGACCTGAGTATCGGTATGTGACTTCTTGGCACTGCAGCAAGTAAAAAACAGGAGGACTCGTTTAATGATAATGAAGCTTTTATACAAGAACTTCTTGACCGCAAACATATTGCCTTTCAATACGCTATCAACCACCCCAACGACTCATCAAAAGCAGAAGCTCTTACCCAATCTAAGTATGAAACGCAACGCGAAATCAGAAGAATAAAGAACGAGTGGCCGGCAAGCAATGCCAGAGAAATTCAAAGGTACGCCGATTCACACGACTACAGGAATTTCTTTCAAGGAGTAAAAGCAGTGTACGGCCCCAGTCGGAAAAATATGTGCCCTATGAAAGATTTAAATGGAAATCTCCTCAAAGAAGACCAGGAAATAAGAACCCGATGGAAATGACTACTCTAACATTCTTAACTAGCAAAGTCAAGCCGATCACGATATTATAAATCTTATCCCTCAGTATGACACCTTCGAAGACTTAGATAAACCACTAACAACGGAAGAGATCTTAACCGCCATTGGGCAGCTAAAAAATAACAAATCTCCCGGCGCCGACTCACTCCCAGCTGAGATCTTTAAAGCTGTGTCGTCAGAGCTCATACCCTACCTCAAAAAACTTGATGTCGTATGGGAAAGTGGTCAAGCTCCGCAGGAGTTTCATGATACACTTTTAATCAACCTCTTCAAAAACAAAGGGAGCGCTGCGGACTGTGGAAATTACAGGTGTATAGCTCTCCTGGCTGTTGGAGGGAAGATACTCACTAAAGCGATGGCAAATAGGCTAACACCTATTATGGAAAAGTTACTTCCTGAAACACAGAGTGGCTTTAGACCAAACCGAGGCACATCGGATCTAATCTTCACACTTAAACAGCTTCAAGAAAAAGCATTCGAACATCAAGGAGAAATTCACATGGCCTTCATTGATTTAACCAAGGCGTTTGACTCGGTGGACAGGGAAGTGCTCTGGAAAATTATGCTCCGCTTAGGTATCCCTAGAAAATTTGTGGAAGTATGTCGCAGTCTACATACAAACAACAACGCCCAGGTTATGTATAATAATGAGGCAACCGAACCTTTCCAAACCCTCACTGGAGTTAGGCAGGGATGTGTCCTGGCACCCCTACTTTTTAATTTGGTTACCACTGCTCTAACAATTATTGTTGACAACAAACTGACAGTCAGAGGAATAGGTCTCAGATACCGTTCTGATGGCGGTCTCTTTAACATAGGGCGCTTTAGAGCTTTCACGAAGACACGCACACGATTCATTTGTGATCTCTAGTATGCGGATGACTGTGCACTTTTAGCCTCTACGCCGGAAGAGCTTCAAGAACTTTTAGATGTGTATGCCCAGAGCTATGATTCCTTGGGACTTAAAATCAACATTGGAAAGACTAAGATTATGTCAACTCCTCATCAAGTGAACCAAATAGACATTACACTTAACGGAAATTCTCTTGAAGTGGTGGATCAGTTCAATTACTTAGGCAACGTTGTTAATGACAAAGCAAACATTGACAGCGAGATTCGCAATAGAATTAACGCTGCATCTAGAATACTCTGGGGACTTAGAGAGAGAGTATTTGCCAACCACGACCTTGTTTGTCAACTAAAATGGCTATCTACAGAGCAGTTGTCATTCCAACACTGCTATATGGATGTGAAAGCTGGGTCACCGTCGTCATGTGAAAGAATTAGAACGTTTTCAGCAAAGACGCCTCAGAAGTATGATGAAAATCCGTTGGTTCCATCACATATCAAACGTAGAAGTACTCAGGAGAGCAAACAGCCTTCCAATTGAGGTGCTTATTTTAAGAGCACGCCTAAGATGGGCAGGTCACGTTCATCGTATGCATGATAACCGCCTTCCTAAATGTACAACTTTATGATGAATTGCTAAGCGGTAGAAGAAGGCGTGGCGGTCAACGAAAGAGGTTCAAAGACGTTCTCCATGAAAATCTAAAATCCTGCGGTATTCCAGACGAGCAATGGGAACAACTTGCAGCGGACAGAACCGAATGGCGAGGGGTTGTGGCCAGCTATCAAGGAAATGTTGCTGCAAGAAGGCCTAATCCAAGACCTAACCAGGTCTATGTTTGTCCTGACTGCGGTCGACATGTGCTCTCCCGAATTGGCCTCTATAGCCATAGTCGTATGCACCGTAGATGAATGGGAATTACAATAGACTACACCTTTTACTTGTTTCTTATTACAGACAATCTATCGACTGTAACATTTTTTTTATACTCGGACTCGAGTAAAGGCTAATAATAATAATGTGACTTGACAAAATAATCATCAGGGAGACGGAAGGTTTGTCTGTAAATAAGCTCCGCAGATGAACAACGTAAGTCCTCTTTGGGCATGGCGCTTAAACAAATAAAATAATTGGTAATTCATCATAAAAGTGAATTGCATTAGACCTGACTAACAACGTAGTCTTCAGGGTTCTATGGCATCTCTCAACCATACTACTGCTTTGAGAATGATATGTACAGAACGCCAAAACGACAGATAAAATTTTTAAATAAAGTTTTGGCAAAGGTTTCAGCAAAGATGTCCTGTAAGGAGTACGCTTCTGGACAGCGTGTCAATCATTAGACCACATTGAGTATGTAATGACACCCGTTGGACTAATCTTCTCTGTATAGTTCCAATTTTAGTATATCAACTTGAAAAAGAAGGTATTAAATCGAATAATACAAAATTCGGTTTGAATGTGGTTTCCACTAATGTGATTAGACGGACATGAGCTTGAAATGATATAGATAATTTTACCGGCTCCTTCGCCATTTATTAGAAAATAATCGGATAAAATCACCATGTTATTACAAAAAAGAACGACTTTGATTAAATACTCACAAAATGAATGTTTATATTTAGTGGTAGACTTTAGACATACAAAAAATGTTTTAAACAGAACGTTCCCAAAAAAACAGGTCCAAATACATGTTTAAATTTACGCAGTACGGTGTCGTGTGTGTATGGTGTTGTTATGCCCAATCAATTACCTGAATTATTATATGTAATAAGTATTCAAAATCGAGATCCTTTCTAAACGAGAAAATAAAAAGCCATTTTTTCGATCAATTTTTCCAGATTTTTAGGTACCTTTTTTGTCCCTCGTTTTCCCTCTCATAGTTTTCCATTTTTTATTTGTTTTTCAGGGAAAACTTCGCAGGTTTTCGTTTGCTGGATTTTTGTTATTTTTTTACTCAAATCAAATTTCAAATCAAATTCATTGTTCAGTTGAGTTCATATTACACGTTCTTTTATTTGCAAATCATCTAAGCTCACAGAGGAGCTTGTTCATGATATAACGAATAATAAGTTATATTTACAATAAGATACATTATGGTTTCTGGTACAATGATTTGGTTAACTACTATTATTAAATAAAAGTGCGGGAAGGTCGATGAGGAATAAAGGTTTTTATTTACAGAATGAAGATACCCGAGTTTTTTTGAATTTTTTTCAAACAATCATCGTCTCGTCTCCCTTCTTTTTGGAAAATTTCAGACCGCTGTATCTCGGAAAATACGAGTATTTTCAAAAATTTCACAAAAGTAAGAGTATTTTTTGGGGAAATATATAAAAATCTGTTTTCATTTAATTTTAATGAATTTATTGAGTTAACAAATTATCAACAAAATCATTGTTTGTAGCAATTTGTGATAAATAGCATATGAAAAGTTATAACTTTTGGTTACTACAACAAGACCAATAAGTTGTAAAAAGTTTCATGGAAATTTATTCATTATGACAAAAGTGTTAAAATCTAAATCGGTCATACTAAGTAATAAATTAATAGTAAATAGCAACTTTCTTAAATTTATCGGTCACCTTACTAGGTGATGTTGGAGAAAATATTACAAATATTAAGCGCTATGCCGGCTGGAAATCAACTATCGTTGCTGAGAGAGAGAGTTATATTAAGAGTTCAGTATCTAATAAGATAGAAAGCGCCAATAAAATTGCTAGAAATGACATGCCTTCAAATAATCGCATATCCGCTTCGCATCTTGCGAAAATACATCGACAATGAATTACGTCTTTTTGATATTCTTCCAAATGATTGTAGTGGTAAGCTAACTTCTGCAGAGTAAGTAGTAGGATAAAAATGTATATTCTAACATTTCCATAAATAGTTATTCTAATTTTATTGTTGACATTAAATTGTAATTGCTTTCTACAATTAAACGATAATTATCTATTTAATAAAAGCAAATAAACAAATTGCAGTATCTTTATTTAAAAAGAAAATATTAGTAGCAAGTTTGAGAATAGCGGGCTATAAATTACCTTTATATTTCACTTTCTTTTAATTTGTTATTTATAGCTTGGATACGAGATATATAAACAAGGTCATTATACCCTAGGGCCAAAAAGAGCGGGCGTAATGATTACGCCCGTTTATTATGCCCTCCAATACTTATCTCCTCTGTTTATTCTTCTATTCACCAACAATGTTGCCTTCAGCATTAAGTATTCTGACCACAATGTGTTTAGGCAGAATGTTTCCGCCTATAAAAAAGTAAAGTAAAGTATGTAAGGACAATAATTTATCAAAAAACACAAAAAGTTCAAAATTACAATAATAGGTAAGTCGATTAAAACAAACACCAGCCGAAAGACTGATCCTACTTAAAGGCGCTCTCGTGCCAGTCGTCCCATACCACTTGCATCGAAGCATTAACGTTTTGTTGGTAATATGCGATTATTACACTTAAGCCAGGCTTGTAACTTGTAATTCAGCGCTCGGCGAGGCACATAGCCCGGAGAATAGCTGTTGGTTGCAGTCTGGTTACAATCCATATAGTAAAATAAGGATTTTATAGAGTAGCTTGCGACTGAAATATGATTTTATATGTCTGCCCTCTAGAAGTACACTTGAACTATGCTAAGCCCAGGCTATTTATTTTTCGATTGCAACAGACACTGGACCGCTAGATGGCGCCTGCTTACTATTTTACATGTCGCTATCTAAAGATACCGAGATGTATCAAATAGTTAAGAGATCCTCGTGTCGTCCGTCACATGCCTACCTTGCACTGACGAGTGCCAAATGCTCGAAACTGCAGTCTGCAAGTGGTATGGGACGACTTACACGAGAGCTCCTTTAAGTAGGATAAGTCTTTCGGCTAGTGTATGTTGCAATCGAAGCATTAGCGTTTTGTTGGTAATATGCGATTATTACACTTAACGCGCCAGACTTGTAACGTGTAATTCAGCGCTCGGCGGGAACATATCCCGGAGAGTAGCTGTTGGTTGCAGTCTGGTTATATTCCTTATAGTAAAATAAGGATTTTATAGACCAGCTTGCCACTGAAATATGATTTAATATTTCTGCTCTTTAGAAGCACACTTGAACTATATATAACTATATATTGCTATGTTATATTGGCACACAAAATAAATAAACCCAGTTGTGATAAATTGAATTTTATATACGAGATAAATTTGGGCTCCAGGTAGCCTAGTTGAGTGCCAAAATAAATATATTATTACTTGATGGTATATGAGTTTCTTGCACCAATATAAACAAACGTTAAAATCAGCAAGAGTCCTGACTACCCGTGCAATCTATCTCTCTCCACGGGTGCCGGTTCCTAAATTGCTCATTTAAAATACACATGTGGAATTACATTTTAAATTATATGACAAGTGAAATAAAGTACCAACATCTATGACAATTTTAGATATATTAACAAACGGTTTGAAGGTAATGAATGAGTACTGATTTTCCCTTAATCATTTGACACAAATGGTAAATTTATGGTAAAGAAAACTTATGCAAGAATAACTTATGCTAAATATTTATTTTTGAAGTCGATAACTATATCGAAATTCGAGAATATGGTCTCTTTCTGAAGGAAAGTTTTATAAATTATTAAGTACTTTTAAAAGAATTAAAAAAGAAATTTAAATTTATCGAACTGATCGATCGATCAGCTTACCGGAGATCGTATAGATGTCCCTGCTTCATATGTTGGTCTTCAGTTCTCCCAATTGATGAATATGACGAGCGATGACAGCTAGTGCAGATTTATTGTGATAATTTTGTTCGATGCGCTTTTTTTTAATACTCGATTACATATTACAAGATTTACAAGTGAGTACAACTTTGTCCTTTATGAATTACGAAGAATAGCTTTCAAATTTGAAATGTTCAGCAACTTTTATTAGTTAGAAGTACGAAATTTTTGTACACGTACCTTCAACCGTTTTAATGCTCAAAATTTATTAAAATATTTATCAGGAAATTATTCTTCCAACGCTTACTTTTTGTCTCTCAGTTCTCACATTATTTTATAGTAATTCGTTTTTCATTCCTCTTTAAATTTTATTGAAAATTAAGGCAATGTGCAAATTTATTTGACACAGATGCACCTCCCTTCATAACCGAGGAAAAACTGATTAGAAATCGCAAATTTTTAATTAAAAAATGTCAAGATGACACCTTTGGCTGTATTGATTTTTATCATTTTTATTTTACAATTCGTATTATTGATATAATTTGAAAATGCCTTTTGTATGTGAATTATAATTTTGAAATTGGGTTTCCCATATTCTGAGCTTTCTATTGCTATGCTATTTGTTAAGTTTTATGCCAATAAATTTTAAACTTGAAACTCTTTGAATTTTTATAAAATTTGTTATTAAAACTATATCTTATGAACTATATTCTATTCAAAACCTTCATTTGACCTCCCTACTTACTTTCTATAATATTTATCGAACAAATTAACGACTTAAACTAATACAGTATTTATTGAAACCTTTTAGGAAGTGGTGAACCGAAACATTGGTTTGCAATCCAAATTCAAGAACATAAAATTATGTGCAATGTCATTAAAAATGTTTTGCGGTGTATTATGTTTCATCATGGCTAAATTAACTTGAAGATTAACATTCAATGTGAAGTTATGGCAAAAGCATCATTTATTTGTCATATCCTATGCCCTATTAATGCTTGTGAGAACCAAATACACCTCTCAACTAGAATCATCGCCACTAGTATCTTTAAATTGATCATCTTTGGTTAACTAATATTTGTTCATTTTTATGCACTTGTTAAAATTACTATTTTGGTAGTTCTTTCTACTTTAAACACTGTAAAACTAAATTTAATTTACTATTGCAGCTATTACATTATCCCTTTTATGTCTAGTTCTAGGGAAATAAATTGTTCATGTTTATCTTTCATATACGCATATGTGTCTCATTTATTTACTATAAAGTATACTAACATATTTTAATTGTTGGAATTTTACTTGTCCATGTGGTTATGATTATTAAAATTTGTGATTATGGTTACTAAACATTAAATATATTCTACAAAACATGTTAACAGCTCACACTGAGTTCAAGTTATGTTCAGTTAATTTATTGTGCAATAGTTTCTATTCATTTTGACAACTCACCAACCTTGCTGCTGTTTGTTGGATGTGGATATCATAACAATATATATATATATATATATATATATATATATATATATTTGAAGAGTTTTCACGAATTTACAAATTTTCGACCTTTGCCCTCGTTATAACTCCAAAGTAAAAGGCCCACGAGCTTTGATCCCATTTGAACTTTTGATCAGGAAGCTCTAAACTACAACATATCTTAATTTCAATCATTTTCACCGGGATCCCAAATCCCAGTTTCTGTCCGGGATCCTTTACTAGAATCATTCTTGATATAGTGTACGATTCCTAATAAATAATTATTATGTGACCTACTTATGTCAAATTTAGCCATAAGGCATCAGAATTTTATTATTTAGCGAGGTAATAAGTTTTTAAAAGATTATCTATTCAATTTCTATGTAGCATATTAATCCAAAGACACAATACAAATCAAAGGCAGGAACTTTTTACGCATAGGACTTAAAATACAACCAAATAACATCTTAAAAAGTAAATACTGATTTAAGATAAGTGCTTTTCCACCTGCTAAATCCGCGCTAATGCGACATTTCTTGCGGGTTTACTTTCAAGTTCCGGAAAGCTTTGGTAATAAACTTTATCCTCAGGAATTAAGATGGGATATATTGCAGAAATCAAACCAGTAAAACTTCGTACAAATATTGCTAATTTTTATTATTAGCAAAATTAAATACTTAAATATTAATAACACGGAGTTATATTGGTTTCAAAATTATTTACATGATAGGTATCAAACCGTAAAACACGAAAACATGGTATCGAATAAAGTACGTAAGAGCAGTGTTCCCGAAAGAAGTATTCTTGACCATTGAGAAACTGGAAAAGAGTAGAACCGTCTAGAGTTACGGACTAGAGTGAAATAGATGGATGTGGAATGAGCACCATGGAGTACATTAGAAGCGGGACAAATGGATCTCAGTGGTTCTTGTTAAGAACGTGAAGTGATCGAATCAAGAGAAAGAACAGACTAGTACAGCGACAATAAGCAGTGAGTTTATAGAACTTAAAAGTTATAATTATTATGTAATTATAAGGACTAATTATTGTAAGTTAATCAATTGTTAAATAAATCAGTGGTTAGTGACAATTGGTGTTGCAATTATTGAACTTACGCGCGGGGTGTTTACTAGAGGGCGTAAACACGTAACAATATTTAATAGTTGTAGGCTTGCGTCAGCAAATAAATTTTAATAATTTGTGTCACCCATTGCATTGCATTGCGTTGCATTTTAGTATTAGGAGTTCGTAACTATGTAAGATTTGATAACATTTCAACCTTTCGAAAAGTTATCGTGTCACAAGGAAATTGCATTTGTAAAAGGCAAACTTGAAAAACTGTTATTGCTCCTTTCCGACTTTGCTTACTTTCTGTGGGAAATAAAGTACTGTGGTCTAAAATATATGCACAAAATTCCATAAAGACAGCTTTGCCGAACTTCTTTGGGTTACATTAAAGAAATTCTTATGACAAGGGGCAGATCAATAATATACCACAATAGAGACTTCAAATGTATTATAATCTTCCAAAACATTTGAGTAATAAACGAAACTTGTGTATTCGAAAGCATTTAAAAAATTGAGATTGATACAAAAGTAATACAAGAGATAAAACGAAAGGTTTCAAATTTATGAATTGTAATTTAAGTATACCGGGCAAATCAAGCGGTTGATTACGACTGGATCTAAAGAGCATAGAGCTCATGTCAAAAGTAGAAATGAAGTCTAGTTACTCAGAGTAGCGTTAATAAAAATTATATAATTGACATTAATAGCCATATTAATAAAGGTAATGGACTGATACCACTTTATCGCTCAGTAGGTCGAATCGTAAACATAATTTAGGTAGAGCCAGATTTAATTATGTTACGATTTCCGTGTAAAACATATAATATAGGATACATTCTTAGATTACATCTCGCGATGATACCAACTTGTTACGTGTTTTAAAGTTTGTGACAACTATTTCAATGCCAGACTTATCTCTCTCATCGTTGTCAACCCGCCGTCAGGAATATAATTGTAATTAAATTAGTGTAATAGTTAAAGGGCATATTTGACATTATTTGTTCACCATGCACAGTTTATATACGCCCACCACAGATAGAGGAAAGTCATGTATTTATTGCAGCATATTATCTTCCGGGAATAATCTTCAAGTTTACAGAAACATGCCATAAAGATGCTCTAATATTTGTACTTTTTCGGTATCTTTTCTTTCTCAAGATATCGTTAGTGGGTCGTTCTAAATTATTTTAAAATTACATTAAAATACTCTTCCCACTATTCAAGAATAATTTTTTCAAGAATTTTATTTACAACAAGTATGAGGCTAACAGGTTTTAAACCTAATATTTTTAGTCGCAAACTCCTCTATAAATCCTTATTTTACTATAAGGAACCTAACCAGACTGCAACCAACAGCTACTCTCCGGGCTATGTGCCCCGCCGAGCGCTGAATTACAAGTTACAAGCCTGGCGCGTTAAGTGTAATAATTGCATATTACCATCAAAACGCTAATGCTTCGATTGCAACAAACACCAGCCGAAAGACTGATCCTACTTAAAGGAGCTCCCTTGCCAGTCGTCACACACCACTTGCAGACTGCAGTTTCGAGCTGTTGGCTCTCGTCAGTGCAAGGTAGGTATGCGACGACCGACATGAGAATCCTTTGACTATAGTACATCCCGGTATTTTTACAATAGCGACATGTAAAACAGCCAGCAGGCGCCATCCAACGGTCCAGTGTCCGTTGCAATCGAAAAATAAATAGCCTGACTTGGCTTAGCATAGTTCAAATGTGCTTTTAGAGGGCGGAATATTAAACATAATATTTTTAGTCGCAAACTCCTCTATAAATCCTTATTTTACTATAAGGAACCTAACCAGACTGCAACCAACAGCTGCTCTCCGGGCTATGTGCCCCGCCGAGCGCTGAATTACAAGTTACAAGCCTGGCGCGTTAAGTGTAATAATTGCATATTACCATCAAAACGATAATGCTTCGATTGCAACAAACACCAGCCGAAAGACTGATCCTACTTAAAGGAGCTCCCTTGCCAGTCGTCACACACCACTTGCAGACTGCAGTTTCGAGCTGTTGGCTCTCGTCAGTGCAAGGTAGGTATGCGACGACCGACATGAAAATCCTTTGACTATAGTACATCCCGGTATTTTTACAATAGCGACATGTAAAACAGCCAGCAGGCGCCATCCAACGGTCCAGTGTCCGTTGCAATCGAAAAATAAATAGCCAATAGCCAGGCTTGTAACTTGTAATTCAGCGCTCGGCGGGGCACATAGCCCGGAGAGTAGCTGTTGGTTGCAGTCTGGTTAGGTTCCTTATAGTAAAATAAGGATTTATAGAGGAGTTTGCGACTAAAAATATTATGTTTAATATTCCGCCCTCTAAAAGCACATTTGAACTATGCTAAGCCAAGTCAGGCTATTTATTTTTCGATTGCAACGGACACTGGACCGTTGGATGGCGCCTGCTGGCTGTTTTACATGTCGCTATTGTAAAAATACCGGGATGTACTATAGTCAAAGGATTCTCATGTCGGTCGTCGCATACCTACCTTGCACTGACGAGAGCCAACAGCTCGAAACTGCAGTCTGCAAGTGGTGTGTGACGACTGGCAAGGGAGCTCCTTTAAGTAGGATCAGTCTTTCGGCTGGTGTTTGTTGCAATCGAAGCATTAGCGTTTTGATGGTAAGATGCAATTATTACACTTAACGCGCCAGGCTTGTAACTTGTAATTCAGCGCTCGGCGGGGCACATAGCCCGGAGAGTAGCTGTTGGTTTCAGTCTGGTTAGGTTCCTTATAGTAAAATAAGGATTTATAGAGGAGTTTGCGACTAAAAATATTATGTTTAATATTCCGCCCTCTAAAAGCACATTTGAACTAGGTTTTAAACCGTTAACCAGATATGATTTATTTGCTTTAGAAAGAATGCGCACTATAGTTTGTTTTCATTCAGATGGAAAGTAGCAAATTTCTCTTCGTATTTTTTTAATTTATTTATTCGATGACATTTAACAACTTAAGCACTTAATTTTTCCTATTTCCCTTATCTCCAACAAAGCTAAAATTTTTGAGAAAACATTGAAAAACAAAATTACTAGATTTTTAACTAGGTTTAGTATTTTGTCAGAAAAGCAATTTGGTTTCAAGAAGCAGAAGTCAACACAAGATGCAAAAGCATATTTTACTTCAAGGATCTATAAATATATAGATATCAACAAACCAACGCTGTACATTTTCGTTGGCTTAGAGAAAGCCTTCCAACAGTTACTCATGTTCAATTATTACAGATATTAGATGGTATAGGGTTTAGGATTCAACACACGTTAATAAATAGTTATCTGTCAAATAGGCAACAATATATAAATGTTGGCAACGTCTTAGGACCAATTCTTTTTAATATGTATTTGAATCTATTTGATTTACTCTTGAGTGGTGACATAGTAAGTTTTGCCGATGACACTGCCGTAATATATTCTGATAGTAACTGGATAAGACTTAAGGAAAAAGCTGAACTTGATTTTAAAAATATCATCCACTTCTTTATCAACAGGTTACTAACAGTTAATTATTCTGAAATTTATTATGTCCCTTTTACGTCTAATAGCATTAATTTACCTGATTTTCAGAGGATTAAATATAAAGATCGAAATAATGAAACTATATACAAGGCTCACAAAATGTTAAATATTTAGAAATTCATTATCATCAAATCATTTGAGATGGGACATTCATACAAAATATGCAACTAATAAGCTCAGATCGTTATTGTATAAATTCAAACGTTTATCCCAGTTACTAAATATAACGCAGTTAAAAACCTTATATTTTGGTCTAGTGGACACTCACTTAAATTACGGAATAATACAGTTATTTTGCTTGACAATCCTAATTAGAAAACATAAAAATAAAAGCGAACTAGAGGAAATTGCTCATAGTTATCAAATCTGGTACAGAAGCAATGCAACTCGAGTACCTAAAATAGACAAAACCATTGCTCAAAGATGTTATTTATATATTGGTCCCAAAATGTATAATTCCATCTGAAATTAAGAAAATTAATTCAATCAATTTATTTAAAAAGAAAATTAAAACATGTATACCAAATTGATCTAGGACGGATATTCATAAATTAATTGATTAAAAAATAAACATTATTATATATTATTATTATTATTATATACTTGCTTTTACAATTATATGCGTTTGTCTATGTGGGAATTTGTTGCTAATTCTGTGTATAAAATTCATTATGGGATTTTTTTTTATACATTTATTTAACGTCGGCCTATTTCCGCTACTGGGGCTAACACAGGCGCCTGTAGACGAGGTACCCCCAACCAGGAATTTTGCCGAACCTCTTCTCTTAAGAAGAGTATGGATCTTTTACTTGCCTAACATTTAATAGACAAGGGACCGACGGCTTTACATCCCCTCCGAAGGATGGTATATCCCCTATACAACCCTCGCCTAAGGCGCATACACTGATATACAAGCCGCTGGAAGATATGTGAGGCGAGAACGCGGTTTCCGTTGGAATGGTCACCCATCCAAGTACTAACTGCGCCTGTCGTTGCTTTACATCGCATACCGAAGTACGTACATAGTAAAGACGCACCTACGCTCGCCCCATTAGTATTAGGATTTCTCATAGTATATGTTTTTTAGTAATTATATTATTTTGGTTTCAGTATCTCTCCTTTTTAAATATATTTAGTGTTTTAGTATTAGTTACCTTATGGTTAGTATTTTTTATAAGCTCTGAAGAATAACTGTAGATCTGCATACAAGAACTCTTTCGCAGAAAACAGTTTATTCCACATGAGGTTCTTTGTACAGATATAAGATATGTTTCATTTTGGCTTACAATATTTTATATTATATATTACATTAGATACAAAAGTTACCTTATTTACAACAAGTCTCGACATTGTAGATTATTTATATTTATTTTTTGCAACGTAAAATAAGAATTATGTGTATGTTGTAACTGTTAAAAGCGTAAATAATAAATATTCTATTCCACTCTATTCTGTTCTGTTCTGTTCTGTTCTATTCTATTCCATTCTATCCTATCCTATCCTATCCCATTCTATTCCATTCCATTCCGTGCTGCTGCTGTTGCTGTTCTCGGTTTTACTGTTGTTGTCTCTGATGCTGTTGATGTTACTGTTATGGTTACATTCATTAAGCTATTACAAATAATAATAATAAATTCTTTATTCATTTTTGCTATATGTTTGTATAGATGTGATAAGTCGGTTTATAACATACGTAAATAAAGAAGTAGTAAGAAAAATTAATAAAATTCATGACACTATATATTATTAAAACTTACATGTAATAAAACTATATCTGTAATATATAAATTAATGTATGACTCCATTACTAAAAACCTCTTACAAAGAATAGAATCATTCATTTATTAAATGTCACTTTAACTTATTTTTAAACACCGAAAAACTATTAGTTCTTATATCAACAGGAAGTGTATGAAATATACTTGCACAACAAATATACAGACTTTTCCCAAAAAGGAAGGGATTATAATAAGTAACTGATAACTGTTTTCGTAGACAAACACTTCTGCCTTGGATGCAAAATTTGAAGTTACAGTTAAGATATAATTTTCTATATACATTGGTAGATACAAATCTAGTAGCATGAGCAAACACATGGAGCGAACAATTTTCTTCTGTAAAATAGATAGATATGTTGTGTTTTTGCACCTACACCCCACAGAATAACTGAATATCTTATGTGAGAATAAGCGAATCCATAATATATATTTAGTAGATGGATAGATAGGGTTTATTTGACTACATTCACATTTTTTACAATATTTGTTGTCAACAGAGTACATGGATCTGACTAGTTACCAGTCGGCAATTAACAGAAACAATCAAAGCAAAATAAAGTCTATAACATTAAGTAAATCACAAGAAATGTGTGTCTCTATGACAGATAAACAAATAATGATAACGAATGGTAGCTCAGTGTGTTAAAGCGACTGGCTAGCAAACTGAGTTGCCTAGCGAAGTGGGTTCGATTCCCGCAAGGCGAAACAATTTTTCATTAAAGAAAAATTGCCCCAAGAGTGGTTCGGAGTCCACATTAAACTGTAGGTCTCGTCTCTCTTTGCCTAGCACAAGATCCTTGAGATCTTTCAGGGGGTTACTTCGGTAACTTGAGAGGCGGTTAAGAAAACATTTTAGGAAACATTTTTTAAACATTCAAGTAGGGAATAAAAGCAAAACAAATGAGAAAAGATGAAATAAAATAGCAATTATTCTGCAGGTAAATGTATAGAACATTCATGCCTATAGGATCTCTATATGTAAGGAGTTCGTAAATATTCATCAACAGAATAAAAACAGTACTTTAGGATAAATTTTTTAACTTTTGATTTAAAGCCAAGTAGATTTAACTGCTTGATTTATGTAGGCAAATGATTGATAGATTTAAATTCAGTGTTTTTTCACTGACTGCTAATCGGTATCGTGGATTCATAGGAAGGCCTGCAGAATGAGTATTGTGTTGGTGGTAGAGAAATTGTAGACGCTCTTATGAATCAACATAAGTTGACAGTGTCCCCTAAAGTTGACATTTACAAAAATTCTTACAATTGTCTTTTGCTGCCGAAAATATTTCATTGCATGTAAGGAATTTCCCCAAAAGACAACTGCATAACACAGTTTTGAGTGAAAAAGAGTATTTGTATTTTTCAGTACATTAAAATCAACAAAGGGGGTGAGCGTATGTGCGTCTTTACTATGTACGTACTTCGATATGCGATGTAAAGCAATGTAAGGCGCGGTTAGTAGTTGGATGGGTGACCACCGTTCCAACGAAGACCGCGTCCTCGCCTCACACATCTTCCATCAGCTTATATATCAGTGTATGTGCGGAAGCTATACAACCTTAGGCGATGGTTATATAGGGGATATACCATCCTTCGGAGGGGATGTAAAACCGTCGGTCCCTTGTCTATTAAATGTTAGGCAAGTACAAGTTCCCTATTCTTCTTAAAGGAAGAGGTTCGGCAAAATTCCTGGTTGGGGGTAGCTCGTCTACAGGCATCTATGTTAGACCTCAGTAGCAGAAATAGGCAGAGGTTAAATAAATGTATAAAAAAAATCAACAAAAGCTTTTATTTTTCTGAAAAAGAAAATAATGCTAGCGAAATTCAAATTAAGTTGTTCTATACGATGTGACCAGTTAAGGTTATCGTGGAAATAAATACCAAGGAGTTTCACACAGGCACCCATAGTTAGATGCCTGTTTGAAAATATGATGAGCTTTCGCGTTTTCCCATGGCTAAGCTTGAATTTATTTGATGTAAACCATATTTGAGCGAGTTTTACGTGAAATAAAGCGAGATCTAACAAGTTGTTAATGTTTTCTTCAGAACACAGAAGCGTGGTGTCATTTGCAAACAGAATAATCTTGGTGTGGTCCATAAAGTGAGAAAAGTCATTGACATACAGTATGAACAATGGGGGCCCCAAGACAAAACCTTGCGGTATCCCAAGTATGACATTTTCAAATCAGAATTTTATTATTTAAGGACACACACACTCTGTGCAATTTGTTAAATATGATCCAAAAAGGATAAGAGGTAAACATCTAATACCACACAATAGTAACTTTTTTTTTAGTATGTAGTGAGAGATACAGACGAAAGCTTTGGAGTCAAGACCTTCAACTGTATCACTCACAACCCTAAGAACAGCTTGAGAGGTCGAACGATCGGGAAGAAACCCAAACTGATCAGGACTGATGAGTGAATGTCTGTCAAGATAGTTGATCAATCTCTTTACCAAAATATTCTCAAATATCTTCCCAAAAATGGAAAGGATAGATATGGGGCGATAGTTATCAAGGGAGGAGTTATCTCCTTTTTTGTAGACTGTAGTTGCCCCATCGATAATATTAGCTTAATTTCGTATTACAAAATGTGCAGAATCTGAATTTTTCTAATAAATGCGTTCCCTTTTGTTACTTAGAAACACATTTTTGTCATTTTTTGGATGTTTTTCAGACTGTGTCATATCGGATAAAGAATAATTAATTTTCATCGCTAGTATTTTTCAAATTCTTTTTAATATTCACATATTTTTTAAAGTCATCCCACTTGTTCTTGTAGAACCTTAAACGGTTTGAAATACACACCGCGTAAGTGGTTCTTGAAAAATATGGAAAAATTGAAATGGAAGATTGATTTCAATATGTCTTTTGTAATTTCAAATTCGTTTTAAAACTTTTGATATGATAACATCGCTTGCTACTTACGTTATCAAAAAAAATATACGATTAAGAAATAAATATTTTTCATTTTCATAGATCGTAAATTATTTTTATTTAGTTCATAGAAAAAATATTTCTTTTTAACACTACGGACTTTTTAAAAATATTATCTTAGACGATTAAATCCAGTATAAGAACGGCATGACAGTGCTATTGTGGTACGTAAAAGAAAGTCGGTTAAAATAGCTATAAATAAAGCTGCCTGCCACTAACAATCCTAAGATGTTCCAAAGAGATAAGTGGGTGTAAGGGGATGTAAGAACGGTGGCAATTTTGAATTTAGCCTAAAATTTTCATTATAACTGCAAAACTGAAAACTGCATGTCAATAGTATGTCTCCCTTTCTTTGTAAAATGTTAAACTTTAACTAGTTAAAATTTAAATAACATTGAAATTTCTTTGATCAAATATAAATTATTAAATCCGTCTATTTCCAATCATGTACGGGGAAATAACAAATCAAAACAAATTAAACTAATAATCTTTCTAGGATAATTATCAGTCAGATCATTCAGTTTGACGGTTTAATAATTTAAAATGAATTTTTTGACAATGTTGCAATCACGATTTGCCACTGCAAATAACAACTAATTAATAAAATTATTCTACAAAACACGTCATCTGCATCTACATTTAATTTCACAAATTGCTCTTTTAATAACTGTGCTTTTAATAAATAGTTCTGATAAAGAACTTATAACAATTTTTGCAAAAAAGTTTATAAGTGAATGGCCCTCGAAAGTTGATAGATTACTAGATAACACTCCGTCTCCGGCGTCGGGCTGTTACCGAATAACGTGCTTTCAAAACCTCTGATAATATTATTTCCTACTAACCAACGCCCTTGGGACATTATAGCTAATAATTCAATTTGGGAAATCTGCTTCTTTCTAACAGAATCGCATTTAAGACAAAGCATGCTATTTTTGGAATTCGGCAGCGAACAGTTTATCAGGCGGCGTCACATTATATTTTTTGAAACGTGCACTAACACTGAACATATAAAAAAATAATGCATATTTTTACTTGCTTTTCTTCAACTCAATGTATTTTTCATGTTTGCCCAGATCTTGCATCCTTTATTTAACACACTTCCTGACATAATCAATTCATGAAATTTTGCATGATTACTAAGATTGAATGACAGTATAATATGCCATCGTTACTTTTGAAAATATCCGCACGTAGGGGGCTCGGCGGTAAAAATTTATTGAAAATATCCAACCGGCACCTCCGGCAAAACGTAGAATATAAAAGTTTTTCTTGCATGACTAGAGACTTCTGGGGGGCGCGGGGCGTCACAATATTCATGTATGATAATAATTTAATTAAAGTATGACTAAAAAGTAGAAAATAAAAACATAAAAAAACTTTTAGAAACTTACTTTTCTTACAAAGTTGTACTAAAAAGTAAAAAATAATTTTTCGTGTACGACTGCAAGAAAAGCAAGGCGTGCGCACTTAGTATAGTTTGCGAAATACGGTGTGCGACAAGACATTTGAGTCTCTCATAATGATGAATGTGGAAAAATATTTAAGAAAGCTCTAATATGTAAAGGGCCTTATTTTTCCTTTTTCTTTTGATCTCTGGAACTAAATAATTATTTTTGTTTTGCTTTTTCTAAGATATTTATGGAGATAACATTAGTCACAATAATGATGGATTAATGTCTATTATTATTACTATGTTTTAATTTTTTATTCGTTCTTTGTTTCTCAATGCCAATAAATTTTAATAAAGAGTATGAATACTTTTTAAAAGTGTTACCGAGACGATAGCAGTCTCCTCTAGACTGTGGTTGAGACATACAACGCTGCTACTACCTGTCCTGAGTTCGAGTCCCAGCTACGCCAGATAGATATGGCATGCTGCAGCGAATGGGTGTTGTATTAGTTATTATCTGTTGTGTGCGCATGAGTCCCGATAAAGTGGTGGAATAACTGTGGCTGAACTCCGCCAGGATGTTAATATAAAGAAGGTATAAAAAAAGTAAGAATTGAATTGGGCCGTTTCCCTAAAATTGGCAGGGCCAGTTGGACCGACCCTATCCACCCCTGTGTACTGCAATAATCAGCTAATTTTAAAATTTATTTTGATATATTTTGGGAATCAAACATTGTCAAAGCCCATTGTACAGTGATCTATCAGGACGACCAAGGTCGTGTAGATGAAAAACAGGCTTTTCTATATACAATTTCAAAGATTTTTAGAGTTCTTAGTAGCATAACCTTTATATTTTTCACATGTTTATATAAATTATGTTTTTTGTTCATCGAGGTTAGTAGACTTTTGGTAGTTCACTAATTTTTTTGTTTGATTTTTTGTTTAATTTTTTTACATTGTACCTCAAGAACAATGAAATTTTAATTATATCTAAAACCCACCCTTATGAACTAACCTATAATATGATAAACGAACATAACGAAGTAGTAGAATAAAATCTATTATTGATAATGTACTTATTAAACAAATAGAAATATGTAAAAATGCATTTAGAATTAAATGTTGCTCTTGCCCTTGTCCAAGATTGAAGCTGAACTTCCTCCTATCGGTATTTACATTTTGTCTATTTCTACTAATCCGAGTTGATTAAAGATTAATGGAGCTCTTCATTAATGAAAATAATACAAGATTGGAGTTAAATTACTGTATTTTGCAACCTGTATTACGGTTTATCTATATGAACACACCATACTATTTAAAAATGCAGGCTCACGTCAATTATTCACGGACAGTGTCAGAGTTAGAATTGGAGATTGAACCTAATATATGATAAACAATTAATCTATTGACCTGTACTAAGTTCCATATACTTGTATTGTTGGCAGGTGTAACAGATCGACATTGTGGTCAAATAGTTTTTTTGTGACGAATTAAGTCAAAATCGGTACGAAACTAAATGGTTCAATCCTCTAAAGCAAAAACTTCAAAGAACCTCCTTCTACCTATTCTTAAACAGTTTGAGAAATGATGGCAATATTAAATTAATTGTTAAATTAATTATCAACTAAATATTGTGCAGTGGAAAAGCGTTAGATACATTACTACCAGTGCTACCCACTTTTCTAAAAAATTGAGTTAGTGGTGGACAGCAGCGTTCGAGCGTAACAAAATACACGCTAGCTCTAACCGTTGGGGCGGGGGTTTTCCCTTGCTGGCCCAAACAAGAAGACCACCAAGTGTGAGGGAGTCCACCACGATAAACAAATAAAATTAACAGGCCCGATTTAAATTTAAAACAATTTATTATCACCAAAAAAGAACCGAACGTGACGTCAAGCTGGCTTACAATTTGTCGTATAACTAAGAAACTTCAATTAGAATTTTTCTTTTATGCATTTTGAGGCTGTTCTAACAAATAACAGTCATATCAATTTTTTAGTTCCAAATTATTAAAATAAGAAGAAGAAAAATCAGCGTCTTTAATAAAGGACAATCAGCCAAATCCAATGTCTACCAAGTTCCTACTAAACCAAGGACTCATGCATGGGGCTGGTATGAAAAACCTGGCCGTAAGACGTGAACAGGGGCCTGGGTGAAAGACCTGACCGAAGGGCCCTCTCCGTGGGGGCTGTTCTTCTATCAAACTAAATAAACCAAACGAATATCCAAAATAGTATCTTTCAGTTTGAGGAGATCCAAAATCACTTTAAAAAGTATAGATTCAACATCACAACACAAGACGGAATGAGAGCAGTAGGGATAAATGCGACTTCTAAATGAAAAACATTCAATGTGATTTTATGCTTTTTCCCCACAAAATTATTTGTTCCCTCAGTTGCTCATAACAAATATTTTATTTTAGGCCTACTTCCAAAAATATATTTATATTAAATTTCCATACTAAACTACATACAACATAAATACATTAATGTATTGCGAGTCACTAAAAAATTTAAAAATGTATGTTGTATGGAAGTTTAATTCATATAGATTGGAGCTTCTTAAATAGTTATACAGTTCTTGCGACGTTTTTATACAAAACTGTATGACATGCTTGATACTTTCGTACCTAAAGCCAAACCTTATGGACGATTGTACCCACCTTAGTATAGTGCTATCATTATAAAATGTATCCGGAAATACTTAGGAGATTATACAAAAGATATAAAGATCCTACCGCATTATAAGAATTCCTATTTTTAAGGCAAAAAATTAAAGCTGATATAGAAAACTCTTATAAAGAATATTGCAGTCGTATTGAAAGCAATATATAAAATAATCCCAAAGAACTATGGCAATTTCTTAACAATAAGAAACATAATAATGGTGTGCCAAACAATATGATATATAATTATAGTTTGACAGATGAGCCAAAAAACATTGCAGATGCCTTTGCGACTGTTTTCAGAGTTCCTATATAGATAGCACTTATTTTGAAATTATCTCTCAAAGTACCATAACTGATAACTTAAATTTAAAGTAATTTACCGAAACTGCAGTACTTAATAGTATTAAAAAATTTAAACCCAAAGATACTGCTGGCCCGGACCGAATACTTGCTTTTTTCTGGGAGACTGTGCATGTCTTCCTGCAATGTTACGTACCATAATATTTAATCTCTCCATTAGCACATCTACATATCCCTCTTCTTGGAAGTTCTCTAATGTAATACACATATACAAGAAAGGAGGGAAAAACCAAATTGAAAATCATAGACCTATTACTATTATCAACAACTCTTTGTTCATTTAAAAAACAAAATCACACCTAAACAACATGATTTCATGAAGGGAAGATCCAAAACTATGAACTTATTCTGCATAAGGCAATTCGTAGCTGATACATTTGACACCGGTGTGCAGATGGACGTCATATACACTAACTCATCGAAGGCATTCGATAGGCTCAATCATGGTAGTTTGCTTAACAAATCAGATCATTTTGGCCTGTCAGAAAAATCTGCTACATTTTTTCAAATTTTACTTGAAGATAGAAAATCGTTTGTACAATGATGCTCTCAACAACCTACTGAGATATTTGTCTCCTCTGGGGCTCCTCAAGGGTCTGTACTGGGACCATTATTACTTAATATATACATTAATGATATTATAAATGAGGTGGAAGTAAACTGTTTATTATACGCGGATTATATGAAAATATACACTGTTATTAAGTGCTCTGATACAAGTAGCATTCAACAAAATTAACAATTGGTGTACATCAAACAGTCTGCCTCTAAATCCTTCTAAATGTAACGTAGTGTCCTCTGAAACACAATGTCATAAAATATGACTATTCTATTGATGAAGTTTCCCTGCATAGACCTAACATTATCTGTGACCTTGGAATAATTTTCGATTCTAACCTATCCTTTACTAATTATATAAATGACATAGTAATAACATCTCCTTCAGATCTTTTGGCCTTGTGATACTGAATTTAATAATGTTAATACCATAAAGTTACTATACTGCGCTCTTGTTAGACCTCTCGTTGAATATGCCTTCATCATATGATGTCCTAACTACAATATTCATGTGCAAAATATAGAAAGTGTTAAGAGGCGTTTCTTAAAATATCTCAGCTTCAAGGATGATATTTATATCCACCAATTGGATTTCCGTATAAAGAATTACGCTCTTGAAAATCGCCGTATTAGTGCCCAACTAGTTTTCTTACGCAATCTAATAACGAATGACATTGACAATGAAGAGATTCTCAGCTAGTTGAATTTCTCAATTCCCCCCTATAATCTTACTGCAATCTATTTTCAATCTTCAAACACCTCTTCATCAAATTTGCCACAATTATAATAAGTTTGATCTGTTCAAATGCAATGTAGCCTTGATAAAAAACCTAAAAATGTAGTGTCTACCCACGTTTATTATATCTGAACTTCTAATAATTTAGCGGCACTTAGTTTTTTATTCTTAGCACTTTTAGTATTCTCTTTTTAGTAATTCTTACTTACTGACTATTGAGTATTGTTAGTTAGTACTGTTATAAATATCAGAACTTGTGTTTTGTTTGTTTATAATTAAACTAGCAACATATCTTCAAGTATTCTTTGACAAAAACCGATGAACATTTAATAAAAGTAATTATTTTTATGTTATTAATGATTAAACTACGTGCAAACGCCCCATTCAAGTTTAATTAAAAATATATTTCTTTTCCCTTGGATTAAATTAACTTCTTCAGTTATATACAAAAACTAAGCTGCGTGATTTTACATTTATTTATTTGAAACTCATTGGAGACGTTTGCTTAGCAGGCAGTTATTTATGGGGGTTCAAGGGAGATGGCAATTATACATCTTTGGTCTAAATTAAACGCTTCCGAACAGTGCTTTAAACTCCACCCCATTTATTTAACTTCCCGTCCAAATTATTTGAAAAACTTGATCGGAAAATCTTCCTGAGTGTTTAACTAGCATCACATTTTATGTGATTTGACATTTCCATTTAGGGAAAATTAAGAAAACTTTGTTATGGGGGAATTTTTACATATAAATTCATAAAGATTTTTAATCAAAGACTATATACTGTGAAACGCAATGCTAATATCAATAGAAATAATTATAAAATTTTAACAAACATAAAGCATACAATATACAATTTCTTGAACGTTTGATTGAATGCCTCAAGAATTTTTTTTACAACTCACTACGATTTTAGCAGCAGAAGTTTACATTTATGTTATATTTAATCAAACGTTGTTATCAGTTTGTCTGATTAAAATATAATAAATTCAAGTCGATTCCAAAATAAGTTATGGTGATCCACAAGGCTCTACCTTGGAGCCGTGCTTTTTTCCATGTAATCCGGAAGGCAGCATTGCAAATGAATAAATGATTTCATAAAATCAAATTCATAGTCCAAATGTTTCTTCTCACATATTTGTTTAAAGATCGTCAGCTGCATGGGTAATGGTGGAGGTAGCTGTGAGAAAATTTGAAACATGTAAAAAAAATTAAGTCATTTCATCAAACTGGAAAATTTGTGCTGCACTGAACACGGAGGATTACTTGTCAGCCACCCTTATGAACCGGTAATAAAAAGTGAGGATGCAAATTCATTTCATCAAGCACTAAACTTATATAGCGTGTTTGTAATATTTTTTTAATGATAAAAACAATAATTAGCTGTGCTTCCTGTGGGCGCAAGACCGTCAGCTAGGGGGTTATAGGTATCAAGCGGGCATGGCATTTAAGCCTCGAGTAATTTAATTAACTGCTTAAGTGACGATCTTCCCCTATCAGATCATCAGCAGACTATTTGTTTCGTTAAATGCAATGTCCCAAGTAGTAATTATGATGAAAACATCAGCCATGATAATTTTATCATGACTTAAATTTTCATAATTAATACTTGAGGTATTATATTTAATGAAACAAATAGTCAGCTGACGATTAAATAGAGAGAAGATCGTCTAATTAAATTACTCGAGGCTTAAATGTCATGCCTGCTCGACACCTACAACCCCCTAGCTGACGGTCTTGCCCCCACAGGATGCACATCAAATTATTGTTTTTATCATTAAAAAAATGACACAAACACACTGTATAATTTCGGAATCAAATCATCTCAAAGTCACACAGAATTACACGCATGAGCGTATGAACGTATGCAAAAACAAATATTTTGTGATCAAAATATCTGAACAAATAATAGCATGCGATACAATGAATTTTGATACTTGTTGCCTCATTTAATTTACAATCCACCTGATGGATTTCTTGTAAAGATAAAAAGGAGCATCCGTTACGTTTTTCCTGATTAAAGCACTCGTTTAATTTCATCGCCATGTCTCTGGCGCCTGCATTCAGTCTTTTATCTATCACACGCTACTGAGTTGATAGAGAACTGATAGAATACTCAACGTTGGTTGCAGCTACGATTAACGCCTGTAATATTAATTTGTAAAACGAATCGTTATGTTAGGAATATCTGTCGTAGTCTCAGCAGACGTGACTTTCTGTTATTCACATCTTATGCGCTTTGTATTTGCGAATATAGGAAAATCGCATGTCGTTCATAAGTACATAAATTGATGACGTGAACGACAACATTCGTGATTTCATCTAGTACCATTCACTATGTATATTGTCTCTGCTTGTGACTTGTATAAATATGACTTGTAGTATAGAACATCAATAAATCATTAGTATTATTATTACCATTAATTATTAATAACAATTAACAATACTGAAAGCGAAAGGGAACTAATAGTATACAACTGAAAACAAAAGCAGTTTAAAAAATTTCAGTACGTTATATACATAACACACAGCAGGAAATTAATATTAATCACATGTCTGCAATAAAATGAAATAGTGAGAATTCAATGAAAATTTAACATTAGATACGAATATTCCTAGAAAGCCCTACTAAAAACATAACAAGCATAAATTGGCAAATTAATAGGAATTAATAGGCCACGACTCTTGTAATCATTGTTGAAAACTCTGTATTAAAATATATGAACATGAAATTACCCCTATATCTTTCCCGGTCTTCTGTACATGCTGTTTCGCTCGTATTTAACAGGCCAATCGTACTAGACAAATTTAGGGAGTTGGCGTTCCAATTAGTCCCAACAGGCTGCAATCGCCATGAGTAAATGATGTGTGGTGCACAATAAATGGGTGAAATTAGTCCGTGCTGCAGTTTCATCATAAATAAAAATCTGTTAGAAATTTTGTTAATAAAAACACAATTTTCATGGTAATAAATATAAAGTGAAACAAAAGCTTATGCCATCATTAGCAGATGTTAATAATTGTAGCGATAAAAATCAGATGTATTATTATTATAATCAAAAAGGCCGTATAAAATGTATTCAATTTTTATCATTTGATAATAGTTATTTATGCAACAAATGTAAAAAGTAGTTCTGTCTATTACATTGTAATGTGCACGGTTTTTACGAACAGAGGTTTATTGCCTTCGTAGAGAGAAGCTAGCAATGTAATGCTAGCTCGCTAATTGGCAGAAAGATGGCGCTGTTAGTACCTACCATAGAGCAACTAGAAAACAGTAGAACCGTCTCGAGTGACAGATTAGAACGAAATGGATTGATTTGGAATAATCACCATAGAGTATATAAGAAATGGGACCAACGCATCAGGCCATCAGTTTTAGTTAAGAATGGGAAGTGATCGGATCAAGAGAAAGGACAGAGTAGTAAAATGTAGTAACAATAGTAAGTTTAATTAGTGTTGTAATTATTGGACCTACGCTTAAGGTGTTTACTAGAGGGTATAAACAGGTAACAATATAATAGCAAAGAATACGATAAGAATATAATTTATACGAAATCTTTATGTAGTAATGAGCACTTGGACGATTTTCTTTGACTAGTAATACGTTGACTTTCAAAATACCTTGATCTCCTCCGTACCAACCAAGGTTCGTATTTTTACAACATATCGGACACGTTATTAAGTTCTGCTGATGTTTTTTATGTGTTTAAGTGTTAAAAACTAAAACATGTGACGAAAGCAATTACTCTTCCTGAAATCATGGACATTGCAAATAAACCCACATTAAATTTGTTGCGCGTGATCAAGAAAACAGTATGATTTAGAATAGATTTTTTTTTATTTATCACAAGCTATTTACAATATTAACGTAATTTTGTACATAGTTGTTATTGTGCTCTAACATCTGTATATAGTTTTGTAACCAATTTTAAACTACCAGAGGATTTAATTTCAGTGGGTAAAACACTGTACGTGCGTAAACCATCGCTAGAAGTTGAATTTTTTAAGAATGATATTTTTGTATAGTCTAAATCTCACTGGATAATTGTGCAATTTAGCTCTTTTAACTAAGAAAAGTTTAAGATAGGTAGGTACATATTCCAAATAGGTTTATCTGCATGTGTCTGTTTATAGATTACAGCTTAATATTACATGCATTTCTTTATAATGAAACACTTGTAATCTCTTAATATCTGATATACTACATGATTTTAATAATGAGAAGCAATTGTGAATAATATAATAATAAATTATAGTGTTGCATATAATTAATTTTGGCCACTGCGTTAAATTTGCAGTTATTCTTTGGAAATAGGATATCTTCTTGCCAATTTTCTTACATAATGAACATGTTTTTAAAAGCGTTAACTTTTCATCTAAAATAATTCCTAAGTATTTAATTAAATTTATAAATTCAACAATCGTATTATTAATGTGCTGAAACTGTTGACTTTATATATATTTATATATTTCTGGCAATTAGCTTTAGTTCCGAAAACCATACATTTAGCTATTTCATTATTGAGTTTTAATTTATTTACACATAGCCATGTATATAATTCACAAAGCTCTCTACACATTATATCCGTGATTACAAAATGAATTTTTCCAGATACAGAAATTAATGTGTCATCCGCATAAAGGTTTACATATGAATTTTTTAGGACGCGACTTATATCATTCCCATGTATAATGATAGAAGAGACCTCTATACACTACCCAGCAGCACCCCATATGAGCTAAGGATTTTAGTAGGTGTCCTATTGTTCACTTTGGTTTTATGGTACCTATCTTCTAAATCATTTTCAATTCATGCTAAGGCTGCTTCTGTCACACCATACTCACTTAACATTTTCGCTAACCTACATCTATCAATAATTTCAAATGCCCACTTTAGCTCTACAAACACATTCAAAACTACATTACCGTCATTGATTTTGTTTCTGCAATTCGCACATACTAGTTTGTTGCACGTGAATGACTTTGTATAAATCGCCGATTGACCACTGCATAAAAGTGTTTTTTTTTTTCAAAGTACTTTCTCAAATGTTTGACCACTATAATTTCTAATATTTTATCTACTATCGGGATTAAATTTATTGGTTTATATTCACTTGCTTGCTTGAACTGGTACTATAACGTTGATTTTTAGTTCAATCGGTATTTTTCCGATTGTCAGTGATATGTAAAATTTAATAATGGATTTCCCACTCTGTCAAATATTTCTTTCAGAAAGTTAATATTTAATATTTCATCTCCAGTAAATTTATGCTTCAAATTAAAAATTAGTTTTCTTGTTAAAGCTTATTGTCTTAAACTCAAATAGTTTGTATCTCATCATCTTCATCTTCAGATATATCGTCAATACTATTGGAAATAGATTAAATAGTATCAGCATAATATTTGATAAAGTTATCTTTATTAGGCCCTATGTGGTTCTCAAAAATTATATTGGTGGCAAAACCTCTTTTTTTATCATTATCCAATAAAGTTTTTATTGTTTTCATCGTGCGCAAAAAAAATAGGACAAGTCTTGTAACGGTATTTTGCTAAAATCTAGTTGGTATTTTGCTAAAATCTAGTTGTGTACATCTAACTTTAGTTTTTGTGATATTGTCAGTTAGTTGTCATAATTTATTGCAAGTGTGCAAAAACTAATATCCCTCATATAAGCGATTTAGTTAAATCTGGAGTTATTGGTAAAGCAGAAGATGGATGGTCAATGAGACAAATTGCACTGCGTTATAATATTGACAAAAATTCGGAGTGGAAAGTGGAGAATAAACGGTACGAGTAGTAGAAATCCTGGATCATGGTGACGAAGGATATCAACTCAACAACAAGATTTGCAATTGGTAAATGCTTTAGTAGAAAATCCATTTTACTCAGTTATTCAGGCTGCTGAAGAAACGAATTTTCCTGGATCGAGTAGTACTGGTCGCCGGCGAATAAGAGAATCCGAGCTACGCTGTCATGCAGCAGCACAGAAATACTTACTTAAAGCTGAACATAAAGAAGCTCGAGTAGGATTTGCGCTTGAATTTTTAGCACATGATGTAAATTTTTGGAACAATGTAATCTTTACAGACGAAAAAACTTTCCAGTCAACACACGGCGGTCATATTCGTGTTTACCGCCCTCCAAGTACTCGATTCTATAATATATCTAACAATGATAAAAGTGATAGATTTTCCGTTAATATGTGGGCTTGGATATCAGCACGAGGTCCTGGTGTTTTGTGAACGATTTGATAGTGAAACGTATATTAGGATTTTAGACAATATTATGCTCAATTCTGTGTCACAATTATTTCCTCATAATGAGTTCATATTTCAACAAGACAATTGTTCCGTTCATGCTGCTCATACCGTAACTAACTGGCTTCAAGATAACAACATCAATGTTCTTAACTGGCCCAGTCATAGTCCAGATCTTAACCCTGTGGAAGAAGTATGGGGACTACTCGTAAGAAGTATCTAAAAACGAAATGTGAGACCACGGAATGCCGAAGAATTACTCTAAATAGTAAATAATGCATGGGAAAATATTATTACTAATGATTATTATATAAGGTTATTTAATTCTATGCCGAACAGACTTATAGAAGTTATAAATAGAAATGGTGCAATAACGAAATATTAATAGTTATTTTCTTGTCAATAGGATATCCTTTGTCCTTTGATCCAGGATTTCTACTAATCGTACCGTTTATTCTTCACTTTCTTAACCAAATTTTTGTTAATGTTATAATGCAGTGCAATTTGTCTCATTAACCATCCATCATTTACTATAGCAATAACTACAGCACTAAAAAAAAAAAAAATTAAAAGTGATATCTGTTTTATTTCGGCTACTCATTACATATTCAAATAGAGACAGATTTACATTAGAAAAAGAAAGTTTTCCCATTTTTTTTCTGCTCACGACAGTACATCTGTTTTTCGTTTATAATAAATTTTCTTTTCTTATCTAATTATTTGTAAAACTTTATTTACAGAATGGTGTGCCGATAAAAAGGTAATACACTTTACGAAGAATGTATTCCTTGCTTTTTCCGAGAGATTAACAAAGATAACGCCTTGATCACTTTGGTCTGAATATTCTGTGGTGAGGACTTCTTCGATGTCTGTGAAAGGTGATATGAATATTAAGAATATGCATTTTTAATGCGTTTATGAAGCGTGAATCTATTGGATTCTGAGCTAAAAATTCAAAAATGTTTAATTGGGGAAGATCTACAAATTTCATAAGAAGGTACCTACCAGAAACCCAATATTTGAAGAAAAAAGTAGGAATCTAAATTAAAATTTTAATTAAATATAAATTTTAAATTTTTGACATTGCTGGAGCCTGCCAAGGGGTAGGTAACTGTACTGCTATTAATTTAATTTAAAAATAACTTATTATTTTTGTGCCTACCGTATATTTTTAAAATAATTTATAAAAAAGTTTTGAGTGGTTGCGATTCGATATATTCTAAACACTGTTTTGATGTAGTGGAAGAAAATTTTGCAATAAAGGCAAACTTTTTCCATTTAATATGCAACATAATTCATCAAAGTGTAATTTTTTGTGTGTTAGAAACCAAAAGTTTCTATACACAAATTTTCATATTATTTTTGTCTGACAAATTTTCTACATATTTTCTCCATCTATTAATGATACCAACAACTGATAAATATAATTTTTTCTTAATATTACGTTTTACAACTTGTGATATAGTTTTTTCTGTTTCTTTTCATCGCCCTTAATAACAATAATTATCATTAATTAAATCGAAATGAATATCGACACATACATATATTTTTAATTGTAATTTTGTACATGTACCCTATTCAATAAAAAGTCGGCGTTCTTGTTGTCTGAAAAAGTTTTATTAAGGAAATTCCTTGTAAAGTTAATATCTGCCGCTGTCCTGTAGCTGCAAGGTATTAACTTGCTCCTAACTCATACACCAAAGATTTGCTGGAGAGGCCAGTGGTAAATAATATAAAGTTATAGCTTTCTGCTATTTATGTAATAAATTTCATTTCAATTACCAATGTCTTTAATAAAATATATGTTGTTACTAGACATAATGCGCAGAATGATCAAATAGGTCAAATAATAATATATTATTGTGAGAAGCAGATAGTCAAAACAATAATATTAATAAAATATTATTTATTCACAGAATCATTACAATTTTACATTTCCTTATGTTGTTTCAATGTATCCATATTGTTATGTGAACTTCCACTCCCTCTTAATAATAATAATAATAATTATTAATTTTAGAAAATCCAGTACTATAAATTAATAATATACATGAATTTAAGAAATTTAGTCATAATGGGTAAATGTAAAATAATCAAAAATAAAACATTTGAAAAAAATATATAAATAAGTAATATATAGTCCTAGTACACACATAATTTTATAAATATAAATTATAAAATCTATTATAACATACAATATAGATTAAAATATACAAAAATACAAATATTTATACCATACAAAAAACAGAAAATACAGGACATATTTTATTTAAAAACAAACAACTATTAATTTAAAAACTCATTCACTGTATAACCATTTTTCATTAAAAGTAGTTTTTTAATTTTACTTTTGATGTATACTATTCACACATTTAATATCTTCCTCACTTTCTTATGAACTAATGGAATATTTTCATGGTATCGAGATAAATGCATAAATCAAAAGATTGTCTAAAGTAAGGATCTAATCTTATTAGGAGCCCAAAAATAACGTAAAAGTTGACTTAATGCCATTATAAACTTTCCCCCCATGCAAAAACCGCATTGCTGCAACTTAAAGTAAATGTTCGATATGGTCTCTATCTACTTCTATGCCTCCTCTAATTCGATTCATAAAAGATTTTCTTACATTGAAGAATATATTTTCTTGTCCTCTAATAAAAGTCGCTGCGTTTTGCATTTTGTCCCATAGTTCTTCTCTTGAGTTGATAGTATTTGCATAAACTAAGGACTTCATATGTCCCCACACATAATAATCCAAAGGATTATAATCAGGACTCCTTGGTGGCCAAACAAACTCACTTCTTCGACCGATCCATCTGCGTGGGAAAGTCTCATCAAGATAATTCCCGACTTCAATGGAGAATCGAGGGGGAGCTCCATTTTGCATGAACCACATTCTGTTCCGTATATCTAGCATGAAAGCATGTAATATATCAGCAAGGGTATTTTGAAGAAAAAACAGATAAGATTTAAATTTGGAGGAAGGACAAATGGTCCCAATACTTAATTGCCGAAGATATCATACCAAACGTTAATCTTAAATTCTTGCTGAAAATGCCTTTCTTTAACGGCATGAGGATTTTCTACTTCCCAGTAATGGGTATTTCTCCAATTAAAAACGCCTCGGCGAGTAAAATTTGCTTCGTGGGTAAATAAAGTATTCTTAACAAAATTTCTATCCCTGTTGTGTTTATTTAGAACAAATAGACAAAATTGTAGCCTTTGTGGAAGATCCTTTCGAAGTGAGTTTTGTACAGGAGTGAGATAACATGGGTAGAATCATTTTTTACGTAAGACTCTTAGGACATATTGTTTACTCAACCCCGTTGCCGCTGCAAAACGACTTGAGCTGACTTGAGGAGCTTCATCCACACTAACTAAAATTTCTAGTTCTTGATCTGGAGTAATTCTTTTCGGTCGCCTACATTGTTTTTATGGCGAAATGAACCCGTTTCTCCCAAACGACGAAACAGATCTTTGAAAATCTTATGGTCTGGCTGTATTCTATTTGGATATTGCAATGAGTATCTCCCCGCTGCAGCACGTCCGCTAAAATTATTTTGTGCGTAAACACGTATCATATCCCTCATTTCCCTATTTGAAAAATTATTATATCTAGGCATTGTAAATAAAGAAGTTAAAGAAATTAGCTCGAGGAACACAAGAACAAAATAAAATGATTAAAGGACGTAAACGACACAACTAAAACGTAACCAAAGCACACTTTTCAATAAATATACTTTGTTTCATTAAATTAGAATTTGTCTTTCAAAAAATTATTGAAATGTTTAACGTCACTTTCCTCTAAAATGGTTGATGTTAATAAATTCTATCAAATGTACCTTTCATACGCGAAAATTACGCCCTAATAAGATTTTCTGGTGAGAAGTACCACAACGATTCAACAAAAAAAAAGTAGGAAAAAAATTCGTCATCAGATACAGGTCCTGGGGCGCCCTCTATGATCTAACATGATGTAATACATAAATTATTATTTCTTAGAATAAAAAAAGTTCCTCTAGGAAATTTGACGAAGATCGGTCAAGAAGCTGTTAGTTATTGCTAGAGTTATTGCAAGAAAATGAAAAAATAATTTGAAATTTGAGACCCTGTATCTTTTTCCACAGCAACATTTTACTAAAGCATATTTGGTTATATCCTCATATTTTGACCCAAAGGATCTACCCCTGAACTATGGCCTATTATTAAGGGTCCACCCTGTATAAATTCTGTAGGAAATATCCTAAATAAATGTAAATTTCATCTCCTTTCCACGATAATTGCAATGAACTAATGTCAACTATGAACGAAGAAGTTAAAATGTTTACAATAAATTTAGACATAACGAACTGAAAGTAAATGAACTAAAATCCATGTTTATAAGTAACAATTACTGGTATAATATATTTAGAGAGTTAAATTTAAAAATTGAAATAAATGAACAGGATGTTGAGCAAGTAGATCAAATGAAATAGCTGGGTTTTCTAATTAATAGAGAACTAAAGTCTGGAAGTCGTATAGACTATATTTCAAAGAAAATTGGCAGAAAAATCGGATAAGTTAGAATCATCCCGAATGACACCTGGAATGAAATGGAGAAATCGAGAATAAACGTCACGAATATATAAGTAGCACAGCCAACGCGCTGAAATAAGTTCAGTCCAGTTCTGAGATGAGATGGCTGATCAGATAAGATAAAGAACAGTAGCAAGTTATGAATTATAGTAGTGAGACTGTAGTAGACAAAAGCTATAATTAGTGTGTTATTATAAAGTCTAATTATTGTAATTTAAGTGATAAATAAATCAGTGGCTTTTTAATAACTTTTGTATAAGTGTATTTTACTAACATTTTACATATCATTTATCAGAGTATTGAGGATAAAAAGATGTATAATATTTAATTGTCTTAGTGGTGGTGGTCTTTTGTGCGAAACCGTAGAAGGGCCACTGTTTATTTTATTTATGCTAATTTACACTTAACATACTTCCCAGTTTGTAACTGTACATTAACATAATTCCCAGTTGCTATGTGTAAATTACCATAATTCCTAGTTTGTAAGTGTAAATTAGCATAATTTCCAGCAGATAAGTACAAATTAACATAATTGCCAGTTGCTAAGTATAATTTAGCATAATTCCCAGTTCGTAAGTGTAAATTAACCTAATTCCCAGTTGGTAACTGTAAATTAGCATAATTCTCAGCTGATACGTGTAAATTAGCGTAATTTCCAGTTTATAAGTGTAAATTAAAAATAAACCATGGACTTTCTAGGTCTTCGTACTTTTGGTATCTTTGCTTGATGTTATTTTTATGCACAGGTAAGGGTTGTACGTTAATACTTCATATTTATGTTATTACAATACAATTGATTAACGTAATTCCTAGTTTGTAAGTGTAAATTAGCATAATTCCCAGCAGATAAGTACAAATTAACATAATTGCTAGTTGCTAAGTATAATTTAGCATAATTCCCAGTTCGTAAGTGTAAATTAGCCTAATTCCCAGTTGGTAACTGTAAATTAGCATAATTCCCAGCTGATATGTGTAAATTAGCGTAATTTCCAGTTTATAAGTGTAAATTAAAAATAAACCATGGACTTTCTAGGCCTTCGTACTTTTGGTATCTTTGCTTGATGTTATTTTCATGCACAGGTAAGGGTTGTACGTTAATCCTTCATATTTATGTTATTACAATACAATTGAGTAACGTCGAGTAGTTCTGATGCAGCGCCAATAACTCTGGTGAATTTCTTGAGCTTCTAGGCAGCATAATTTTTTTAAATCATTTTGTATGTTATAAAATTTCCGTAAGTTTTATCGTCACCTCACCCTCTGGCAATACAATAATTCAGGTGATGCTCTACAAGTGAATGGTATATTATTTATAATTGATGAAATTTCAATATATTATTTAAGTATTTGCAATTTGTAAATATTGGTGGATAGTTTTACTGAACATTAAACATGTATATCCCAACTTAAATGCAAATCTATGGATATACCAACACGTTTCACATATTTTTCAGATAAGATGATATACAATGTACAAGACGTTCAAATAGTGATCAACGTGAATTATTAAAACTGAACGATAGGTAGTGCGTTTTGTAAGTGAATCATTAACAGTTTATGAATAAACAATTTTTTTTATTTGATTCAAGTCATTGTCAGCCTCCATTCTTAGTTCTTGGTATATAAAAGATGGCAGTATCATCGGTGATATCTATTATACTCTATAAGGAAACGATTTATGTACAGTGTGAACAAGATATGCCATATTTTATAGACATAGAGTCGCTGTGTATTCATTATTCATTTTGACATGTTGATATCTAGTAGTGATGTAACTGTCAAACGCCATACGTTAACAACATATTTTCTCTAATGCCAATTTCTTCTAGAGTTTGTGACAGTAATTCATGACCAACCATATAGAACGCCTTTAATAGGCTTGAATATGGCATTATGTGTGGATATGTTCTATCGAAATCCAAACTGGTTTTTTGAAAGCAATTTGTATTGTATATGCCATGATAACCTATGTTTATAACATTTTCAAATAGTTTAGACAGATGGGTTATGGTGATACCTATACGTAGCTTGTCAATATTTATTTGTTTCCTTTTTTGTACAGAGATATAACTACTGATTATTTAAAAATCGTGGAAGTAACATATTGTTACGTGCTTACAGTTTTCAGTAAACACTCTGTGGATTCAAATAACTTGCAACAAGAATTTTCACAAACCACTGATTTATTTAATTACTAAAATTACACTAGTAAATACTTAACAATCGCACAACTAATAATAACTTAATATAATATAAATTCACAACTTTCAAAACACTATGTACTTTACTTTTCTTCTTAAACTTGCCAACTCTTGTCTAACCTAAAAACTCTCTGTCTGTTTACTTCACTAAAATCTGTTGCCCCATCTGCTGAATTCACCTCTTTATATACACCCATAGAAATGTACCAGAACAGTATTCCATAATTTTCTGGAACCCTACAGAGTTTTCTACTATGTGACAGATGACTGTTCGTCAATTGGCTCATAGATGGCGCCACCCTACTACTGGCCATGAACACAATACAGGTTTCCCTTAATCACATCTTTCCTCGTTAGAGGGCAGCACATAACAATATTATACTTATTATTAACCATATATCCTAATCGGATAAAAACATAGTTTGAGGCCGACTTTAATAATTCTGGTTTTATATTATCTGACTTAGCGGGTTTATTATTTTTTAGTTATTTTAATAACCGCCCAAGTCCGTTAGTATCTGTTAGTAAAAGTGCTAAAAAAATTTTGGTCAATTTTCGATAAATTTATAATTTGGGTTTCCACTGTCTAGTGTTTCTGATTACCACAAAGAACTACAACAGGATAGGCTCCATATCGTTAATCTGTATCAACAATATTTTGACTAACCTTGTTGTTGGTAGTAGGCCCATGCCTCTCGGCTCACTATGGACAGTTTGTAAACATCCATAGTAACTTCGAGGAAACTTCTAACAAAGCGTACATGAGAAATATCAATAAAAGGTCCAATTGATAAATTAGCATTTGACGACCGACACGAGGATCACTTGACTATTTAGTACATCTTGGTATCTTTGGGATAGCGCCATGTAAAATAGTCAGCAGGCGCCATCTAATGATCCGGTGTCTATTGTAATCGAAAAATAAATAGCCTGACTGGGCTTAGCATAGTTCAAATGTGCTTTTACAGCGCGGAACATTAAAACATAATATTTTTAGTCGCAAATTCCTCAACAAAATCCTTATTTTACTATAAGGAACTTAACCAGACTGCAACCAACAGCTACTCTCCGCCGTGCTCCGCCGAGCACTGAATTACACGGTACAAGTCTGCAAGTGGTGTGTGACGACTGGCACGAGAGCTTCTTTAAGTAGGATCAGTCTTTCGGCTGGTGTTTGTTGCAATCGAAGCATTAGCGTTTTGAAGGTAATATGCAATTATTACACTTAACGCGCCAGATTTGTAACTTGTAATTAAGCGCTCGGAGGGGCATAGCATTTGTTAGTTATAGAAGTGTTTATAAATCTCTTTTTTTTATATAAATCATTTATACTAAATTATGACATACCTAGATTCATTATGTTTTGAGTTCAAAATGATGTAAGATATTGAATTATTATGATCTTAAAGTGTATATTATTATATTTACTTCAGTTGTGCTACATAGAACTGTCTTATCTACATAGTAAGTTAAGAAACACAATGAATATTTGTTATTTCAGTAATTATTATATCCTAATTGTTATATTTGTTATAGAGTTTAGGATTCACGCCTCATTATTGGTACCTGTTAGTAGTTAGATAGAACAATATAACAAGAGAAAAATCTGTGTGTAAGTTATGGCAAGTGTTTTCCGATCAATTTTTATATGAATATTCTGGCCCCAGTCGCCAAGTTATTAGTATAACAATTTAAAAGTGCTCCTTTTTTATTAGAACAATTCATACCACAAAATATGAGTTGAACACCCTGGTGTTCAATATATAACATCAGATTTTGCAAACTCTCTTTACAATGCTGAGCAAATTAGTCGAGGGGCAATAACATATACAGGTGGATTGTACATAGAAATTTAAAAAGAGCAGGACTTTCTAAGCGTCAATCTTACAGTACACATAATGGATATCATCTTCTTCTGAAAGCAGCATTAATTATTGTTCCTAATAGGTATGTATACTGTTATGAGCATGATTACGCCACTGGAACAATAGAAAGTTCGAGAACGGTGCCATAAAAGACGCGAAAGTTATGCCGGAACGTTCTAAAATATTCTACTACATTCGACGCGGGTATATATATAGGGACTGGATCGGCGAAATGGAACAGTTTTTAGATATTAAACATAATATTTTTAGTCGGAAACTCCTCTATAAAATCCTTATTTTACTATAAGGAACGTAACCAGACTGGAACCAACAGCTACTCTCCGGGCTATGTGCCCCGCCGAGCTCTGAATTACAAGTTACAAGTCTGGCGCGTTAAGTGTAATAATTGCATATTACCATCAAAACGCTAATGCTTCGATTGCAACAAACACCAGCCGAAAGACTGATCCTACTTAAAGGAGCTCTCTTGCCAGCCGTCACACACCACTTGCAGACTGCAGTTTCGAGCTGTTGGCTTTCGTCAGTGCAAGGTAGGCATGTGACGACCGGCACGAGGATCCTTTGACCATTCGGTACATTCCGATATTTTTACAATAGCGACATGTAAAATAGTCAGCAGGCGCCATCTAGCAATCGAAGCATTAGCGTTTTGATGGTAATATGCAATTATTACACTTAACGCGCCAGACTTGCAACTTGTAATTCAGCGCTCGGCGGGGCAGATAGCCCGGAGAGTAGCTGTTGGTTGCAGTCTGGTTACGTTCCTTATAGTAAAATAAGAATTTTATAGAGGAGTTTGCGACTAAAAATATTATGTTTAATATTCCGCCCTCTGAAAGCACATTTGAACTAGTTTTTAGATAGACAAGCAAATGATAAGATGAAATAAGAAACAGTAGCAAGTTGTAAATTAAAGTAGTGAATTTATAGCAGATTAAAAGTATAATTAGTATGTTTTAGTATAAGGAATAATTATTGTAATTAAGTGATTAATAAATCAGTGGTTTGTGAAGATTCTTGTTGTAATAATTGAACCTACATACAGGGTGTTTGCTGGAGATTGTAAACACGTAACGATACATACAATGTGTCCACGGCAAAGCAATATAAATGACAACTTTTTCTGGATTACAAACACAATTTTTTGTCTGTTCTTGCTCCACCCAAAAACTAGTTTTAGTATATTAGACTTTACAAAATTTATATAGGGCGCTGGTAATAGTAGCTTAAAAATAAAAATCGCATCGGTAAAGTGCCTTTTCTGTGCGAAATATTGAAAAATTTTCTTAGAAAAAGAATATGCCATGGAAACAAGAATAAAAGATACAAACAATGAATTATTCTGACACAAAGACGGATCACTTTTTAAATTTTGTAATTTAAAAAATGTACTGAGTTCTATAATTTGGTACATCATATTTTTTAATTCTGAGCAAATTTTTCTAATAAGATTTTTCAATATTTCGTATAGAAAAGGCAGTTTACCTGATTCGATTTTTAAAGCTGTTACCAGCTTCCTCTATAATTTTTTAAAATCCAACATAATAAAAATAGTTTTTGGGTGTAACAAGAGCAGAATACAAAAAAATTGTGTTTGTAATCCAAACAAAGTTGTCATTTACACCTATAATACCGTTTTGCCGTGGACACATTTTACACTGGGTGTGCGGGTTCCTTATTTTATGATGCGGCAGAGTTAAGATACAAGTACGATTGGTAGGAATTGATTCCAAGCAGATATTTTTTTGCTGGATAAGGGACGCCGTGATGTCCGAAATTAACCATGAATCAATTAACTTGACGGTAGTAAAAATTTAGCTGGCTCAAATAGTTAGAACGAGTTAATTACATAAATTGGTTACTTCACCGTCCAGTTTTTATTTAGAATATCTAAGGTAGTTCACATGTGTGAATATTCGGATAAACTTGAACCCTATATACACAAGACAATTGCCAGGACTTGGAAAATGTTTCATTTGAATTCGGGTGCATAAATGCGTCGCAACTCTTAAGGATCTGAAGAACCAAATCGAAGCATTTAAATGCTACTAATTATCAACTTTGGATTAACTACAACATTAATGAAGAAACACCAATTCTAAAGCACCATTGTACCTACAAATAGAAAAGTCGGATATTCGGTACATATTCGCATATTAGCTGCATACAAACTTTGGTATTTTTTTGTTTATGCTCCTCATAAACCCAGTGTTAAATATACTTCAACGTATTTCTCTTTAACATTTGTGACACTACAGAGAAACATAATTTAAATGAACAAATGCCATTATAGTGTAAATGTACAAATTGTGTTTGCTTGTATCCTTTTCCATCTAGTTATTAATGTTGCACTGTTTTATTTTATATACTACCTATAATTATTATATTTGTATAACCTACACAGACTTGGTCTGGTGGAAAATTCTGAATGTCATCTGTGTTTAGAAGAAGATGAAGCAGCGAAGCATGTTCCGTGCACTTCTTCCGGTTCTCATAATTTGGCAAAGGACAACTATTGCCAAAGTATAGTTTCACACCCAATAAAGTTACCAGATTACTAAAAAGCTCAACCTATCGGGTGAAATATAAATCACCCATATAGGTGTGCGGTGTACTTACTTTGTCTGTAACTACTTGTTTTAAATTATCTTCAGCTTTTATTTTCATTGTATTATGTTTTGTATATTTATATTATGTCATCGTTATTTAAACAAAATGTGCAAATTCTACTATCGCTGCTTCACTTTTATTTTAAAGCTGGCCATACAGCAGTCCTTTAAATATATATTCTCCCTTGAATATGCATATTTAAAATTATTATAGTTTAAATGTTTAGTTTTAAGTTGCTGGGCAAATGGAAGAACGTATATATATGCCAAATTTGTGCCATGTATTTTGTACTCGTAAATAAACTTCCTGCTTACTATTAGAAAAGCTGCTCTAATAAGAAGCAATGTTTACTAAGATTCTACATTAAATAGGAAAATATAAGATCTACACAAAGTTTGTACAATGGGATTTCTAGGATTATTTGAGCATGTAGTTGTTTGAGGTAAAATTAATTACCACTTTTTTGTTCTGAGACGTTCCCGCTCGTGTAGTCTGTCTGACAAGTTTTTGACATGAAGTTCATCTATCTCACTTCATGAATATACGATGACTACAGAGCGTTGATTTATTGGAATGAAAAATGGTGCATTACTATGAATGGAGACGAAAAATGACCTATTTGATACTAAATCCATTAATCAGGGTGAAGAAGTCTCGATGATGGATATAAATCAACCACTATGAACAAATATATATAGTGTATATTTTGTCGTTCTGAATATTTTAAAGAAATGTTTATAAATTAGAATCTGTCAGGGTCAGAGAGGGAGAATGCTAGCAGAGCATTAATAAATATTAATCATCTTGGCAACACAAACAATGTTACAGGAACAAATATTTAATTTTGCAGTCAATATTTTAAGATTAGGAAATTAAAAGCATAAATTAATTGCACCGTACTTACTGTATATTTTGGATAATTTAAAATTGTATGAGAATACTATGTTGAATTGTTAATAAGAACCACCGAAACCTAGTAAGAAGATAAATAATAATCAAAGTAATGAAGACAAGTTTCAACTGTAATTTCAACAATATTACATAAAATTTAAACTAGGCGTAATAAGTTCAAACATTTGAGAGAGATTGAGTACTCCGTGTACAGTGTCTGCTACTTAAGCGTACAAGTTAGTAAATTGTTTATTTTTAAAGGAAACTAGTCAATATTTAAGGACACCATAGGTTTGTAAGAGATTATTTATTTCACATATTATTAATAGAAATCAGCGGAAGAAAGTTAAGATTCCGCATTTTAATAGAAGAGAATCAAAGTACTGTATCATCGGGAAATTTACGAGATCCTAGAGAAGAAGTCAATAAATGAAGAATGAGAAAATTTCCGTCTCGGAGTCGAAATCCACAAAGCTTACGAAATAAAACAAACGAACTAGAAATGTTTCTGATCGACTACTATCTAAGCAACAGCATTTCAATAATTTCATTTCTTAAAGCAATTCCCGGCTCCGGCACTGGCACTGTCGTAGGAAATGGTTGCATTTCTTTTATAATAGTTGTGACAGAAATTTTTGTTGTAGTTCCGAAAAATAAATTTTTTGTTGCAATTTCCGAAATATCATTGTTGCGGACCTCTAGCGTTGCTTTAGCGTTTTGTGGGCCGCATAATAACAACCGCTACGTCCGTAACACATTTCGCTGTTCTCCACGGGAGGGCGATATATGTGCGGCACGTGATCAGCAGAGAGCGGAAGACCGGTAGGCAACCATTTCTGTTGGCGCGGTAGGTAGTTGATAATTCTGTGAACCTCGGTTAATCCAAGGCATCCTGGTGGATTTTGGAATTATCAACACAAAAAAAAATTTTCCTCAATCTGTTGTTGTTCCGTTTAGCGGAATATTTTGTGGCTGTGAGTAAATTTTAACTGCGGAAGCAGGATATTTAATTACACAAGGTAAGCTAACCTCTTCACGCCATCTTACCCGTTCTCTACCCACGTGTTTCGCAAATTTGCAGGCTTTCCTTTGGAAATACCGTGTCAACTTGAAAGGCGGACTCGACGCCATTCATCCGACTGTGGCTTTCGAGGAGTATTGGTGGATTGTTTCCTCATAAGTGAGGTAAATTATATTTCTTTTGTAGGTTATATCAGAATTGCTCACATTAGGCACGCTTCACGTGCATTTCTGACTTTGTAAATTAAATCGTGATATCTTTAGGGTTCCACGGACGGGGCTTCTACATACATCGGTGAAGTTTCACGGACGGGGCATCCACACACAGTGGAAAGTTCCAGGGCTGGAGAGGCTACAATCAACCCCATCCTTGGGTCCATTTCTTTTGTCCCGAAGACATCTCCATAGGGCTACAGGTTCTTCGATGTCGGTATCGTACCACCCTAAATAAGTGTGTTGTTGTTTTGCTTACCGGGGACCACCTTCAGCGGTTCGACTCGGTTATATTCGATTCATATTTTTTGTATTTTTAACTTGTATATATAAGATAAGATTTTATGCATTTATATTTATCTAAGGAGGTTCTCTAAATCAGACCCGTTGTGGCAAAATTTATGACCATTTATGAGGACATTGTAAACCGATGTGTAGCTACACGAAGCATTTTATTAATGTTATAACTTATTAATAGAGAAATTTGCCATGCCTTTTGAACATCGCCAGGTTACATGCTAGAGAACCAATATCTGTAAATTGTGTAATATAGTGCATTTCATTTTTAAAGAAAGTGTCATTATTTCGTCTGCGACCACTACGTATGGAAGCCTCAGTGATTTGTTAAGTAAATAAACTAATAATTTGTCATAGTTTATGTAAACTTGGGCTTAACGCCCTGAGATAGTCTGAGCTAGAGACATTTTATCGTAGGCACGCACATCACTTATCCGGGTTAAGCAGTTCCTGCGATATCTGCTACGCTACAGTAACCCAAGTGATTTCGTTATGTAATATCTTATAATCATTAATATCCAACGTATTTATTTGTTTATGTACGTGTAAATCGTAGACAACTTTCATCGTACTTTCAAAAATATCTTCCGATGACATTTTTATGTGTCGCACGCGGTTCATGAAAAATATTTTCGGATTTCGTTACAGTTTCGAAAAATTTCTTTCGAAGGAAATTTTTACTAACTTCAAGTAAGATGAATTTGGATATGATTAGATAGGTTCTTTGACATCCTCACCGATTGATCGGTATCTACATCTAGCAACCATTTCGAACTATATTTATACTTTACATTAAGAGAGGGCAGCAGCATTTAGTTTCGAGAAATTTAGAAATTGTTTAAAGAAAATATATACTATAAAATATGATAAGGGTCAATTATTGTTAAGAAATTAGTTTATGGCATATCCACATTGATATTGCCGAGGATTCCACGCTCCAGCAAGTCCAGTATCTGGTGATCTATTAAGTGTTGTACATCTTCGGTAGTGTGTAGTTTGGTAATCAAATAAACAAAGTGCTTTACTAGATGTAACTTGGTATTAAGTTAGTACCCCTGCCTAGTGAACTGCTAGATGTAATTTGGTGTTAATTTAGTGCCTAAAAATGTTTTTTGTGCCTGCTGCTCACTACCTCAACGTCTCGGAGTAAATTTTAGCAACCAATTCAAGAAAGTGTATGATGAAAGATGATATTTTGGGCTTCGTACCGACCTGACTAGTGCGTTTTTTGTGCTTGATTTGCTTCCTTGCGCCGCGAGGGAACTTCCCTGTAACCGGGACATTTTTACGGCTTCCTTGTTTAAACCAAGTAAAACACACCCGAACACCTCAACGCCGCCGGCATCGCATCGTCGCGAATATTTCCACACAGGTAAATTTTTTCAGTTTTATTTTATTTAATTATTTCTACTTAACTTCATTTATTTCTTCGCATAAAAAAATTTTCACTTCAGACTGAATTTCTGCTGCCGAACAGAGTTATCTTATTAACAACCCTGTAAAATCAAACATCTAGTTTTAATTTTCACAATCAACTTTGTTTACCTAAACAAATACTATTTACTTTGTTAAAATCGAAAGTGTTCTAATTTCACGTAACTTCAAAAAAGTCATATACAGGTAGCTTTTGACTCTGACCAACTCAGTACAAATTCAAAAAAGTTTTTTTTCAACATTTTTAACTAATATCTGAACTTATTAAGAGCCATAGGTCTTATATACAGGGTGGAGCATTTGACCCTAAAAAAATTCCTAAACAGTGTTTTTTGACTTCTCTACCACGTTCCAGTTTTTCTTTCACCGGAGTATCCCTCGTGTTCACAAGGAAGAACGTGTCCTCGCCTCACACCTTCCAGCGGCTTGTATATGTCTATGCGCGGAAGTTATGCAATCTTAGGCGAAGGTTGTATATAGGATATACCATCTTTCGGAGAAGATGTAAAAACATCGGTCCATTATCTATTAAATGTTAGGCAAGTAAAAGATTTCGGCAAAATTCCTGGTTGGGGTTAGCTCGTCTACAGGCGCCGGTGTTAGGTCTCAGTAGCGGAAATAGGACGACGTTAGATAAATGTAAAAAGAAGACATAGTGGAACAAGTCATTGAAAAGTGCTGAAGCACATATTTTCATGAAAATATGGTGATTGTACCAGAATGGGTGACAACCATTGGGGGGGAGGGAGTGAGATATAAAAATTATCAATAGATAAAACAGGCGCACAGAGCTCTTGATTTTTTAATTTAGTTTCAGTAAATGTAAACAATATTTGTAAAAGTTTCAGTTAAATGTTACGTTATAAAATGAGAAAAAAGAACAAGTGGGGTCAAATGACCATTTCAACCTTTTAGCTAGTACACGAGATGGAACTTTGTAACATGACTCGCCTCTGTAAAATAGAACGTTTGGGCACAGTTTTACTGTTATTATTGCGGGGGCATTTTTAATGGCTTATTCTGTCTAACCTCTAATTATAAACTTCCGCATTTACACATTTGTTAAATATAACTACTATTACTGTTTCCAGGATATCTAGAATCAAATGCTTCTACAAATCAAATATTAAAAAATAAAAAGAATAACTTATTGTGTCATATTCTCAAAATTTTGGAGAATATTCTATTTGAAAATTCTACTTTGTGTTTCAATAAAATTATTATACAAATTTTTAGCTCCGTTCAACAACGTTGGCAGTTATTCGCACTATGTTTATTATTAGTAATTAACGGATTAAATTAAATGTTTGTGGACACATACACGAACTATTATGTAACAATGACATTCACCCGTGACCTCGTACCAAAAATAATTAATGAAGTCAGATAAGTTAATCGTCAAAATGTTACATACAGGCAATAATTTTATATTAACATTGTTTTAAGTTAGCTGATATTTAGTACAATCAACAACTTACCATATTAGTAGTTCTGCAAAAAATGCATATTATATAAAATGTGAAACAGATTTTTCCCGGGTAACCATGGATTCTTTAGTGTACATCATATCATCGGGAATACAGTGAAAAGTTTTTTCATTTATAATTTTTCTACAGTGTCCATCTATATAGTTTCTTCGTTGACGATAGCGTCAACTACCTGCCAAGTATTAATTGCTCCTTTATCCTTGATGTTGATAATCTACAGAATTTCAATTTTCAAAATCTAAAGAAATATTGGAATGTGGTTCTCTAAAAAATGGAGGTTTTCAAATCCAACCATATGTATTTTTTATTTTTCTATTGTTCAATCAATACTCTGGAATAACTTAAAGAAGTTTCATGCAACTTTTTGTAAATTATATAGTACTGCTAATCGATGGTCTCATTAGAGTTTCATTAAGTTACGTCCAGTATAAAACGTACACAATCGAAAACAAAGCTCTCCTTTTTCATATTTCATTATTCTATTAATTACTTCTAGAGAATTCATCAAACTTCCAGAACGCAGAGTCTCTAGTAATGATAGAAATAATTAATTCTATTATATTGGTCTAGGATATGATAAAACAAGAAAAAGGGATGTATTTAATTCTGAGGAATAACAGAAACCCAATTATGTCATATACAGCGTGTTTCTAAATTACTACCGCAATAAAAGCTCATGTAGGCATATGTTCGAGGATTAACACCCCAAAAATAGCTTATTTGCATCTACAGATGGATAAAGTACTGGCATTGTGAAAAATTCCAAATTCCAGGTTGTAATAAAAAAGGACGTCTTAAAATCAAATAATATCAAATATATAAGAATCGGCATTCCGAATGAGCATCAGCTGTCTGTATATCTGTCTGTATGTCTGTGTGTGATACGATCTTCTTAAACGCGGCTCGACTTAGAAGCCGAGAACCGTTAGAAACCTGTATACACAAGATCTGGAAGGTCCACGAAAGAACTCTTTCTATCTTGGTGAAACTTTTATATCAGGGCCAAAAAGTAATTTCTCGTCGAACCTCTTTTCTCTGGTGGAAGGGAACTCCTTCATGGACACCCGGCATTAGGTTCTACTGTACCAGGTAGTGTCGAACTTCTACCGACTAAAGCCCCTTGTGGATCAATGTTTTCAAGTGACCAGAAAATGCTTTTGCTTTCCATCAGGCCACAGGCCATTTCATAAATTGATGTTAGTGCAACTTCCCACGATTTACTTTACATTCCCCATCCGTTAAAACAATTAGGTGTTTGAGGCTGAATTTCTTATATCCTCTTCCCCTTATGTTATTTATACGTTTTCCCAATCATCTTCGACTCCAGTATGTCCCTAGTGAGGTTATTAGGATTCCAATGTCTCCTATTCTCTCGGTTGCAGTAGAAGACTGTAAGTTCTATGTTGTCATCCTCCTCACAATACACACATTCCGGTATGTCAACCTATCCTATATCAAACAAATACTCGGCAAATCTTATACCATGTTCCTCGAGGGTCTGGGTGAGGTGAAATGTCCAAAAGAACTAGACACTCCAAGACCTGATTCATAATTCTCAAAGTAACCCCAGGGATACTCCCTGCAACTATCTTCACTATCTCGGCTGGGATATCACCCGGACCCAGATCTTTACCTTTTTCTTTTTGACCCTGTTACATGCAGCCTTAAACTTTTTCTCTGTAAAGAGGGGCACTTCTACCACTTCCGTGACTCCCCATCTGATTTCTTCCCTCTTTTTGAATAAGGCGCTCACCATATTTTTCTATCCTTTCCTTTGGAATTGCGGGAGGCGCAGATCTCTTACTTAGGGGTTTCAATCTTACACCCGTCATTCCGCACATTTCTATCAATATCCTCACACATATCCCTTCATTTACCCCTTTTTGAATTGTTTATCGCATCTCTTAGTACATTCTTTCCTTTCGAGAGCTAAGTTTTCACCCTTCCTTCCAAGTTCTCCTGTTTTACCCCTACTCATCTTCTCGTCGAACTTAGAAATATTTCGAATAAAAACTGTTTAGGATAGAAAGCTATATAATGTCGTAATGGGGCCAGAGACAGCTCCAGGAGAAATGTTTAAAACAAAAATTTTTTAGAGCGGAAAATTGTTTCGAAAAAACTGTCTGTAAACTTCTTCAGTACATCAGGGAAAGTCCAAAAATAATTTTTTGTCGAATCAAAAATTGTTTTAAATAAGAATTATTCAGAATGGAGAATCTAACCTAAAAATATTTTTTCCAAATTATTTCAATTCGTTAGACTACCAAGGGTAGCTCAATGAATAGTTTAAAGACAATTTCTCGTCGAATCAAAAATTTTTCAAATAAAAAAAATTTACAGTTGAGAATTGAAATGAAAACTTGTCAATTTCCAGTCGGAGTACCAGAAAAGACTCCACGGAAAGCTTAAAAATAATTTTTCATCACATCAAAAATTATTTTAAATAAAAATTTTTAGAAATAGAGAAAATTGCACCTACGAGGATTTTTTCAAATGTTTCATCAGAGCAGCTCCAGAAAGAAAGACCTACAAGCAAATTTTCTGCAAATCAGAAATTTTTCAGACAAAAACTGTTTAATGTAGAAAACTAAATTCTTCATCAGAGCACCAGAAAAGGTACAGGAATATTCTAAAAACCATTTTTCACTGAATCAACAATAGAGTTAATTGAAAATTGTTCGAAATTGAAAACTGTATTGAAATGTACTATAAGAAGGAGCCAAAAATAAATCTTCCTTTGCAAATTTCTCATCAGAGTATCAGAAAAGGTTCCAGAGATGGCCTAGATGAGTTTTTCTTCGAATCAAAAATTGTTTTGAATAAAATTTGTCAAGATGAAAAATTATGACAAAAAGATTTTTTTCAAGTCTCTTCCCAAAATAACAGGGGCGCCTTAAGCAAGGGTTCAAAACAAAATTGCATTGAACATTGTAGAGGTATTTACTCAAATGTCTCGTCATATTAAGGACGACTACAAAGAGGGTATAAAAATAACTTTTCGACATCAAAAAATTTTCCAAATAAAAATTGTTTTGTTTATAAACATTAACAGTTATTGTGCAAGCGCAAACGCAAAATGCATATTAATAAAAAACAAAATGAAGAAAAATAGAAGCCAATAATCATGTACCAAAATATTTTGACACGGAGTCAAATATATTTACGTTAAAAGTTAAAAAGACGGGACACTAATTGACAAATAACATGAATTTTACTTTACTAATCTGCGGTTTGTAGTTCACGAAATATTACCTTGGCTGCTTGGTGCAATACACATGTCAAAAGTATAATTCTTTATGGAAAATGTTTTGCGAAAAACTTTCTCTATAATTTTACTGAATTGAAATTGAACTAATTTGGAGTTTTCCAACAAACTTCATTATTCTACAATTGAGCAATGTTTGTATTTTTTAAATGAAAGTTACCTCATATTCGTTAGCGTGAATTTGTTTATAACTTTCACGATTCACGTAGCATTTGAAGCGAAAAGCTGTTACCTGCTATTTTATGGTTTTTAGTTTTCCTTCACATTAGCCTGCGATTTGCACCGATTTCTATATTTTTATCGTGGCCTCTCTATGATGAAAATGTTTCAATTTTATTGGCCTTATACATAGAAATACAATTATATTGGGGTCAATCTAGGTGCTGATTGGAATTGTTTGGAAAAGTGAATTCCATTAATTTAGTGAATAATTCGGTGAAGTAGAAGTTGCGGAAAAGTATTTTGGTCAATGCTGGCTCCACGGACATCTTTAGTATAAACAATTTATTTTTGGACTACATTTTTTCTCAATTTTTGTTGAATATTTCCGGTTTATTTATCATATCGAGAAACGAGATATGGAAATAAGTTGCAAAAAATAAGAACTAGAAAAATAGCTGAATTTATTGTATTATAAATGATTACAAGCCAATATTCATTATATCTAGTGAAATGATGCCTCATACTAAACCAAAATATCGTGCTATATTTAAACTTTAAATATTTGCCTAAAGCTTATATAACAAATTACGTATTTTATTATTATATTTCTAAATTTATTTATATATGCATTGCTATTTAAATACAAAAAAGTAATGTATGAAAAATTTCAGAATATTAACATAGATATGAACATTAACAGAGAATAGAACTATGAATAATCGAGTCGCCTATTTTCAAAAGCGGGTAAAACCATCTTACCATATTTTACAGGAAACGCAAAAAACTGTGGCTCAAATTAGATGCCTGAATATCCTTATACACTTGAAAAAACATTATAGTTAAATTTTCTATTTAACAATATTTAATATGGCTAACCAATTAGACCAAACAACAACAACAATTTAACATTAAGTTCTTCATCATCAGTACTTTTGTTTTCTAAACTAAAGATGATTTTCTTTAATTGACTTAAGTTTATTGCCTTAAATGAAGAATATTTAATTTGTTCACTATCTGCTTCTGTTTGAAAATTTGACTGTTGAACCTGTAGATAGATTTGACAGTAGAAGCATTTCTTTGCCCGTAAATCCTATGTTATCAAGTATTTTTCGGTAATAACGAAAAAAAATAAAAAATTTCATTAATAAAATTTAGTAAATAATTTTCAGATAATTACATATACAGTAAAAATTTTGATACGTTTCCACTGCTAAGTGTTCCTTCATTTACTAATGCTTATTTTCAATTAATTATTGATGGGTTCTTTAAAATTAGGAGGTGATTGCATTGTTTGAAAGCTACGTTTAAGAGAAAGCATCGTTAGTGTGCAAGTTTTCTTTATTTTGTGGTGCTATAGTTAAATCTAAATTCGATTTCAAAAAGTAGTTATTTAGAGCATCCGCGTCAACAAAATCAGGGGATATTTCCTTTCTGCATTTGATATGAACATTATTATTTTCAAATAATTGCCAAAGTTTCTTAGGGTTTTTCTTGTCGGCATTAAGTCGATATTTGAAATATGCCACTTTATCATTTTTTATGGCTAGTGTTACATAATTTTTTAGGTTTTTGTAATATGTATAGTCCTCATTCCTTTTTGATGCCAAGTATTACTGTATGCCTCATTTTTTTATTTAATCATACATTTGATGGTGTCAGTAATAAATGGAGGCGTATTTTTTCATTATGTTAAAACAGCTTGGCGCTTGAATATCGAAGACACCAATAATCGCTTGATTCAGGTAATTTACTTTATTTGTTTTTATATATTAGTGTGAGAATTAGGGTGCAGGTAATCGACATTTATATCGCCCATGAGGATAATCTCGGATTCAACATAAGTATTTGACACAACTGTTTCTAAATCTTGAAGATAAGAAATATGTGCAGATGGTGCTCTATATGCTACTCCAAATGCAACATTACTCTTATTAATTTTTATATTTATCCAAAGTTGCTCTAGTTGCTGATATAGCCAGTGGAGATAATTTTGAATTTTAAGTTATTTCTCATATAGAAACATAAGCCACCTCCTCTGGTAGGTCGATCTGCACTTACAATAGTGTGCTGTGGCAGTGATATCAGAGTGGATGGGAAATTCGGAGATAACCATATCTCTGAGAGCGCTATAAGATCAAACTCTTTATTAATTATGAAATTATAAAAATCGTCAAAGCAGTTGTTAACTGATCAAATATTGACACGACCAATACGAAGAGCTATTTGTCACCACATTAAATCACAGAAAATGTCATTTCATCTCAGTTTCCATTTACTATAGTATAAATATTGTATGTAAAACAAATTATTATGACTAATATTGTATGCAAAACAAATTATTATGACTAATATTAATTCGCTATATTATTTTTTTCACATTTTGACTGATAATAAGCTATTTTACTAAATTCAAAATCGTTTAATAAAGTGGCACTTTACCACATTAAAGTGTCACTTTACTATATAGTAACGTCGCGTCAGTGTTAATAAAAACAGTTTGACAGAAAATTATTCATTTAAATATTGGAAACATTGTTATATATTTCATATATACCTTCCCGTATTTTCATTGGATTTTATAGGAAGTAAGCTCGAAGATGCATTTCGAGCGGCATTTAAAATGTCTCCAGAACAATTCTCTATATTGTTTTCAGTAGCAAGACTCAGTTTTGTAATTAATATATCAATTAGAATCAATTCGACTCACAAAAATTATAGCTAACGGTTATTATATAAATAAACAAAGCTGTGTGAGTTACTAGGTTATGGAAATTTTTAAATTTCACTTTGTGATGCTTTCATATCTATCACTGTTTGCTTACACAGAATGCGAAAAAATAGTATAAACAAATCTCGTAAGAAAATCTGTTTTACTAAACTAGTTGTTTGTTTGTATGGCTGGTGGTCGAGAGGTGGGCGCACTTGCCTCTCACCCAAAAGTTCCGGGTTCGATCCCAGGTCGTGGCAGTGGAAAATACTGTGAGAGGGATTTTTCCACTATACACGGATATTGGGTGTGTGTCCCTTGTCTCTAAATGTGTAGCCCCCTCCCACACAAGGCTCTTCTAGAGCCTTCCGGGATAAAGGGGCTCGTAATTGCCTGTGGTGTTATTTATTATTTATTATTAATGTACTATTATGCGACTAGAGGTTAGGTAATATAAAAAATAAGTGTACTAAACTTGTTTTAATTTTACTTTTCTCTAGTTATCGCTTACCTTATACTAGCTTTTCCCTGAATCCTAATATGAAAAATGTAAATAATCATTATATTTTTTACCATAATTCATTTACTATTAAATATTTCATTTTACTAAGACATAAGGAAACCACGTAAAAAAATGAAAAACGAAAAAATTTATCTGGAATCAAAACCGTATCCCATATTTTTATAATATATTTATATGTAATTTTCCCTTTCCTGTTCGTATTTGTTGGAATTAGCTCTCAGTATTTTCCTGTCCAAAACGCGACATTTCTCTCAAAAGCGGTAATAAAATAATTCACACCACGCTATTAAAATTTCTGTCATTGAAATACGTCAAGTTTCCAGTCAAGGCCTCAAGGCATTATTATTTAGGCATCAGATGCAACACCGATACCAGCCTACAAGATTTTGCAAACATTTCTAAATTTTCCTTTTGTCAACTAATTTTGGACTAAAATTTTCTTACCGAATCTCCCTCGCTCTTCAATTAAAAATCTGGAAATTTTTCTGGCTCACAAATTTTCAACGAAAATTCGGACTTCGAAAAAATTTCCGAAAATAATAAAAGCACTAGGGAAATTACAATTGAATGTTTCTGCCTCGGTCTAATATTTTAAAATACAAAAGTTAGCAACAACAATGTTACTGTTCGTCAATAGGCATTGTAGTAAGTAGAAAAGTAAGTTATCATTCAAGTAATTAGTATTCCTAGTTGATTAAACTGCTGTGTGCAGCAGTGTACAAACGCAAATAAATTTAGAACATAGTTTGGCAATTAGTTTTTATATTCAGACTAGATAGCTATAAATAACCACAATAGTTAGCGCAGTTAATTTAAGAAAGAAGAAACGTAATAATTATCATATTACTGTAATAATATAGCTTAATATTTATCCGCTGACCAAAATAATAACATTTAAATCTCATCACAATTAGCAAAATTTCAAACTCACCATAACTTTTTTAATCAACTTGTAACAACCCTTAGCACATTCCGTACAAAATCTTCCGGATATTGTCACTTAACCAACTTTACTTTATTAGTTGAAAATGACACTTAACAGCATGCAAACCGAGCTTGATATTAGGGGATGCTGGAGAACGAGTTGATCGCAGCGCGGACGCGAATTCAACTGGCGCCACATGGACCCATTTGAGTTGGATGACGCTGGAGAGGAGTTTATTTTGCATCGATTACACATGGCCTTTATTCCATCGGTTCCTTCATATTTTAGACCTATGTAGAACCGTGATGTTCTTTAGATGAGATCATATCATAAATAAAATAATGAATGGTGATTTATAAATATTTCAATAAGGACGCCTGCACAGATAGCGGAGAATTCCTTTAAGTCACTTAGTGAAATCACATTTTGGGCCGAAGTAGACGCGAATACGATGACGGGTAATCTCCTATCTTAGAGATAATTCCCTTTTGCTTCCTAGCTTACGTTCAATTTCGTGTTTTTGGGTATAAGATGTAATTAAACCGAAAACCATTTCTGGATGCTAATTTTTAATTATATTTGTCCCGGGGAAAATTTTATGATCTTCGCGATTCATAAATTATTTAATACCTTGAAACTTCACGTCTCTATTTTTATTTGCTCATAAAGTTATGGAAATGATGTAATTCAAAAACAAAATGATGTTTTTAAAGCTCATAATCCAAATAGATGATAATTGTTATCAATATTTTTATTAAAATTCATCTAATTTATTTTGTTAATTTATTTTATGTTATTCAAGGTATACCATTCAACAGTATAACACCAATTACTGAATGGGTACAATAATATTTATAACAATACTAACTAACAATACTCAATAATCAGTAACAAAATAAATACTAAAAAAGAGAGTGCTAAGAACTAAAAATTAAGTACAGTTAAATTATTAGAAGTTCAGATATAATAAACGTTGGTACACTCAGTATTGCAGTTAAACAGATCAAATTTGGTTTGGATAGAGCTATAATTATTGCAAATTTGATGAAGCCGTGAGAACTTCGTTATTTATACGGGGAGATTGAATTCAACTAGCTGAGTCCTCACCTCAATGTCATTCATTATTAGATTGCGTAAGAAAACTAGTTGGGCAATAATACGGCGATTTTGAAGAGTGTCAAATGGGTGTCTAGACAATAATTCTTTATAAGGAAATCCAATTGGTGGATATATAGTATCATCCTTGAAGCTGAGATATTTTAAGAAACGTCTCTGAACTCTTTCTATATTTTGCACATGAATATTGTAGTGAGGATACCATATGATGGAGGCATATTCAACGCGAGGTCTAACAAGAGCGCAGTATAATAACTTGTTGGTAATAATATCATTAAATTCACGTGTATTCCGTATCCAAAAGCCAAGAGTTCTGAAGGAGTTTGTTACTATACCATTTATATGGTATTAGAATCTAAAATTACGCCAATGTCATGGATAGTGTTAGGTCTATGCAGGAAAATTTCATCAACACAATAGTCATATTTTATGACATTGTGTTTCGGAGAAAAGGACATTACATTAGTAATATATAACCTACAAGATTTAAAATGCCTCCTAAATAATGTCAATTTCCCAGAAATATATAATAGCATAGATACTGATGTAACTTTCAACAAATTCATGGAAATACTAACTTGGTCAATTAATAATTCACGTCCCCTTCAATACATAATAAAGAATGCAAATAAAAAGAACAAAAAATCGTGGGTAACAAACGAAATAATCGAAAAAGGTACAAACTTAAAAAATCTATTCTGGCTACAAAAAAATTCTATTAATATAAATATTATTGAATATTACAAAAATCAAAAAAAGGAGTATAAAACATTAATTCAAAAAACCAAAAAAGAATACTATGATAATATCATTGAAACATCTACAAATAAATCTAAAAAAAATTGGCAAATAGTCAATGACCAAACAGGTAGAAATAATAAAAACAAAATAATTATGCTTAAAAACGAAAACCAATACATAACAGACCCTGTAAAAGTAGCTGACACTTTTGGAGATTACTTTTCAAATATAACAGATATATGCTTGAAAAATCATTACGGTATATTTGCTTCTAAAAACTGCACGCTTTCACCTGCCAATGCAAAATCATTCTTTTTTACACCTACTGATAGAGAGGAAATTCTAAATACCATTTCTCAATTGAAAAATAAAAATAGTGTTAGCTTGGATGGTATTCCAACCAAATTAGTTAAGACTATTGCCGGAAGCATTGTAAACCCACTAGTTTACGTTATAAATTTATCTTTTGAACAGGGACAATTTCCCTCATTGTTGAAAATTGCATCAGTAATTCCAATTTATAAAAGCAAAAGCGATCCTAATAGTGTAGACAACTATAGACCTATTGCAATTTAAATGTGCCCTCAAAGATCTTTGAACGACTTATTTATAACAGATTAACAGCTTTTTTTAAAGAATCGAAACATCTTAACCGACTGTCAACATGTTTTGATTAACAGTTCAACGGAAACTGCAGCTTACCAACTCATGGAATATGTTTATAAACATTTAGATCAAGGGATGTTGGTAGCTGGAGTATTCTTTGATCTGTCAAAGGCATTTGATTGCATAGACCACTTTTTTCTTAAGCAAAAACTTTATACCTTAGGAGTAAGAGGGTGCATTTTATCGTGGATAATGTTCTATCTTGAAGGTAGAAAAATATGTGTTAAAGTACAAGATAATACTTCAAATTGCTATAGTATACATAGAGGTATACCTCATGGGTCAGTGCTGGGCCCATTATTTTTTATTTTGTACGTCAACGGGTTGCCAAATTTTCTTACATCTATATGTGTTACAATGTTTGCAGATGACACCACCGTGGCGGTATCAGCACTGACTGCTGAGGATTTAAATAAATCTATAATTAGAGTTATATATGATTTTCAGAGTTGGTGTAAGAAAAATAATCTCATTTTAAATGTAGATAAAACTATATGCCTGAATTTTTATAACAAGAAGAAACACCCCATCGATGAAATTGTTTTCAACAATATTAGATTAAATGAGAGTTCAGTAACAAAATTTTTAGGAGTCTTCTTAAATGATAATCTTACCTGGTCAGCCCATATAAGCCACGTCAGTAAAACGATTAGCAGATCATTTTATGCCATTCTAAAGTTGAAAGATGTGCTTTCTACACATTATCTGTTAAATGTGTATTATTCCCTGATCTACAGCCATCTTTCATATAATATTGTGCTTTGGGGAAATCGAAAGTATAAGGATTTTTATAATGTAAAAAAAGATATTAAGTTTAATATTCAACATGAGGAACACAGAATCCTCCCTTGCATATTTTTACACCATTACTGAATATATGAATGCTACTCTAGACTGACAAATGTTTTTATAGCTTGTCTTATATATATATATATATATATATTTATGTGAATGTATGTGCAAATGTTTGTTTGTATTTACCTTGTGTAATAGATTGTTATATTTATATATGTTCTTTTTTATTATCACGACGATTAGCCCGGCTAAACCAAACACATTTTTTCTCATGTTATTTAATACTTTTTTTATTGACATGTACATCCATTGTAAAAATGGCCTAAGTATGAATAAATTATTATTATTACATTTGGAATAATTTAGAGGCAGACTGTTTGATGTACACCAGTTATTAATTTTGTCTAATGCTATTTGTAACTTATTACACTCATCAGAACACTTAATATCAGTGTATATTTTCATATCATCTGCGTATAATAAACAATCTGCTTCTACCTCGTTTATAATATCATTAATATATATATTAAATAATGATGGTCCCGATATAGACCCTTGAGGGATCCCAGAGGTGGTAGATATCTCAGTAGATTGCCGACCGCAACATTATACAGGTTTACTGGTAATTCGATACATTCCTTTGGAGATGTGATGGGGCATGATCTAAAAAGTAAATTTAGCCCTAACATATATTATGCAAAACTCAATAGTTTTTGAGATATTTAATTTTTTTTGTTTTTCTCAAAAAGTAGATCTTAATGTCCTAAAAGTTAATTTTCGAAAAATCTATTTGACATTTTTTAATTTTTTTTTTACTGGATATTATAGATATCCGTTTGGAATGAAAAATATCTGGAAACATTTCGATCATGTGAACATCTGAAACAAAAACTTATTTTTTTTCTTTTTCAAATCAGCTATGAAATTTACCTATTAGGTTTTTTCAAAAAAATATTAACGTAACACGCGTATAAATTATTATAAAAACTGCCTTATTTCAATGGCTATCTAACAAGGTACAAATGTTCAATGTACCCTTAATAGTTCTAAGAAAATACTAGTAAAAATAACACAAGTTGTACGAATTTTATTTTTAGATAAACAGTAAAAAACATTTTAAAAGTGTAGTTTAATTCTTCATTAATTTCAAAGTTGTACTTTATTTTTTATATGTCTTGCTCAAAATGGGAGCCTCTATTCCGTATACAGACACGGCAGCGTCTTCTTATTTCCGTCCTTGTTGCTCTGGTTGTCAGATTATGCCTTATGTGTTGGGCAGCATCGACTATCCTAAGGTTTTCTATAGTATTGACTGGTGTGGCATAGACCATCTCCTTCATATGACCCCATACGTAATAATCAAGGGGTGTTAAGTCAGAGCTTCGCGCTGGCCAAGATATTGGGCCCACTCTTCCAATCCAACGGTTAGGGAAACGTTGATCAAGTAACTGTCGTACTGTCAGCCGATAATGTGCTGGACAACCGTCGTTCTACACCATCATTCGCTGTCTGACGGCGAGAGGAACATCTTCTAAAATCACCGCCAGATCATTTCTTAAAAAATTTTCAAGATTTCCCCGTTTAAATTTTGAGGAAGAAAGTGTGGCCCTATTAAATAGTGGCCAATGACTCCCATCCACACATTAATAGAAAACTTCATTTGGAAACTAGTTTCACGTGTTAACTTGGGATTTTCCTCTGCCCTATAATGTAGGTTGTGGAAATTTGTTATACCCTCGCGATTAAATTTCGACTCGTCCGTCCATAAAATACTTCTTAAAAAATTTGCACTTTCTGCATCTGAATTTAACATAAAGCGGAAGAATTTCACTCTCCTCCTAGGATCACCTTCCTCCAAGCCTTGGACAGGGGTATAGTGGTAAGGATGACATCCAACTCTACGTATCGTAGCCCAAACTTTCCATTGTGACGGTCCGGTTAGTCTTGCGACTTTATTAGTTCAAATAGTTAGGTCTTCCTCAAAATACCTCAATATTTCTTCCTCATCATCTGGTTCATAAACGGGAGAAGCACCAGCGTCACTTCTATATTTCACGGAGCCAGTTTCAACGATATTTCGATATGCCGTACTGAATACACGTGCATTTGGTAAGCGGCGGTTAGGGTACCAAAGACCATATTCTCGGCGAGCTTCAGCAGCGTTGCCGCCATAGTATCCATAGACAAACAAGATATCAGCGTATTCTGCGTTGGCATACGCGGCCTTGGCACAGAAAATACAATAACAACAACTAATAACAACAACTACGAGCAAAATCAAAATGAACGATTAGTCGTTTAATAAATTCCGCCACCAGCATTATCTTTACTAATTTTTTATTAGCACTATCAAGGTACATTAAACATTTCTACCTAGTTAGATAGCTATTGAAATAAGGAAGTTTTTATAATAATTTGTACGTGTGCTACATTAATATTTTTTTGAAAAAACCTAATAGGTAAATTTCATAACTGATTTTAAAAAAAAAATTTTACAAGTTTTTATTTTAAATGTTCACATGATCGAAATGTTTCCGGATATTTTTCATTCCAAATGGATATCTGTAATATTGGACAAGTAATCCAGTAAAAAAAAATTTTAAAAACGTTAAGTAGATTTTTCGGAAATTAACTTTTAAGACATTAAGATCTACTTTTTTGAGAAAAACAAAAAAATTGAAATATCTCAATAACTATTGAGCTTTGCATAAGGTATGTTAGGGCTGATTTACTCCTTAGCTCATGCCCCATCACATCTCTAAAGGAATGTATCGAATTACCAGTAACCCTGTATAAACTGTTTTCTATATTCAGGTTAAGATTTGACAAAATATACCAGATTTTTTGACAGGCCAAAAAGATCTAACTTGTTAAGCAAAATACCTTGATTGAGTCTTCGGGACGTTAATGTATATGAGGTCCACATGCAGACCGGTGTCAAATATATCAGCTATGAATTGCCGTTGTACAGAATAAGTTTGTAGTTGTGGATCTTCCCTTCATGAAACCTTATTGTTTAGATGTGATGAAAAAGGAGGAAATCATGGTGAAGCATTTCAAGACACTTATAAAAGTTATTAATGATAGTCATAGGTCTATCATTTTCAATTTGGTTTTCCCTCCTTTATTATATAGATGTATTACTTTTGAAAACTTCGAAGAAGAGGGATATATAGATATGTTAATGGAGAGATTAAATATTATGGTAAGTGGTATTGCAAGAAGACATGCACAGTCTCGTAGAAAAAAAGCAGGTATTTTCCGGGCTAACAGTACCTTTGAGTTTAAATTTTTTAAGATTATTAAGGACTGTTTTTGTCCCACAGTTCTTCTCTTGAGTTGATAGTATTTGCATAGACTAAGAACCTCATATGTCCCCACACATAATAATCCAAAGGGTCATAATCAGGACTCCTTGCCAAGCAAACTCACTTCCTCGACCGATCCATCTGCGTGGAAAAGTCTCATCAAGATAAGTCCTGTCTTCAGTGGAGAAACGAGGGGAGCTCCATCTTGCATGAACCACATTGTGTTCCGTATGTCTAGCATGAAAGCATGTAATATATCAGCAAGAGTATTTTGAAGAAAAAACACATAAGACTGTCATTTAAATGTGGAGGAAAAACATATGGTCCCAATAATTGATCACCGATGATACCACACAAAACGTTAATCTTGCCGCTGCTAAACGACTTGAGCTGACTTGAAGATCTTCATCCAAACGAACTAAAATTTCTAGTTCTTGTTCTGGAGTAATTCGTTTCGGTCGTCCTACATTGTTTTTATGGCGAAACGAACCCGTTTCTCCCAAACGACGAAACAGATCTTTGAAAATCTTATGGTCTGGGTGTATTCTATTTGGATATTGTAATGAGTATCCTCTTGCTGCAGCACGTCTGCTAAAATTATTTTTTGCGTAAACACATATCATATCCACCATTTCCCTATTTGAAAAATTATTATGTCTAGGCATTGTAAATAAAGAAGTTAAAGAAATTAGCTCGAGGAACACAAGAACAAAATAAAATGATTAACTGACGTAAATGACAGAACTAAAACGTAACCAAAGCACACTATTCAATAAATACACTTTGTTTCATTAAATTAGAATTTGTCTTTCAAAAAATTATTGAAATGTTTAACGGCTCTTTCCACGAAAATGGTTGTAGTTATCAAGTTCTACCAAGTGTATCTTTTATACATGGAAATGACGCCTCCATCAGATTTTATGTACAGAAGTACCACAACGTTTCGCAAAAAAAAATATGAAAAAATTCATCATCAGATACAAGTCCTGCGGCGCGGCGCCCTCTATGATCTAACGTGATGTAATACATAAAATATTATTTCTTAGAATAAAAAAAATCCTCTAGCAAATTTGGTGAAGATCAGTCAAGAGACTGTTGAGTTATTGAAAAAAAATGAAAAAATAATTTGAACTTTGACAACCTGTATCTTTTTTTTTACTAAAGCATATTTAGTTATATCCTCATATTTTGGCCCAAAGAAGAACTATGGTCTATTATTAATGGTCCACTCTGTATAGTGACTTTTAAAAAGTCTTAAATTCATCTGCAATCATTATATATCATATTTAATTTTACTTTCATTGTTAAGAAATTGTCATAGTTCTTTGGGATTATTTTTTACATTACTTTCGATACGACTTTATAAGAGTTGTCTATATCAGCTTCAATTCTTTACCTCAAAAATAGGAATTCCTGTAACGCAATATAGTTTATATATTTTTTACAGTCTCTCCAGGCTTTATATTTAAGAGGAATTCATTTTATAATGATAGCACTAAACCAAGGTGACTACATTCGTTTATGAGTTTGGTTTTAGGTACGAAGGTATCAAGCAAGTCTGTTCTGTATAAAAAGCGTCGCAAGAACTGTCAACATCGATATAACTATTTAAGAAGCTCCAGTCTATATGAGTTAAAGTTTTATACAACTAACCCTACGAAATATGTCTTTCTCAAATTAGAAAATAAATTGTCAATTCTTTGTCTATTGTTCTTTTCCTCCCTAGTAAGACCGAAATATATCACGATATCAGGATGATGATTATTTCCTGGTAGTAATGTATCTAACGATTTTTCCACAGCTCAATATTTATTAGACAATGCCAGGTCTAGTACTCTCTGATTGGCATTAAAGTTGAAATTATGTTATCGGAAAACTTGAGGAAATTTTTGAGTGGCAATTTAGCATAGGATATATACCAATTGGTAAAGCATGAAAAAGATACAATATTGAAACATTTTCTTAAACTCCAGTTCTTCAAACTAAAAATAACTTTTCTTAACTTCAAGCTTATGGTCTTAAACCCAAATAGCTTAGTCGTTTCTGGCACCTTATTCTATATCTCATTATATTCATCTTCAGATATATCGTCAGTACTATTGGCTGTAGATTCAGTACTATCAGCATAATATTTGTTAAAGTTTTCTTGAATGAGCCCTATGTCGTTTTCAAAAATTATATTAGTTCCTTCAAAAATTTTTTTTTATTATTACTCAATAAACTTTTTATTGTCTGCAACATCTGTTTACTGTCATCCCTACACATATCTATTTTTCTTTTAAAATTCATTTTCTTTTCTTTTTTAATTTATTTCGAAGACATTATTTTCTTTGTGCTTGTCTTCCTCGAACTTTGTAAATTGATATTTTTCGTATGCGTTCCTTCTGAGCACATTTAATTTTATGGTTATACCATTTGTCTCTTGTGTACTCTGTTTTATTTTGTATGGGCGAAATTTTATTTATTGTAGCTGTAATATTATTTACAAAACTATTATACACTGCATCCACATCAGTACTGTCATAGCTCCAGTCCTTATCAATTAAATATATTTTTATTTTATCAATATTTTTCTGGTTTAAATTTGTAAAGCATATAGTTTCTTTTTTGTTTGGAAAATGGATGTGTCTAACTTCGTGCTGATTATGAGATGGTCTGAAATATTTGAATACACTGTAGGTAGTGCTTTTCATTTATACATAATAGTTATAATGATATCATTGTTGATGAGATATTTGTAATCCTAGTGTCTCGGTTTATTATTTGCTTATACTCAGAATCTTGTATTAAATTGTTTAATTTTTTTGTTGAGGGATTTTTCTTGTCATTAAAATTTATATTAAAATTCGTCATTGTTTTTACATACCTATGTTTTCATTTTCAAGTTTTTGTCCAAAAAATCTTGGAATTCCTCGTAGTTTCCATTTGGTCGATACTTTGCTCCTATTATCATTGCCTGAGTATTTAGCTGGATTTTTCTAAATAACGACCAATAACTTAAAGAAAATTCATTGTAAATTATACTACTGTTTACAGATTTTTTTGACATAAATTATTACAACTCCTGTATGTCTGCTGTGAGATAAACAGGAGATACATTTGTAACCTGGTGTAGTTATCTCAATCTCCTCTATGCCTGATGTTATGTTATGTTATGTTATGTTATGTTATGTTATGTTATGTTATGTTATGTTATGTTTCGGTTACGTAAACTAGAGCTGGTTATAACTCATGTGTGTAGTTAGTTCTTGAATATTTATATACAGATATATATTACTAGAAAATTGCTACGATTGGTATTCTACTTTAGGTATTTACCTCCACTACTTAATATTGGAATATAATTTTGTATTTGAAAACTTTAACACCCTGTAAGATATGAGACGGAAACAAGGGCATTAAGAGATTTAAATCACAAAATATTCTTAAATATAGATAAGGAATCAGGGTAGGACTGGCCATAACTGAGTAAGTGCAAGTGCCCGATGAACCGGTGCTAAAATGCTAAAAGTGGGCCAGCTCGATCCTGACGGCATGTTCGTTTTTCCCAACAAAGCGTCTTGTTTCTTGCTTAAGACTTCATCAATTTCTCTCCTTAGTGAAAGTGGGCCAGTTGTGGTCAAAATGTCTGAGCATAATTCTTGTTCCAGTCCGCTCCTGTATTCCATTATGTTACATGTTGTATTAAATGTATGACAGATTTTTTATATGCTTGTTATATTACTATGTTCAAACAGATATTTAATAGTCTAGTATACTTTAACTTGGCGTGTGTATGTATGAGTTAATATTTCCGTACGATTTCATTTTCTCCCATATTGTACACAAAGTTAAAGCAATAGTCCAGAAACATTGTCCACGTGGACAATATTTCTGGATTTTTGTGTACAAGAGAAAATGAAATCGTACGAAAATATTAACTCATACATACACACGCCAAGTTAAAGTATACTAGACTATAATAATACAATACCAAGGAACATTTTGTTTGCAAATGTTCTTCAAGGACCTAACATTGTCCTTTGCTCAACCATTTTATCATTTTCCTATATTGTTTGAAACAAATCGTTCGCTTATTTCTGTGAAAGAAAAAACAAGAACGTTATTACCGAATCACCAAAAAATGAATAAAAGGAATTCAGTGAAATAAATTTCATTTCTTGAATGGAAAGGAATTATCAAATAAAAAAATTGGTTTTTTGCTTTTTACTCCTTTCCGTTGGAGAAACAGATATTTTCTCAGTTGAAATGAAATACATTCAACAAATTTAAATTGTAATTTAAAAAGAACAAAGAAACGAATCTATCTCTGCAAGTGATCGGTCTACTTAAATTTAAAGATAATGATGTAATCAATAACTGTTTTTGTTCATCATACCTAATGATAGTATTAGAGAATTTGATTGATAAATTCTCTAAAGCGTTTTCGAATCGGCATCGTAATGTATCCTTTAAGAGAAACAATTTACAATATCATTTAAGCCTGTGATTACTGGGAATTACAAATAAACTCTTTAGACGTAAATAAATGGGAAACAACTAATAAATTGTGCGAGTTAACTTTTTTATTAAACTTTGCAGTTAAAAACTTTACAAGGTTAAATTAATTTAATTGAACTAGTATTTGGATTACACTCTCACAGTTAATAAGCTGTTAAATCTCTCTCGGTTTTTATGTTAATTAATATGATAAAATAATAGTTATATAATTACACGTGTTTATTTTTAACAAAAATGTTTTGTTTTAATTGAAATAAAGTTAATGATACTTTTAAAGCTATAGAAATCAAGATTTGTTTAACTGTTATATATAAACAGGGCCAAAATATGAGGGTATAACCAAATATGTTTTAGTAAAATATTGTTGTGGAAAAAGATGCAAGCTGTCAAAGTTCAAATTATTTTTTTGTTTTTTTGCAATAACTTAACAGCCTCTTGACTAATATTCGCCAAATTTGCTAGAGGAACTTTTTTTATTCTAAGAAAAAATAACTTAAGTATTACATCACGTAGAACATAGAGGACGCTGCAGGACCTGTATCTGATGATGAATTTTTTTCATATTTATTTTACGAAACGTTGCGGTACTTCTGACCAGAAAATCTGATGAGGGCGTCATTTCCACGTATAAAAGGTACATTTGGTAGAATTTGATAACTCTAACCCTTTTCGAGGAAAGTGCCGTTAAATATTTCAGTAATTTTTTGATAGACACATTCAAATTTAATGAAACAAAGTGTATTTATTGAAAAAAGTACAAGACGTAAGGTAAAACAAAATCGTAATAACAAAGTAAACTCTTTCTCACTTTCTTATGAACTAATGGATTATTTTCATGGTATTGAGATAAATACGTAAATCAAAAGATTGTCTAAAATAAGGATCTAATCGTACTAGAAGACCAAAAAATAACTTAAAAGTTAGCTTAATGACATTATAAACTTTCCCCCGATGCAGAAGCTCCATTGCTGCAACTTAGAATAAATGTTCGATGTGGTCTACACCTACTTCTATGCCTTTTCTAATTCTATTCATAAAAGATTTTCTTACATTGAAAAATACATTTTCCTGTCCTCTAATAAAATTCGCTGCGTTTTGTATATTGTCCCACAGTTCTTCTCTTGAGTTGATGATATTTGCTTAGACTATGGACTTCATATATCCCCACACATATTAATCCAAAGGTCTCCTGAGTGGTCAAACAAACTCATTTCCTCGACCGATCCATCTGCGTGGGAAAGTCTCATCAAGATAATTCCTTATTTCAATAGAGAAATGAGGGGAGCTCCATCTTGCATGAACCACATTTTATTCCGTATGTCTAGCATGAAAGCATGTAATATATCAGCAAGAGTATTTTGAAGAACAAACAGATAAGACTGTCAATTTAAATTTGGAGGAAGGATAAATGGTCCCAATAATTGATCGCCCATGATACCACACCAAACGTTAATTTAAATTCTTGCTTAAGATGCCTTTCTTTAACGGCATGAGGATTTTCTACTTCCCAGTAATGGGTATTTCTCCAGTAAGTTTTGTACAGGAGTGAGATGATATAGATAGAAGCATTCTTTACGTAAGACTCTTAGGACAGATTGTTTACTCCTGTTGCCGCTACTAAACGACTTAAGGATCTTCGTCCACACGAACTGAAATTTCTAGTTCTTGATCTGGAGTAATTCGTTTCGGTCGTTCTACGTCGTTTTTATGGCGAAATGAACCTGTTTCTCCCAAACGATGAAATCCCGAGACATGTCGATTTTGGATTCTGAAATGACATCTTGCAACGTATAAATTTCATCCCTAAATTTAACCTTCGAGGAGCAATTGCAATCTCTAAGCTTGTGATACCTCATGTGAAAGATCTTTACATTCTCTATTCAAAAATGCTACGGTTTTCAAAATGAGTTCCTTAAACATCTTGGCAGCATCCTAATCATAAAAATAATGTGATTTCCAACATCTGAGGTGAGATCGACCTAACTATATCAGTTATTCTTCTTCTTAAGTCAGCTATATCGCGTGGTTTAGTTTTGTATACAACACTGCTAGAGAATACCAGAGCGGCTTTAGACCAAGACGATCTACCACAGATCAAATTTTTACGCTGCGGCAATTATTGGAATAAACTGATAAACTTTAACATCGATATATTCAATCTCTTCATAAACTTCAAATCTGCATATGAGTGTTTTCAGATCTAAACTGTATGACGCCATGCAAGAATTTGGGTTACCAGACACATTAGTCAGGCTTGTAAAAGCAACAATGTCTAAGGCAAAATTAAAATAGAGAATGAAACATCGGACTCCTTTCAAAGTCATAGGGGCTTAAGATAGGGAGATGCGCTGGCGTGCCTTCTTTTCAATATTATCCCAGAAAAAGTAGTAAGAGATGCAGGATTGGATAACAGGGGCACCATATTTAATAAGTCAATTCAAACATTGGCCTATGCAGATGACCTAGATCTAATTGCTCGCACCATATGAAAAACCAAAGAAGCATCTACATCCCTATCCAATGCAACAGAAAATATGGGCTTGAGAGCCAATGAAGGAAAAATTATGGCATCAACACCGGACAATAATAATAGAGCTCGAAATATTAGTCAAAATATTAAAATTAGAGACAACAATTTTGAAGCGGTTACCAATTTTACATATCTGGGATCGCTAGTAAATAGTGAAAAGATAATATCAGAAGAAATAAAGAGAAGAATAATGTTGGCCAATAAATGCTACTTTGAACTTAGTAAACATCTAAGAAGTCATAGTTTAATATGGAAAATTAAATTATGATTTATAAAACACTAATCCTTCCCATACTGACTTATGGATCTGAGACGTGGACATTTAGTAAATCAGATGAAAACCTGCTACTAATATTTGAACGAAAAATTCTTCTTAAGATATTATTAAAAAAATACATTGTGAGTTAAAGAAAAGCAAGTAAAAATAGTAAAAAGGATCGACAATTTCATTTTATTAGTAAGTAAAAATAATAAAAACTTGTTTCTCTTATTTATAAATCTGAATCTATCAAAATTAATTTTGAATAATGCATGTCACTCACTCCACTAAAGAAATCATGACGTAAGTACAATTAGGGCAGTAAGTATTTATATAAGGATGTTGAATGGATATAAATAATTTGAAATATGGGCCATGTGACATTTTAGGACTTTGGTGACTCTAATTGTATTAGGTATAGAGTGCTTGAGTTTGAGAACTTTAAAGGGTTGAAGGTTCTATAAGTAAAACATATTTTGAGACAGAAAGAGGCAAAAATTAGTTGTTTATTTGTCATACTTTACTATTTTTACAGAAAGAATTAATAATTACACTACTATAATAAAGTTAAAGGGAAGGAAAGCATACCTAACAAGAATATTGTTTTCAACTTGCAGTCAATGGAAAGATATGTTTCACTAAAAAAAAATAAGCTATGCATAATGGTACCTCGATTTCTTAATCATGATTTATTCTGTCCACTGTAAAATTAGTAAAAACATCTAAACATTTTCTTAATGGTTTACGTTTGTTAGAATGGTATAGAAAATATTTTAAAGAAAATGTTATTCAAATAAGAATCTGACAATCTTAAAATTTTCCACCGCAATATTAAAAGTTTGACAAAGCAAAATAACTGTTTATATTGTAGTCTCTTGGTCAGTTGGAAGCATCAAACTAACGCTTTCACAACATGTTTCACTTTGTATCTTTCCCAGTATTTCACTACGTAACATCATTTTATTACTAAATTATGGTACCACAGTTCACACTGAATTACAAAATACAATAACTGCCCGAAACCTACTTTTTTCAAGAGTTGCGTGATGCCCTCAACACACAAAATTAAATTGTTAGATTATAAAAAACGATCCTATGAGTATGATCATTTTTACTTACTTTTCTAGCTAACGCAAAAAATTTTTTTTAGACGTTTCGTTTTTATATATCCACTAAATCACATTTTAATTTTTCTTGCTCCCTTTTATAATAGTGTGGGGGTGTTATTGGGGGTGATAGTAGGGGGGTGGCTGATGCCAAAGAAAAATTTTGAGGCCTTAACTTTTTGTACATGCCGTAAATTTAATTAAATTTTATGGACTCTTACTTGCTTATTTTACCTATTTACCCTTATGTACCCCATTTATTCCCGATCCCTTCAACGGAATTGGAAATATAATGTATGCCAGATCTTGTTACAATACATAAGTGTACCGAATTTCAAGTCAATATCGTTAACGGCTCCAAAGTAAACGTGCACACAAAAAGTTACAGACAGACAGACCGACAGACAGGAAATTTCTTTTCACTCAAATATAAAACCTCGACGTTTCATGACATTTTACGCCTATTTCAACAAAAAAATATACACCTTTTTTTTGTGTTACTATAGTTCTCCTGGACGTGGAAGTAAAAATGATTGTAGTGTGCAGGTTAGTGTGAAGCACCTTGCATTTTATCATTAAAGCAAACCACTTCGTGTATACATTATAGATGCCTCCTAAAGTCGAATAAGAGTTGTAACCACCACCGGAGTTTGTGCGCGGCTCGTGTTTCGCCGATTGCCTACTCCGTAAACGGTACAGCGAAAAAACCCTTTTTCTATATGATTCTGTTTTTAAAAACAGATTTCGACCTAGATCTGTTTTCTACGTGTCTGTAGTATAAATTCATGTAAGAACTGGCAGTTATTGATGTATTTTGCAAAAGTTCTTGAAAAATGGATCTTAAAAGGCAAAAAAATATTTTACTTAAGAAATTCCACTATTCTTCAGATACTGGTATGGAAACTTCCATTTTTATTATTAAATAGCCTAGTATACAATGTATTCAGTTCCAACATTTAATACAATTGATAAAAGTATAATAAAAATATTTTTAAATATTTATTAGTATTATTTAGTAGCACTAAACTCTACAGTTTCTTAAAATTGAATCTCACTTTTGAACATTAAAGCTTTAATTGATTAATACATACAAAAAACACACAACTAGATTAAAAGTCCATTATAATTTTAAAATTCTATCACATCAATTTTTTTACTTCATCCCAACTATCACCTTCCACTAAGAGAACAGTATCATCAGCATAAGATACAATTTTATATTTAATATTTAGAAGTAATAGCTCGTTTATATAAATTAAAAATAGTGTTGGTCCTAGATGGGTATATACATTATATGCATCATTTTCCTCTATTTCTCCCCGTGTTCTAAACATTAGTAGCACATTTCTCTAGGGCCATTAAAAATAAATATAAAATATAATATAAAATGCAATAACTGGAAGAAACGGGAAAACAATTTTCAATTTTCGATTTCTCTCACCAAAGAAAATATATAATTATGCAAATGTTGTTACCAGATTGTGTGCGTATTTACACAAACACATTTCTCGATTTTCAAAGCCATTACAACGAACGATTGGAATGGACCGCCGCCCACATATTTGCTGCAACATGGGCCACAAAACGATTTATTCTGGAATAAAGAGGAAACGGCCTCTATTCTGACGAACAATAAAGTAAATATTTTTTTTAAAGGCACTTAAAAAGTAATATAATATAATTGTTTTACTTGAAACACGACCCAATATGAATCAATTTCAAATTAAATTGAAGACCACGGTTTTAAAAATGTAAATTTTTCTGTTTATTTTACAAAGTACTTTGTCGTCAAGGAAATGGAACAGGCGCTCTTATTGGTAAACTAAGTTACCTTTAATGATAATCGTTTTATTCATAAATCGTTTATTTGTAATTAAACAAAAAATTACATCATATCAACGAAATGGGACGAAATGTTTGCTTTTTATTTACTAAATTTTGTTGCCTATGGCACTGATACTCGGTATTTCGAATGTTATATCTCGTCGTTATTTAAGAATGATTTCTTACTATATAACATAACTTGCATTTATACTTTAATAGTAGTTTAACAGTGAAGGGTAAGCTTGAATAGTTATGACAGTAAAAATTAATTGTAGTTTATCGAAAATCTTTGTTCTTGCTACTGACCCTACATACTTGTCATCTTCATATAAAAATTATATGCCCGCGTCTGAGATTGTTGAAGTTCCAACGTTTTAACTTCCGGTCTGGAGCAGAGCTGATCCTAAGCACTGTGCTTAGTGCTCGTCTAAGAACTTTAAGCATTTTTGTACTCGGCAGTAATATGCTTAGAAACACTTTTTGCAATCGGCGCTTAGTGCTTAGAGCACTTCACAAAGGTGCTTAGGGCTCGCGAGCACTTGAAAGGGCTTGCATGCACTTTCGAGCTCGCGAGCACTCCAATACCCCCCAAGCTCTTTATGACTCACGAGCACTTTCAAAATACTTTCAAATTGTGAATTAAACAGTTAGAAACGTTTGTGACACTCAATTTTGTTATGCAGACTAAGAAGATTGCCTTAATGGAACTGTGTGGATAAATAAAACGACTACTACCTTAGTCAATTGCAGACGTTCTGGTCAACTTTTTATTTTTATCTTCTTCAGGGTTTTCACGACGAAAATCGGTTCAAGTAAGTACACAGTAAAATAAATAAAACTGGTGACACCTTGTGACATAACAATTTAGTCAGTTATTATAGATTTTATTTATTTCATTGCTTGTACTCTGTTGAAACATGAAAACGTGAAAATAAAGGAATTGACCGAATTGTCAGTAAATAGCTAAGTAGTTGTATTTATCTACAGTCTCAATACAGACAACCTTGTCAGTGTAGTAAAATTGAGGATTAGCGTTTCAGGACCTGCACTTGCTTGTTATAAATATAACTTGACATTTTGTTGTATATTATCTAGAGATCTTTATGAGTCAAGAACAATCATGGTAAGCCAGTCAGCCAGATCAGAGTAGATATATGCTCTACCTATTGTTCGCACAATAATTTTCACCCTTGGCATGGCTAATATGTTGAGTTACCGTGCTTGTTCTTACTCTTACCTCCTGAAGGGGTAGTGTTTAACTGTTGGCAAAACGTCAAGTTTTACTCGCAAAACGATAGCCCAATTATGGGGCTATAGAATTCCACGTTGTTATTAAATGCAGTTCCACATATTACCAGATGAATATCATTTCTACATTGTTAAAGTAGACTAATCGATAGATTACGATTAGTCTTATTTTAAGAAATGTTTCAGTTTCAATTGACTATTCAGAACTTGATGAATGTAGTTTGACGAGAATATGAATACTCATTTTGCTAACCAACTAGCTATTATTGTGCGGTTAACCATGAGGGAGCATCGGATGAATTGTAAAATAAAAAATATTAAGCTGTAGAGCTTAAGTTGAGACTCTGGAGGCCACTTGTGGACTTTATTTTAATTTTGATAAAGTTGGAGGGGTATCACTTAAAACGTTGGATAGGGTCAAATGCTACATCCTGTATAAGTTCTAAAGCTTTTTGTACACTTGTGTTTAGTTGAATGAGTTTATTTAGCACTTGATTGGGGTTGACATGGTTCAGTGCTTGGAGCTCGGCCTTTTATATGTTTGGTGGCGTTTCATTTAAAAGGAGACCTGCTCTCGCACAAACGTTTTTACCTCTTTTTTATGGTGTCTGGAAATGTCCCCCGACATTCATTTCGGCTCAATTATGAATTATTGCACAATCACATAGAAAACGTAAGATATCGGGACTGAAAAATCTATGACAAAATGGCTTTAAAAAGGAGAATTTTTTGATATTTAATTGAAGCTTGAATCGAGTCGGGTTTTGAAGTTATCGGCAATAACTCTCTGAATAACTCGCTGAATATTGAGCTGGTTCCGTAAAATATTTCTGAAGTCATTTAAGTTATGTTGATATCATATGAGAATATTCCTATAGATCTGCATTGAAAGGAAGTGAAAATAAGTTTTGATGGCAGTGATGCCAGCATTTCGGGAAGTAAGATTTGATGAATGCGGTGCTGGTACCTCTATGGAACATTGTGAATGGGTATTGAAATGTACATTATAAGAACGTACAATCGAGTCAGTAGTTGATTTGATAATTAATAAAAAAAATTGTGAGAGCGAAGTAAAATATTTTGACTACAGGTATGAAAAGTAGTTTTGATATACTTTGAGTTTGTATGGGGGCGGTATTTTTTAGGAGATTTATTTGTAACCCTTGTGCTGTAAAATAATTATTTTAAACGTTTGAATGATATTGTTAATGGATTTGGGATATATGTGAATTACTGGTGATGTGTGAATTTTCTCAGATTTATTTGAAAGGAATTGTAGTTTTTCGTGAATTTAACTGTCCGAACAACTTTTTTATTATAGTTTGACTGTGTAAGATGAAAGAGTTGATTATTTTATAAATTTTGAAATTTTAAACATTTTTCCTGTCTCTTTTGCGTGGAAGGTACTATAACAACCACAATTAAAACTTCATCTAATTAACACTCGTTAACCAAAAAGACATGAAAATTGTTTATTTATAAAAAGGAGACGAAAGGCTCTCGGAATATTTTTTCAAATTTGAAATTCACAATTATATTTCGGAAATCACAACTGTCTCTCGAATTTCGCAACTGTAATTCACAATTTACAGTTTTATCTCAAAATTCATAATGGTAAATCGATATCCGCAATTGTATCTAGAAATTCACAATTTTTACTTGCTTTTCTTTAACTCACATGTTTTATTTTATTAATGTTTGTGTTCAAATCTTGCATCATTTATTTAACATATTTCTTGACATAATCATCTGATGAAATTTTCTCACAGTTACTAAGATTGGATGACAATACATTATTTCACCGACTCTTTTGCAAATATCTGCATGTAGGGGGCGCGGGGGTGAAAATTGAAAAATCTGCAAAACTAAGGAGCTAGAAATCGAAGGAGCGAAGAGTCAAAACAAATCGTTAAGAGACGAATTTTTATTGAGCACTCTGTAGCATGACTAAAAAGTGGAAAATAAAAAAAACTTTTTTTAAACTTGCTTTTCTGTAAAGGTACTAAAAAGTAAAAATTAAAAAATAATAATGTACGACTGCAAGAAAAGCAAGGCGTGCGCACTTTGTATGATTGTACACATGATTATATGAAAGGGGTGGAATCATTATACACATATTGCCTTCAATCATGCGTACATAAATATGATACATTTACTTATATACAAAGAGCGCACGCCTTCTTGCAGTCGTACATTAATATTTTTCAGTACGACTTTTACAGAAAAGCATGTTAAAAAAAGTTTTTTTGTCTCAATTAGCAATTTTTAAGTCGAAATTCAACGATTATAATCTAGATGCCGGAGTTATATATAATTTTTTCATATAACCAATCGATTTCGAGATGCTCTCAGTTCGGAATATATACCTCTTCAAAGTTGGTATTACTATAAGAACCAATTAAATTTTAACATCGCCCCCAAAATCCACCTTTAATGAATTTTGTGCTTAAACACACTCATAACGCTTAGGTTTTAGTAAATAGCCATCTTCATGAGCAACTGGGACAGATTTCGTATTAACTACAGCATGATAAGAATTTACAAAAGTACAAAATTTTTTAGAGTTTATCTATTTTGAAGACAGTCACAAATATATTAGAAATTAGGTTAGCTTATATTTGATTACCACGGAACTATGAGAAGAGACCAAGATTAGTTAACTAAAATTCTGAAAATGCAAATTGCATTCATATTTGTCATGGAAACTTAACAAATTATTTCACATACCTAGAGTTAACTAAGACAAATAAAAAATAATTATGGAAACAATTCTAATATTAGCTTGAACTTAACTTCGAGTTAAACTACGAGTAAGATTTATTTAACTCGAAGCTTTAACTCACCATTGAGAGAATGGCCGCGAAATCCGCGAGATGATCAGGCTGCAAGGGCAGATCAGAATCTCCATAAACACTGCAAAGAACCGGAAATGGAGATACAAACTGGCAGTGTTGAATCCTCGGGGTAACTCGCTGTGGAAGTTGACGAGGGTCTTAAAAAGCACGGGAGTAATTTAGAGCACTACCGCATCGAGAACAACATTAACGAAATCATTGGTCATGACGTACAAAAGACTTGACGTAAGTTCCTGAAGGTCGTGACGAAGCCCTCGCAAGTAGAACAAAATATCGAGGACCTACCAAACAATAAAGTCCCTGGAAAAGACCGCGTCGAGTACAAGCTCTAGTCACATTTCTCTCGAAAAAGGTATTGTGCAGTTGATGTACATCATTCACGCTATCATGCGACTACAAAACTCAAAGTGAGCACAAACTCATGCACCTCATATTGAATTCAGGAAGGTATACCTCCCTCAGAGATCTCTGTGCACGTTGCAGCGACATAACCCCGACAGCGGACTACGTCCAACCCATCTCTCAAAACTTCTATTCGCTCAAGCTGGACGATAGGCCGCTAACAACACATATGACGCAAATTAGACAGCATAATGCCCCATTTCGAATTAAACACCATACCAGAAGTTACCGATTTTTCGACAACCACTGTAGCCAAGCTTCACACAACAGCTTTACTAATATTTCATACCTTTGTCTATCTTTAAATCTTTCCAATTCCCCTCTTCCTTTCTGTCTCTATATTTTTGATGCGTTTGTTTTTTCTTCTGTTTCTTAAAGCCAAAAGTTTAGGCCAGCCCTGCACAGCTCGGCGTTCATACGTTGAATTGAATTAAGAGAATGATCATTAGAGACAATTCAAAGTTCTTGGGACAAGTCTGATCCCCATATTGGATCAGTGATTTATTTCTAATGTATCAATTTACGTAATAGTCCATAGAGGTAACTAACCATTAGGACGGAGTACGCAGATTTGTTGATTCATTGCTTAAAAGTTAATGTGCGTCCTTCATATAGAATTCTTCAATATAAACCCTCCCTGCACAGTTTTCATTTCAAAACATCTAAAATGAAATAATATAAAATTTAGCAGATTTCTTTTTCCAGTAAATGAACAACCAATAATATTCTTCGTACACCTAGCTGAAAATAACAACTCCCCTTAAGTTTCTCAAAATATTGTTCTGTCTATCCATTTTACTTTTACCGATACTTTATTTGATTTAAGACTCGGCACGTTCATTTTAGTAAAAATTTACTAAAGTAACGAATCATTAGGCATAAAAAAAGTGAGGAAATAGTTACCAATATTCTCATTCAGCAGATTATTTAACTTATTTTATCCAAATTGCGTGACCAATTTAAACGCGATTTTATAATAATCTCCCTGTAAGACGGACATTAGTTACATATTGGTCAATATTTCAAGTCAATAACGTTAAAATGCGAAATTCATCGTAGGTACGCCTGTGGGGGATATTAGTATGGAAGTCGAGTAACGAAAAAATCTATAATCCCAAGGAAAGAAGGAACAAGTGTTACGAATTGTGTAATTTAGATTTCCATATCCAGAAAACGGAGAAGACACAAAGTATCGGACGATTCATCGCCCTCGTTATATCCATTTGGCGGCTGCCCAGACATCATAACCCAGTTTCAATGCCATTTTGCAGAACGCACAACCCCTATACAACGCTCCAACTGCCGCAATCTTCCTTAATAGGCAACATTATTTTAATTCTTCTTTCGGTTTGTACTAAACCACACGTTTTATGCCAACATTTTACTTTGCTATAAATTTTAGTAGCAATAAAGGAAATCATTTCCTGGATCTCACTTCATAAGAATTTTATTATTAAAATTGGGTTTAATTAAACTTGTAACTAACAGACGTTAAATTAAATCTACACGAGAAATAACTATTCCACGAAGAAGGAAACGAAAATTGGCTCTTTTGTTGTAAAATTAATTCAGAAATGTGCCAACGATATATTATAAGTAGTAAGTATAGAAGAGTTAGTTTTCGATCCGGTCGTTTAGTTTATATGCAGAATATTAATAATAATAAAATAATAATAATAATATTTATTTTTTTATACAATGAATGTCTTGTCAAGCCGATAGCTGCCTTAGTTAAGCCAAGAGGTGGTAATCGCGATTAATCGAACGGGTATTGAGTTATCGGGCTCGAACCCCGGCTTCGGCACTGGCCCTGTCGGATGATAGAGTTGTATGTTCGAGTTTTTCAATGTGTAATAGCTTTATCACAAGACTTTGGCTTCTGGAATTAGTGGTTGTTTAATTTCGGTGGGGTTTATTTATCATTATTATTTATTAATATAAAATTACAAAGTTACATAAAAGGTAGAAGTTCAGCTAATCCGTTCATCCACACCCAAAAAAAACCTTGAGATATTTACAAAATATTGGAATAGATATAATAATAATACGTTTGTTTTCAACAGGTTGATACCCAATTACAGAAAATAATGAACAATGTATATAAAAATAACAATAACGAAATGCAAATAGTGATATTGAGAATTCTTAATCAAGATGATATTATAATTAGATTAGATTGTTATACTTAGACTTAATTGGTTAAATGAATCTTTGTACATATGAATAACATGGTTTACACTTCATAGTTGAGATTGCACATAAGAGCGACTTCAACAAATATCTTGCACATGTTAAATATTGGAAACTTCACCTGGATGTTAGTTCTGCCGGTATTGTAAAATGTATTGTACAGACGAGCGTTCGACCTTGGTACATGGAAGTTAATTCTATTTACTAAGCGAATACAATCTAATTGGTTATGCAGTATTTTATATAACAATTATAGTGCTGTAAAATTTCTTCTAAGTTCAAGCGAGTTAAAAATTTAATGAATTTAGTAGTGTATTGCGATCAAAACCCCTAACGGGATAGGACTCATTGAAGTTGAAAAACATATATTTCAGAAATAGTCTTTGTACGGACTCACCTTTCATTTTACAGTTTTAATAAACAGGTGATCAAATGACAGAATCATATTCAAATCAGCTTCGTATAAATGATATGTATATTAATTTCAGTGTTGATATCCGTAAAGCTGCCCCAGTTCCTTATACAATATCCGAGTACTTTAGAAACCGAAATAACAATTGTGCTTATATGAGTAGAAAAATTGAGCTTGAATGCGAATGTTACTCCAAGATCCTTAAAATTTGTACATCATTCAAGAACGGTCATTAATCGTATATGCGAATAAAACTGGTCTTTTGTTATTGTAAAAGGACATTATATTCCATTTAGATGTAGTTAGCTTTAAGTAGTTATTTTCGCACCATTCGTTAATGTTATTTGCAAGGCAGAACAGTCGTTTGACTTGCTTACTTCAGAATAGATTTTCATCGTCTGCGTAAAAGAAATGCGTAGAACTCTTAGTAATGAAATAAATCATTAATAAATATTAAGAATAAAAGTGACCCTAGGTTGGATTCTTGAGGGCAAATAGGTTACGATAATTATATCCACCGTTATGGCCACGAATTGTGTTCTATTAAATAAATAGGATTCAATTAACGACAGTAAGATATCTGACACTCCAAATGCATTAAGTTTAGAAAGGAGTATGAAATGGTAGATTTTGTTGAAATCCTTTTGAATGTCAGTATAAATAACATCTACTTGACCTTATGGGTCCAATATGTCCGAGATATACGGTGTAATACAGGTCAGATTCGAGGTGGTCGATCTTTTTCCCATAAAACCATATTGATACGGAGACATATGACTTTTGATTTCACAATATATATTTTCGTAAATAATAATCTCTAGGATTTTGCCAAAATTGCAAAGGATAGCTATAGGCCTGTAGTTAGTTACTAGAGAGAGATCTCCAGTTTTGAGGATGGGACATAGTTTAGTTGTTTTCCATATATCTGGATTAGTTACCTGTTGTTACAAGATTGTGCTACAAAAGTATTGATACAGTCTTTAACAATGAAACTAGGTACATTGTCGACACCGGAGGTTAATTTATTTTTCACTTTTTTTGCTGCGTTAATTACGTCCTGGCCCGTGATTGGTTTAATGTGCACGTGTGTATTATTAAGATAAATAAGTACACCTAAATCCCGCACAAATGCGGATAAAACTCCCTCCGTAACAACAAAATACTCTAAGAAACGGAAATAACCGAATCCCAAAATCCACTAAGATTACTTAAATAATTAAGTTTTAGGAATTTACGGCAGCGTACACACACAGGAGTCCTTTTACCTTTCGATAAGATGGAAGCCACGTGACCCTTCTTAGCAGCTACTAGCGGATAGAAGCCAAATCTGTGCCACCCACGGCTAGCAGCTTCGCGATATCTGTGGCTCGATGCTTGGTGATATGTGGCCCGCGAAACACAAATGTATGTTGCGGGTCGCATGTGCATTGAGCCTGTAACAAAAGGTCGGATTGAAGGTATACGTCCGAGAAGAAGCTGGCGAAGCCATCGACCATGGATTGAGGCGTTTCGTAGGTAATGTTGTTATAACGTACAGAGCCTGGGATTCTAGATTTATTCTTTTGGTTTGTACAAATGACCAAAACTTGAAGGGGTCAGCGTGAATATTTATTTTAATACCATGTATATATACCTCATAGATTGCTTTTATTTGTTGCGTAATTAGAGATATAAAAATATGATGCTAACATCTATGTCATGCATACTTATTGTAGGCTTATTTAAGATTATCATTTAGTAACATAGTTTTAATGATCATGTTGAATGAATAGAAGGATAAATTCAATAACTGGAATACCTTATTTAACAAATGAGGAGCCATATAAGCAAATGAACCATGAAATCCACTGGTAGAATATTGTGAGACAGAAAATAAATTGGTTCTTACGTTTACAGCTCAGTGGCTCAATACTTACGTGTTAAGTCACAACCATAGTGTCCCGGGTTCGAATCCTGGCTAGGGTATGGACGTTTAGTGGCGTTTTTCATGTGTTACTGTGTTGGTAGCAGTGGACTAGATGGCGACTCATCAGGAGCAGACGTGTCCACTCCGAGAAGAGAACCCAGGTGTCATCTGTCATATTCGAGCAGTAGAATTTTGGCCAAGTCCAGTCTACGTCATCGACCAGTAGTACATCCGCCTGGCGCCTACTCATACTCTCACAGTAAGCTGTTTCATTGACAGAAAAGTTCCTGTGGACCTGAGGAGGGTGCCAGTCCGAGCTGACCGTTCCTGACTGCAGACATGCCCAAGTCTACACCAAGAATAAGTAAGACCATAGAGAAGGAAGGTAACTGAGTAAGAAAACTTGGCTGGTACAATCACTGTGTATTAATCATACCTTACCTTTTCAACTGTTGCCACGAGAATTGCATCTTGTAGGTGCTCTGATACTACCCGCTGGTGTTCTCAGAGTACTGAAAAGTTGCATTGTCACTGTAATGATCATACCTTAACTTTTCAGGGCAAATTAATCTACGCACACTAGCCAAGTACTTGATAAAATGTTGCAGTGTAGTTTTTATATTTGTGTATATAATTATGGTCTTACTTCACTTGTCTGTTGTCCGTATCTAATCTGTCCCCTGTTTATTTTTGCTAACCGTATATTCTGTGTTCCCACTGCTATCCCAGTCGCCTGAGTCAACTACTACTACTGGTATTTTCTTAACTTGATATAATATCTTGATATCTGTTGATCATTTTTGGATCAAAGTAAATGCTGTTGGTTATATTCTGTTTGTAATATTGTTTTTCTTATTTTTTCTAACAATATTTGCTTTGTTGTCTGGTTAGCAACGCGAATTTTACATACTTTCTCTTTCTTCTGTTGTAAAAGATATTTGACTGGTAATATTTATTTTTCTATGCCCGAGATCACGAAGAGGGCTCAACTTAGGAAGACGAAGATTTCCTTTATACCTATAATATCTGACAGTAATACACCTTCCATCCGCAATAATCACCTTGTCTGGAGGATTAGACGACATCAATATATATATATATATGAAGTGTTGTTGTACTTCCGGGTGCTCTCCCGCGTCGATGGTCGACTCCTCCAGAAGTCACGGTTGTCTAAACGACGTTTCGGCAGAATCTCATCTGCCATCTTCAGGTTCTCGCTTCTCGCAGTTCAGTTTGAGCTACGAGGAGCAGCAGTAGGCAGCTTTCAGCGAGAACCTGAAGATGGCAGATGACATTCTGAGTCTACCATCGACGCGGGAGAGCACCCGGAAGTACAACAACACTTCATTTAACACCCGCGAAAACACAATATATATATATATATATGTTGTTTTTTATGTTTTCGCGGGTGTTAAATGATATATATATATATATATGTTGTTTTTTATGTTTTCGCGGGTGTTAAATGAAGTGTTGTTGTACTTCCGGGTGCCCTATATATATATATATATATATATATTGTTTTTTAGGTTTTCGCGGAAGTACAACAACACTTCATATATATATACAGGATATTCCAAGACAGCCATTAGCTAATGTGCTACCACCCTGTCCGGAAAACCGTCACTTTGAAGATTGTACCTACGACCTCAACTACGAGCACAGAAAAGGTATATGTTCATCCGTCTGTTTTTTCTAAATTGTCTTCGAACTCACCAAGTCTTGGCCAATAAATTTACCGGTTCATTATTTTCTGTAAATGTTAAGCTTGTTTTGCTTACCTAACTAACATCATTTTTTCGTTTGTTTACTTTTTTGACTTTTTTTTTTCATTTGATCATAATTTTTCACTAGAGTTAGATTGCATTCACTCCTTGAACTAACTAAAATACTAGTAATTTAATTTTGTTATTTTTTTAAGTTTACTTTTGTCAAAATTTTATTTTTAATGTACATACTTTAAATTGCTGTGATATTTGTTCCACATTTCATTGTTGTAATATATTGTTTGTTTTAAGACATTCTAGTTTCATTTCTCTGTTTGTGAGTCTGAAATTAAACCACCAATCATAATCAAATTATTTCAATCTTGATTTGTTGAACTTGTAGATTGTAAATTGTTTTACGGGGTTTGGCTTCGAACTACCTTACTTCACTTCTACCTAAAAGATCTTTTGTGATTTACCCTACATCTAGTGGTTATCCAGGATTCCCAGACTTTTTACAAAGCTTGTGATTTTCCTGGGAGCTAATTTCCCTATGTCTTCCGCCTGTTCTAGGAACTTTAGCCTAGTGCGGACTAACACCTTGCATTCGCAAAGTATGTGTTCCGCAGTTTCAATTGCAGTATCGCCATATCTGCATTTATTATCTACCGCCTTGCCCATATTCTTGAGATGGTACCTCAATGGGCAGTGGCCAGTTAGAAGGCCTGTGATTAGCCTTAATTTGGACTTTTCAAGTTCGAGAAACCTTATGGCATTCTTTGTCGAATAAGTTATAAACTTTTTCGCTTGTCTTTGGCCTGGAGTATTCCTACAGTAATACTTTTTCTGATCCTTTTCCCATTCTCGGATCGCCTCCGCTATATGTCCCTTGGCTAGGCCACAAAACGGTTCGGATCCAATGAACGGTGCTTCAGCTCCTTTTTTTGCAAGGCTATCAACAAGTTCATTTCCTTGTACTCCTTCATGCTCTGGCACCCACATCAAGGTAACCTTGTTGTTATTAGCCAGTTGCTTCAAGGATTGTCTACATTCCCAGATAATTCTAGATTCAAGGGTATAGGACCTTAGAGCCTGCTGCCTGGCTATCTGATAGTATATAGATCTTTGCCCTTCGGATGCCTTTATTTAGGCATACCTGGGCACACAGATCTAGGGCATAAATTTCTGCCTGAAAGATGGTTGGGGTGTTACCGAAGGCTTTGGACAGCCTAAAATTCGGCCCTGCTACTCCCACTCCTACCACTTCAGCCATCTTAGATCCATCTGTATACCAGATCCAATCGCAGTGACTCTATCATGCTCGTCTGATGACTTTCAATTAGCACGTCAAACGGGCAGTCAAAGTCTTGTTTGATTGGCATTGAGTCAGTGGGTTTGGTCATGGACTTCAAATGGATTAACTCCAGCATCCTTAAGTGACCAACCAGATCGCCTGGTTTAAATTTATGTACCTGGTGCACTGAGTGCCGCTTCCTTCCTTACATGTAAGTGCAAGGGAAGTAGGTAGGTAAGTAGAATGAGTGCATTGCTCCTGTAGTCCCTAAACAGGCAAGGCGTTGCAGTTTCTGCAACATTCCCTGTGCTATTTTTTCTTCTGTTTTTGGCCACCATACGCATGATGCGTAGATTATCATAGGTCTGACAACCGAAAGATAAGACCAATGTGTTATTTTCGGTCTTAGACTCCAAGTCTTACCAAAAAACCTACGGCACGTCCATATGGCCGCTGTTGCTTTGGTAAGAGTCTTTTCCAGATATGAGTTCCAGGTAAGTTTTTGATCCAAGATTACTCCTAGATACTTGACTTCACTGGAAAGATTTATTATCGTTCCATTCAGTACAGGAGTTCTAAGATTGGGTCTACTCTTTTTAGTGAACGGAACAATAGTTGTTTTGCTCGGATTAACATTGAGCCCCTCTTGTTGAACTTAGCAGTTTAAATTCGCAGCTAATATTTATATTGGTTGCGTGGCGCTCAACATTATCTTATCTTGTATTATTTTATTTTATATCGTTATTTTTGTGTTAACTGTTAGAATCAATCAAATTATAATATTTCAATTTTTTTGTCTAATTGCTCACTGAAAGTGTCCTGTTAGCAAATAGTAAGTCATAAACAAATTTACTGTTGTTTGTTAACTTTTAAAATCTATACTTACTCACCCCAATCGTATAAAACTGAATAGCCGATAGGCATTAGTAAAAATCTATTGTTCTAACTATGGTTACATCCATACGTAAAGGTTAGTGTTATAGTATTTTCATATATTTAAAAATATGATCCAGTAAGAAATTCTCGTCAAATCAACGATATTCTATTTCGGAAATGCAATTCGTTTAATATGCGATTTTTTTAACTTTTCACATTCTGACAGTAAACTTGTGTAAATTATGACATACTTAAGTGCTCTCTTAACATATGGCACCGACACGCGATGATAGGTCCATCACACCCAAAATCTCAGTAGTGCCACCCTTCTTACAATTTTCTCAAATCATTCATTCCAACCCTCGAGAATAAGACGGGATTTTATGGCTCGGCAACTTGGTTTTATGAGAAATTGTATTTAATCTTCCGCAACTATGTGTCCGTAGACGCTATATTTAAGTAAGTGTAGTCTGTATTAATGTCCTATATTGTTTATCGATATAAACAACTCCCTGATAATAATATTACTGAATAAAAGGTATAAAATAAACCTAATGTGGGATAAAACTTTGTCATAAATTAATTGTTTTTTATTTTATTCTTCTTCTTTAAGAGTTCAGATGTCGGCGTCGCGTCGTCGATATCTAAATATATCCACTATATTTTTGCTACCAAGATAAACAAAATAATGATCTACGTTTCGATAGACTTATTTCTCTTCTTTAATTTTGTATGTAAATTATAAACAACAAAATTCAAAGCGTAAGTTCTTGCGGAGGTGTATTAATGAATTTTATTGGCACGTTTTTTTACAAAATATAGCCAAAGAAATAGAATTTTCAGTGCTTATTTTTCAATCGCTATAAATAGTTCTTGCCAGAGCTGTGGTGAGCACTAAGCACTAAACTCTGAAAAAAAGTGGTTAAATTTTTACAGCACTAAGCACTGTTAATAGTAAAGTGCTCACGATTACTAATAACTGAAAAAGTCCTTTAAAAAAATAGTAGTATCTATATATTGAAGCTAGAACTCAATTATTGAATTCAATGTTATTTATAAAAAAGGATAAAAGCCAACAAAAGCAATCCAGAAAAATAATGTAAGAAGAATATAATGTACCTACTGAATGAACTGTATATATTTTTAATTTAGCGGAATTAACAATAACTAATAAAAATAATAAAGAATTTATTGCACAACAAAATACTTCAGTTAGAGGACAATTTTACAAAATATAACATGCGAAAAACGAAATACAAGGAATAAAGTACAACATTACATATGCGCATAAAATTCATATTATATGTATTTACATTTACAGTGACAAAATTATGGGTATTAAATTTAAGTTATATAAAAACTATTTCTAATTGAGAGTTTTATTGACTTAATTATTATTATTATATTTATAAATAACATATATATTTGAGTTTTGTTTCTATATCAAATTCCCACTATCCTGATAATTACAAATATTTTATTAAGTATTTTAGGCATCCTAACTTCTTCACCATTACTGCAAGCAATGTAAGTAATCACATAATCTGGTCTGGTCTGGTCTGGTCGATAGCCGAGTGGGTTAAGGCGCGAGGTGGCAATCGCGATTAATCACACAGACATCGCACCACCGGGTTCGAATCCTGGCTCCGGCACTAGCACTGTCGGAGGAAATGGTCGTATGTCCGCGTTTTTTCAATGTGTAACCTCCTTCCGCACAAGCAATGGCTTCTGGAATTGGGGGTTGTCTAATTTCTGTGGTGTTTATTATATTATATTATTAAAATCTTCCAAATCCATCGATAGAAATAGATTGAATAACTTTCTTACAGAACAAAAATTAACTTGATAGTTGTGGTCATACTTTTAGTTAGCCAGTACTTCATCTTCTGGTTTACTTAACCATAAGATAACCAAAACCTTGAAGTTAACCAGACATTGTGAAACTGACTATAGTCATTTACCGACATTTCGATCACTCCTATATTTTCACTTTCTTCGCGGTTCAACTATGCAAACGATAAAAAATAAATAAAAGCTATAATAATTAACTAAAATTGTTATATCGTTAGGTGTTACAAGTTTTCTTTATTTTGTCGTGCGCTTACTGGAATGATGTATATAGAAACATCGAAGAAAATCAAAATGAGGGATTGACTAAAATGTTGGTAACTGACTAAGGCAGAAATTCGTTTTTTTTTTTTTTTAAAAAAACTCGATATTCTATATTGTATTTTGATTTTCACCAAATTTGGTGGTTTCATTTTGTAAGAAAAGAAACAATTCATGCATCATTTTCTGAGATATAGGACACTACGTGAGCTATTTATTATACATTTGATGAGGAATTATTTAGTTATTTTATTAGACGAAATGTTTTGCCACTTCTGACCAGACATATGATAAAAATATAAGTTTTACGTGAAACTGATATGCTTGTGCTTCTAATGTAATATGGTGATGATATACGAATATAGTTTGGTCAATAGCCGAGTGGGTTAAGGCGCGAGGTGGCAATCGCGATTAATCACACGGACATCACACCACCGGGTTCGAATCCTAGCTCCGGCACTGGCACTGTCGGAGGAAATAGTTGTATGTCCACGTTTTTTCAATGTGTAACCCCCTTCCGCACAAGACCTGGCTTCTGGAATTGGGGGTTGTCTAATTTCTGTGGTGTTTATTATTATTTATTATTATTTGATAACTACGGAGCAAACGGTCGCTATATATACATATTGTCAAAATGTCAACTTTTTCAAAATAGTTTCTTTCTGATTCTTTTTCTCCTAAATTTGATGTGAGTTTAAAGTTTAATGGAGTTTATATACCCATGTCCAGTATACAAATTTCATGTAAAAATGATGCTCTCGCTAGACTTCTATAGTGCTCGGGAGCTTTTTGGAATGGAGTGGAACGTTTTTGAGTGCTCGTAAGCACTTTCCGAGTGCTCGCAAACACTCTGGAATTGCTTACGAGCACTTTAGTGCGCTTTATGCCATTAATAAGCATTAAGCCCTTTCATAAAGTGCTCGAAGCACTAAGCACCGTTTCTAAAACGTGCTTCTAAGTACAGTGGTCCCGTGCACAAAAGTGCTCTTAAGCAAAGTGCTCCCGAGCACAAAAATGCTTAGAGTGTTTAGACGAGCACTAAGCATAATGCTTATCAACAGCTCTGGTTCTTGTTTATTAAAATTCTGTTTTTCAGGCAATCATTTTTTTGCCAAGACGTATGTTATTAAAACTAATTTCTATATTTATAACTACTAATATGGTCAGCGGGTAAAAATAAACATAACCTGGTATCATCCTGTGTAGTTTTTGTGTAGTTCTGTTATTATATTTCAGATTTGATGTATTTGAAGATGAGTTTTTGTACATAAACTTCTAGTAGGAAGACTTTCATAAAATATATGTACCAAATAAAATTTTAACAAAATATATTAAGCCAACACAAAGTGGATAAATTATTACAAAATAATAAAAGTGTAATAAAGTAAAAATATATCTACTACGACAGTCCAGTATTCCACTATTTGCCATGAAAAGAAATCGATTCATTGCCACCAATCAAGGTGTACAATGTGCGTTTCCAAATCAATTGAAAATAATGTCTATTGTTCAAGAATTTAACTGTAAAATAAATTTATGTTCATATTTGCCATCCGCCTTTTGAGTATTTAATTTTATTGATATAATTTCAGATTTTATTAAAACTTATGACAATAATTTAACATACATCATACATGAATATGCGTGTTTTATATGTGTTATAATTTATAACCTTATGATAGTATTCATCCGTAAGAAATCAATGTCATTTTTGGAATAAATAATAGTGTTTGTCAAATAATGGTTATCAACTAAGGGGATATAATTAACAAAAATCATTAGTTCAGTTTGGTATTTGTAACACTAATATAATAAAAGTGTACCTACTTCTCACACGTCACGCACTTGCATCTAGCACAAAATAATTTACTAGATATGAGAATCTATTGCATTGGCGCTGTGAATCCTGAGCTGCGCGTATCATCTTTTTTTTTAGAAAATAAATAAAAACATCTTGAAATAAGAAAAGAAAAAGTTGATGTAGTTGGCAAACAAACTTCTGCGGAAACTACTGGAAGTTTCGATATTATTAAAACAGGAAAATGACAGTCGTCGAAGTTAGTTGAATTTCAAAGACAAAACGATAAATAAAAGTGATGTTCAGTCATGGTTGCAAATTAAATTTACGGAACATAAGCTTTAATAAATAAGTACAAATAGAAGGTATTTCAAATCCAACTACGTCACAAGAAAATCAATCAGTAATGGATAATTTATCAATTTTGTACTCGAAATGTCTGAAAGTATTATTATTTGTTATTATTCTGCTATAGAGCAATTGAACGGAGTTTTATATGATTAAATATCCTTTCCTGGTGAACAGGTAAATAGTATTGTTTGCTATAGTTTATTTAATAATATCAACGAGCAAGAAAAACGTTTTTAGTTGTATTATGAATATTAAGTGTATCAACGAAATAGTATTTTTAATAAAATAATTTTTTTATACACTTTATATAACGTCCGCCTATTTCCGCTACTGAGGCCTAACACCGACGCCTGTAGACGAGCTACGCCCAACCAGGAATTTTGCCGAACCTCTTTCCTTAAGAAGAGTAGGGATCTTTCACCTGCTTAACATTTAATAGACAAGGGACCGACGGCTTTACATCCCCTCCGAAGGATGGTATATCCCATATACAGCCCTCGCCTAAGGTTGTATAGCTTCCGCATATACACTGATATATAATCCACTGGAAGATGTGTGAAGCGAGGACGCGGTCTTCGTTGTGAACACGAACAGTACCTCTAGGTTCGGAAAAATAATATTTTTTCGGCTGGAGAGCTTTATGTGAGACTCTAGAGGCCTGCTGTGCACTTTATTTTGTAAGAATCGAAGTTGGGGTGGTTTGTCCTTAAACGGTTGGAATGAGCCAATAGCTTTGCTCAGAACTTAAGTTCACTTTTGAGGACTTTTTCTAAGTCGTAGGGTCTAATGCTACACCCTGTATAGATTTCCTTTATTAAATCTGATCTTTAATCTGGCTGGCAGGGTCAATGACTGCACGCTGTATATTATTTTCTTGAAATAATAACACTATATTACTATATAATTAATTACCTTCAACGGAGATTCGGAAAGAACGTAATTTCGACGAATGGTCCTATGAGGTGGCCTCCAAGGTCACCTGATTTAACGCCCCTTGATTTCTTTGTTTGGGTCATTTAAACAATATTGTTTATGCAACCGCCATTACAACCCGTGAAGTCCTGGAGCTACGAGTAAGACGAGCAATTTATAGCATAACGGTCCAGCAATTGGCGAACGTTCTTCGAGAAACAGCTATGCGAGTTCAGAAGTGCAAGTGAAACCGAAAGTGAAAAAAAATCAATTTTATGTCAAAAAGAGCCGTTTATTATGTACGTAGTATATCCTAAATTTCACTTAATTACCTTCAAAACTAAAGGAGAAAAGGAGGGTATACCATGATCCTATTACACCCGGTATATATGTAATTTTAAGTTTGTACATTGGTACCACAATTAAAATTGTAATATAGAAAAGTTTACCTTATTAATTAAATATTCGAAGTAGCCATTTGTGTTTTCTAAATCTGAACTGATTCACATCTATGGGCTATTCTATTGTGAGATCTTCTAGTAATACATATTACATTCTTTTTCCATATTTCTTCCTTTGTCTGAACACCATACAGGTTCAATTTCTTTAATTTTATGTAACTAAAATTCCACATATGACCACATGGTAATAAAATAGTTTTTCTATTTCTTTAGGCAATTTAGTTCACAATCGGCAATTTTGTAATTATCAAGTGTTTTGTGGTTATCTAATACTTTCACAATTACCTAGCAAAATTGTAATTATCTAGAAATAGAAATAAGTAAATATGCTTTCTTAATAAGAATTTATTTGAATATTAAATTAGATTCGGGAAGCTTTTATATAATTCATCAAATCCACAAGAGCCTATCCTATGGAATCATATGCTTTCTAGCTATAGAATTAAATTGCCTAATAACATTTAGATTTGCTGCGAAACAATTGGAGTCTGAATTGCCATACCAGGACGTGTCCAGCATCGCTCACTTGCAGTTTGTGAACATAGGACTACGTTGGTAAATTATATCTTCCGCTATAATTTTTTGTATTAAATTTCGCTCTGTACATTTTTTTTGATTTATTATTTTTCATACACGTCCAAATTATATTTTAATAAATTAATTTTTTTTACTTTTAAATTCAACTCTTTCAAGATTACTTTCTAAAATTATTTTGCAAATTTATATTATTCTAAATATATTTTATCATTCATTTTGATAATTATTTTTTTCCTTACCAACAAGCTTCAGTTTTATCTATGGCAAACTGGATTCAAAGGAAAGAGAGACAATTCTGCTCATTATTTACTATAGATGGTGAAATCATAACATCAAACATTTTATTGTCTCTTTTCCCTAAACAAAACAAAATTGTTCTCTTATATCACACACACAAAAAAGTAAATTTCACCTCTCTTCTAAGTTCTCTGTACCTACGACCATTTGCTCCGACTTAAATCAGCTAGCCGTTCGCATTTGTTGCTTTGTTTATTAGCCAATTTAACAAAAGGAAAATAAACAGGTAACAGTGGCGCGATGCGATATAAACTTCGCCCCACTCCGCCTGATTTTCACTGCGACCCCATTCTACTATAGAGATTTCCTCGAATATACGGAATTTCTGTTGCATTAATTACTTTTGTGTTGTGTATACTGATATAAGTAGTTTTATAGTTCAATACCTAGAATATACCTGCAAAAAATACCGCCGTCTGCTAATTCGCGCATTCAAAGTGACAAAAGAAACTCGACATTTTTCAAATCTTTTGATTAGAAAAGTGCCTACGAGTGAGGGGTCTACTTGAAGAATGGGGTTTAATTTAGTTGAATAAAATGTTCTTTCTTAAGAGGATTTTCTTTATTTTGCAACATAACTTCGTATTTAAATGTGAAAAAGGTGTTTGTTCTAAGTCGATTACATATTTTTTAATTTTTAGTATACCCTGTATAATTTATCTTAACTTTGACAGCTGTTTATTACTTCCTAAAACAAGCAGAACTTTTTATAAAGAATAGTTTTTTCGGCAAATGAGAAATAGGAAAGTTTACAAGAATATGGCACTTCATCCGATGACACACTGTAAATTAATAGCAATTTTTTAAATTTTTGTTTTCACTTCTCCTGTTAAAATGAAATAATTTTAGATTCCTGAGAATTTCATTTTATTCTGGTAAAGTCAATTTATGTGAATGTTTTAGTTTTTTTTTATTTTTGTTAAATGGTAACAGTACATTTAGGTAAACTCATTTAGTCATCAAAAGAATCCTTTGAAACCTTTGAAAAAACATTTTGAATTTATTTTCCACAAAATCGGTAGAACGAAAATAGTTGTTAAACTTATTCCCCAAACAAACTTTCACGCTTGATGTTTATGCAGCTTGTTCTATAAACTTTGCTACGACAGTTTTTGTTGCCTAAATTTCAAATGTATTACTACGGGTCAACGGAATTTGCATTTTAGTTAAATAAGGAGCTAGCTAAGACAAAATACCTACATATCTCACTGGAGTCTAATAAAGTTGGAATTAGTAAAGTTTGAACAAGATATACGGAACAGTGGAGAATTTTAGGTGTAGGATTTACATCATTATATCTAGTCCTTAGATTTGTGAGTATTATTTACAATGTATGCATGAACTCAAATAAATTTTCAGTAATTCCTGGTTCTTAAACGGTCAATTTATAGTTAATTTATTCATGTAAATTATAAAAAGACTCCTGATTCAGACCTTGATAGTGATAGATTAAAATTCATTTATGCCCGACCTGAACATCGAAGAGAAAAATTAAATTAACAACCTACACATTATATAAAAAGCGAACACAGAACCTCATATCATAAAATATAGATTGACGTTAACTGTTCAACTGCAATCATTACGTATTCTGTTTCAGGATATAAAAATTTATAAAAATAGGAATTATAATATTCCAACCTATCTGCAAGTGCGTTATATATAATAAGGACTAAACAAGTTAAACCAAAACAGCTATTCTCCCAGCTACATAAATGGTGAAATTTGCCGTATTTTGTCCAACACAGCACTAAAATTCAATAACTTAGATTGCTCGAATGCTACGAGGAAGATGCGAAGCCTCCTTCATCTCAGAATGTCACAAACTGCAGACCGGTTTCGACCTATTTTTGGGTCTCGTCAGTGTAGTACAAGTGAGCATACCTTCGATAAACCTGGGTTGCATTTCATAGACACTGTTAAGTCCCACAGCAGTAGAGCGTAACTATCGTCTTCGCTTGGTAATGTCAAAACAATCCAAATCGAAAATAAAATTGATAATCATCACTGAATAATCAATTTACAGCAGAAGGAAATTTTATAAAAATATAAAAATAGGAATTATAATATTCCAATCTGTTTGCCTTATATACAGGGTGGTCTGTAAGTAATGGACTACAGAGCAACAGTGGATTTCTGACATTAAAATATTACGATTTAACTAAGCTTACCTTAGTACAAAAGTTGATATTAACAGAGATACAGGGTGTTAAAGTCAATATTCTATTTTTAATTTTTTTCATATAACTTTTGAAGTTTTTCAAGTATTGTGCAAATTAGTGAATGGGGGTTTTTTGAGATGAACAATTCAAATCTGCTCCCATTTTTGTGGGTTTTGTGTCTTAGCTTTTTTACCCGTAACGTTATCATTTTTTTTTATTAAAAAAGCTTAAACCTAAAATTGCAAAAAATAAATGTGATGACAATTTTTAAATGTCATAAGTATTGTTGGCATCGGTGCCTACTACGTTAATATTTCTTATAATGACTTACGAGGGTGAATGTTAAAATGCGATTTTCTCGAAAACGGTCAATTTCTAAGACAAATAACAAGTATACTTTTTTTCGTTAAAATGAGATGGGTTTAAAGTTGTTTAGTAAAAAAAAGGGATAACGTTACCGGCAAAAAATTTAAGAATACATTTACACCTTAAACAATGCTTATGTGGTGCCCTCTAGGATCTACATAAAAAATGGGAGCAGATTTGAATTTTTCATCCCAAAAAAACCCCATCATTCATCAATTTTCACAACAATACTTGACAAATATCAAAAGTTATATGAGAAAATTAAAAATATGGTAATGAGTTTAACACCTTGTACCTCTGTTAATATCAATTGTGGTACTGTCGTGAGCAGAAAAAAATAGGACAAATTTTTTTTCTAATGTAAATCTGTCTCTATTTGAATAATTATGTCTGGTTGATAACCGAGTGGGTTAAGATGCGAGGTGGCAATCGCGATTAATCACACGGACATCGCACCACCGGGTTCGAATCCTGGTCCCGGCAGTGGCATTGTCGGAGGAAATGATTGTATGTCCGCGTTTCTTCATTGTGTAATCCCCTTCCGCACAAGTCCTGGCTTCTGGAATTGGAGGTTGTAATGAGTAGCCGAAATAAAACGGATATCACTTTTAATTTATTTTTTATTTTAATGCTGTAGTTATTACTATAGTAAATGATGGATGGTTAATGAGACAAATTGCACTGCGTTATAACATTAACAAAAATTTGGTGTGTAACATTTTAAGAAAGTGGAGAATAAACGGTACGATTAGTAGAAATCCTGGATCAAAGAACAAAGGGTATTCTATTTAACAAGAAACTAACTATTAATATTTCGTTATTGCATCATTTCTATTTATAACTTCTATAAGTCTGTTTGGCATAGAATAGGGTTTTCCCACTAATTTCATTTTAACAATTTATGACGTGAAAATGATATAATAAAACATTTTATTAATTTACAACAATTTACTTTTCTAATAAGAATTATTTCTAAGAAAATATCGTTAAAACAACTTGCTGATAATTTCACTGATTTTTAAAACGGGCATTTTTACGCGCCAGAATTACGTTCTACCCGGAAAACCAATGAGATTATGGATATAATTAGTTTGTAATAGATTCTAACTGTGTGTTAAAAAAAGCTTTCCTCTAAAACTTCTCAGAATTTCAATTTGTAATGATTGTACTGTGATTGGTCTAAAGCAGTGGACGTGCAAATATTGGCCAATCAGAATCCAGATGAATGCCGCGCAAGTTATTCGTGAAAGCGTCGGACGTTAATATTTTGTATTGTAGTTTAAGTTTAACCTTCACCGACATTACACATCAGATGACTAACCTAAAACGTTAAATTTATATTTTTATGTTTGTATTGTTTGGAGTGAAAATATTATTTTATCAGTTTCTGGTTTATGTTTTATTAATTCTACAATCAAAATGGAATCAAGTGGAAGAGGGATATGTGAGGCTGATAATTTACCCAAAGTAGAAAAGTGCTGAGTGCTGTCAATAAATAGAGGTTATGTTATGTTAACAGAGACGAAGATTAATAAACAATCTTGAACAGAGACAACCTCTGTGATTGGATTTCAGGGTGTTGACGTCACAACGCGCCAATTTATGGCTGTTTAAAATGAACCCAATATTTTTCAGACTTCAAGTTTTTTCTTTTGTTACTATTAGTAAAATTAATAAGATAATAAATATGCCATAAATCATTTTTTTACGTGTGTTAAGTATTTCAGCAATAATTTTTTTTCTGGCAAAGCCCTATTAAATAACCTTGTACAATAATCATTAGTAATAATATTTTTCCATGCATTATTTACTATTTCCAGTAATTCTTCGGCATTCCGTGGTCTCACATTTAGTTTTTGGATACTTCTTACGAGTAATCCCCATACTTCTTCCACAGGGTTAAGATCTGGACTATGACAGTTGACTGAGCCAGTTAAGAACATTGATGTTGTTATCTTGAAACCAGTTAGTTACGGTATGAGCAGTATGAATGGAACAATTGTCTTGTTGAAATATGAACTCATTATTAGGAAATAATTGTGACACAGAAGGGAGCATAATATTGTCTAAAATCCGTTTCACTATTAAACCGTTCCTCAATAAGGGCAAATCCTACTCGAGCTCTTTTATGTTCAGCTTTGCTGCTGCATGACAGCGTAGCTTCGATTCTCTTACTCGCCGGCGACCAGTACCAGCCGATCCAGGAAAATTCGTTTCTTCAGCTGCCTGAATAACTGAGTAAAATGGATTTTCTACTAACGCATTTACCAATTGCAAATCTTGTTGTTGAGTTGATATCCTTCGTCGCCCTGATCCAGGATTTCTACTAATCGTACCGTTTATTCTCCACTTTCTTAAAATGTTACACACCGAATTTTTGTCAATATTATAACGCAGTGCAATTTGTATCATTGACCATCCATCTTCTGCTTTAGCATTAACTCCAGATTTAGCTAAATCGCTTATATGAGGCATATTAGTTTTTTGCACACTTGCAACAAATTATGACAACTAACTGACAATGTCACAAAAATTAAAGTTAGATGTACACAACTAGATTTTAGCAAATACCGTTACAAGACGTCCTATTTTTTTTTGCTCACGATCTACTGTTACTCTATTACTTACGGACCAACCTGTATAACAAGGACTAAACAAATGAGGTAGCTGTAGCTGGTAGAATAGCTGTTTTGGGTTAATTTCTTTAGTCCTTATTATACATAAAGCACTTGCAGATAGATTGGAATATTATAATTCCTATTTTTATAAAATTTCCTTCAGCTGTAAAATTGCTTATTCAGTGATAAAAATTTATATTCTAAAGTAACGAATTTGTAATTTTGTTGCATTTAAATTTCTTCAGGCCTTTTCCAGTTCTAACTTCACGCTTCGCTATGTCAAACCGTTAATTTGTTTAAACGGCTCAAATACCCTCAATCGGTCAACCTTTACCTGTCCACTCAAATGAGGAAGCATCTTCCGTTCCAGTGCTCGACAAACGATTCCATTTTCAGGAAATGAAACTTTTATTGAGGTGTTCTAAGTAAATTGCTATTTATGCTTATTTTATAAAGGGGTATAGGGCGGAAATAACATATTGTGTGCTGCGTAAAGAAATGTGCGCCAGTGTGTTATTACGGTGTTACCTCCTTTCTCTTATTATTTATTTTTGAGAAAGAATTGAGGCAGCATATGCGGACGACTAGCTGGTTTAAGTCGGAGCAGAGAGCCGTGAGTCCAGAGCATTCGTAAGTGTGGAGAAACTTACCCTTTCTGATATGTACAGCATAAGCGACAGATTTCTGTTTATTTCGAGAAAAGGAGACAAAGAAAAATTGATGTTAAATTGGGCACCATCTATAGTAAAATAAGCAAAATTGTCTCTTTCTCTCAAATAACCTGTCTACTATAGATCAGACTGAAATTGTTGGTAAGAGAAATAAAAAGATAGTTTAAAATGAATGTTAAAATATATTACATGAAAAATAGACAAATCGGTTTGAAGGACAAATTGAAATTAAATATATATATATATATATATAAAACAAATTTATACCAGTATCCTAGATTGATTATGGTCGAGGTGACTGGTTCTGGGACAGCAATCCAGGCCCACAATTGTCTCTTGTTGCAAAAATGAATTCTATAGTTTCCTTGGCAATTTACGTCTCTCAATGAAATGGGGTGAAAGTTGTAGGAAAATTAACCAACTATGTGGTTTAATGAAAAGATATCGAAATTTTATCTATGAAAGATAAACTGTGCAAAAATTATGCAGGAATGTAGAAGAATTTAAATATCTAAGAATATAAGCATCGAAGCATGTAAGCATGTAAATATCTAAGCATGAATGCATGTACTAAATTTAAGCAAGTTAGCTATACAAAATATATTTAAACTAGCTGCACGAAATAGGTATATTTAAGCTGATTTCATAGACTATAAATTGCCAAAAAAATGAAAAGGAAAGAGAAAAATATTTTTAAAACCATGTGGTACATATAGTATTTTAACTACTTATTAAATTAACAAGAATTGACTTTGAATTCAAATTTATTTTAAAAATAATTGAAATTATATCAAAGGCAAAATTTGAAGATTAATTAAAAAATTTTTAATGAGTATAATGAAATTACCTGTATGTTCAACACTTGTTAACTGGGATATAAAAATTGTAATATCAATTACTGAAGTCCACAGTTAAAAATTATATACGTTTGAATCAGTACAAAGGCTGCAAGCAAATGACTTCCTGGTGAGTTTTACTGATAAGGCAAACTTTTTATCCTGTTTACTGGGAAACAACGCTACCAAAAAAATGTAAGAAATCCAATTCCCTATTTAAATTGAGAGCTATAAAATATAAAAATAATACAAGTATGGCAATCTGTCAGTGGTTGCGTTAAGTGCATCAACTTGCCTTGTAGATTCCCGTACTCAACTAAACTAACTAACTAACAACTAAAATAGTGGCATATAATCGATAAAAGGAATCTATAATAAAAGTTTTTGTTCCGTACCAATGTCTTTGCCTCAGTTTGTAATTTCTATTTTATACATAACCACAAATATGAACAGATGTGAAATGGTTTAGCAGTTATACAAGTAAAATTCTGTTAGTTGAAAACATTTTCACTTACAAAAACTGAATCGAAAAATGTTATAAAGGTCGTGCTAAATATCCACAAAACACTAGTTTTTAAATAAAACTGTTAAATGGACATAGGCCATGTAACAACGGCCCAAAGTCATGTAAAGGAACGAGGTCCCACATATTACAAATCCTTATAATGAGAGCATTAACAATAAAAGAACAGGAAAATGTATATTTATTATAAAATATGCAGTATAATACAAAGAAGAAATATAGAGGAATAATCTTACAATAATATAAACATCGAAGTCTAGGATTTTATAAGATAACGCTAGGAGAACGAATTATGTGGTTTAAAACAATTTTACAACAACAAGAAGAAGAAAAAAAAGAATAATATAGTAATTACTTAATATCTACAATAATTGGAGATTTTCCAGGCACTCCAGACATGAAGATTTCCCTTGTTGATCGAGATCCTTACTGGGCGTAATAATCTTCACAAATCTCAACGTTAAATGCAATGTTCAAATTATCCAGATGGGAGACTTCCAATTATAGTTAAATAGGTCTTCTCAGTCGTAAGTGCAAAGTCAGGGCAAATTCAATAACTGAAAATCGTGTAGTAAATAATAACAAAATAATCCAATAGTCCGAAATCCAAAATAGTCAAAAGTGAAACAGTTGATAAGTTGTAACTGTAGCAAAAATCTAGATTGTACCAAATCGTCCAGAAGACTTCTGGACGATACTCGCTAATTAAATTCGAATTAATGGAAATTTCAATTAAATAATCCAAAATATTAATCGAAAATATGTTAAATTTAGTTTTTGATCCGGTATCAAACCGAGTGCCTTTTAATTAAATTAATCACTTACCAAAGTTTTCAGCTTAATTTCTTGATAGAAAAAGAAAATTCGAAGGAATTTGGATGCTATTTATAACCATTTTAATTAACAAAAAAGAAGAGGATATGACTTAAACTGACAGTTCGATAATGACAGTCATAGAGTACGAAATTTTAAAACGATTGTTATGGATTTTCCGATCATTAACTGTCTTTATACCATCAATTTATAGAAATTTTTTACGCACTAATTATAATAGCAAAAGTTCAGTTTAGGGACTTTTGTGAAAAAGGGCAAAATTTAATCGGGTTTTTTGCTAAAATCCTTGATTTCAGTATGAATAACGTTTTTAAGTCGGGGGAGCAAGGCTTTTACTGTTAAAAATGAAAAAAAAAATGCGAAAATAGTGTCCGATCATTTTAACCGAAAACTGGTTTATTTTCACAAAAATCAATGAGAAACTGAACCTTTAGTTTCGACACAATCACTCAGTACACTTACGACACAGTAAATTATATCCGAAAAGCATAAATCACTCCTTACTTAACCTACTTAACTTATTTCCATTCCCAATACTTGCAATCAAAGGTTAGATTAAGTTTTTTAGTGAACATTTCTAATCAAATACAATCAACGTTAGGTTAGATTGTTTAGTGAATAAATCTAATCTAAAACAGAATAAACACGAAGCACGAATTTTTCGGTGAACATCGGTGCTTCAATTGGACGCTATTTTCGCATTTTTAACAATAAAAACCTTGATCCCCCGACTAAAAATTGCTTTTTATACTAAAACCAATGATGACATAATATTTCAGTCACATAACCGGGGGAGTAGCTGTTTGTTGCAGTCTGGTTACGTTCCTAATATTTAAATAAGTACTTTATAGAGCAGTTTGAGACTGAAATATTATGTTCTAATATTCTGCCGTCTAGAAGCACACTTGAAGTCAGGCTATTTATTTTTCGATTGCAACAGACACTGGACCGCTAGATGGCGCCTGCTGACCGTTTTGCATGTCGCTGTCCTAAGGATATCAAAATGTACCAAATAGTTAATGGATCCTCGTGTCGGTCGTCACAGTCTACCTTGCACTGATGAGCGCCAATAGCTCGAAACTGCAATCTGCAAGTGGTGTGGGACGACTGGTACGAGAGTTCCTTTAAGTAAGAATTAGTCTTTCGGCCGGTGTTTGTTGCAATCGAAGCATTATCGTTCTGTTGTTACGCTTTTCCTGTTCCGACCAAAAGAATGCTCAAAACAGAACAAAAGCATAACATACGTGCGAACGGCTAGCTGGTATAGTACGGGAGCTTAAATGAGCCGTGAGCAGGAAAAAATTAATTTTTATTTATACGGAAAATATTCTGTGTTAATCAGTCTAATTTTTTTGTTAATAAAAAGAGAACAATTTAAGGTAAATAATTAGTGATATTTAAAGGGCGCCATCTATAGTTTATTCAGTGTTGCTCTTTGAATTTTCAAAACAAATTCCTGTAGATAAAATAATAACAGATATTACCTATTTGCATATTAGGAGTTGGTCGATTCTGGTGAGAAGTTCCCTACTAGTTCCGGCTTCCAGTAGTCTTGATCCTTATTGAGCTAATGGTGATTGAATCAGTTCATATTGATGGGTGACATACAAGCAGTATTTCGGTATTAAAGAATAAATACTTTCTGGTACTATATTTTAAAAAAATGTAACAATTCCGCTGAGGAATTTAGGTAATTACGTATCCTAGCAATAATACGTGCTCCAAATATATATATATATATGAAAAATACTAGGTTCTCGGGTTGAACCGCGTCTGAGATTGTTAATGTCTCGACGTTTCGGCTCCCGTTTTGGAGCCATTTTCAAGAGAAAAAGTGAGTCAAGTAAAAATTGTCAAAGAAAATAATGCTAGGAGTTCGTGGAACTGGTTCGATTCCGGGGTCTCAATCTGCCTACTCTCCAGATCTCACCGCGATCCGTCTCTAAGGCCTCAACCTGCCTACTCCAGTTCGCTCTAAGGAGATATATATATATATATCATAATCTTAATTATGAAAATTAAATCTCAAAATATTCTCAAGTCATTATATAGAAAGAATATTATAGTGTATAGAAAATTAGAGGCACGAATTATAATTATAAGGAATAATAATTATAAAGGATTATACTTATATAAGACTGGATGAATCATATATTATATACGAATTTAAATTTTGACTTTCAATTTGAATTGATTTTTAACTTTAAATTTCAAATGAATTTTAAATTGGTATGAACTGAAGCCATAAGGGACAAGAGAGAAAAAATAAATTAGTAACACTGATTGATAGATGTGAAACTATATAAAAAATTATAGATATAATAATTTAAAAAAACGATAAAAATAAATGTTGAAACAATAGTTACTAATATTTTTATTAATAGAAGATTTACCTCTTTCTGATGTAAGCACACTATGAATTTACGACGCCAAAGTTGTAATCTTGAAAAATTACTGTAATTTCGTGAATGAGTTCTCAAGTGGTCTTCCAATTTCAAAAGTCGAATAGAAAATGATTGTTCTATGCCAATATTTGAATAAAAAAAATTTTCGTATATATAAAGTGAACCAGAAAAGAACTTTATAAATTGAAAGGAACTAAGTTCAAATAGCAAGTTGGGAAATATAATAATTACAATTTCGGTATATTAGCGAAAGTAAAGAAACCAACTTAAATAGCTAGTGCGTATACCAATTGTACAGTTTAAAAATTTATTTTACAAAAGGTAACCATCTGGTATTCAATTCTGTAAGTTTTACTACTATGCAAATAAGCCGCTCTGTAAACACTAAACTATTAGTGTCTATACTATAGATGTCAGTACTTTACATTAAATTGATAATAAAGTCTACGATAATAAATGTTGATTTGTTATGATTTATTGCAATTGGATAACCTATAAATCATAGTGGTAAGTCTAATATTTACCATTTAAATTTAAATATTAGGAATAATGGAAGGTATGAATTGACATAACATATACCTATATAGTTTCACATTAATCATTAAGTGTTAACAGTAGTTAAATAAAGTTTTGTTTTTGGATGAAGCCGTCTGGAAGAACTGGAAACTGTACAAAAATAAAAATGATAAAATGAAATAAAATATAACTAAAGTATGATTAATATACAAGACTTATAAAAGTTTGGTATTAGCAGTAGCAGTACAAAATAGTTATACACTATATTAACAAATAGTTGTCATCTTCAGTGGATTTCAGCTACAAAAATCCACAGGCTCGCTAAACTAATTAGTTTATTGTTTCTTATTTTCTATATACTAAATAATTCTAATGTAATATATGTAAATGTGATTAAAGTATCTTAGATAAATAATATCTTCCTTGTCCCATTATATGAAGATGAAATTTCAATGCACGGTTATGACAAATAACAATTACAAAAGGTCTCTTAAAACTATTTTAATCATGCCTTTTCCTACAAACCAGAAACACAACATATTTTAAAATAAATTACGATACACATTCACCTTCCACAATGAAAAATTATCCCTGCAAAGGCTTCCGTGGTACAAATTTCATGTTAACAAAATAAATAGACAGATTTATACACACCAACTTTGGGATACAACCGTCAATCACGCTCGAGGCAAGTAAGCTTTTATCTGAGCGAAATCTCCCAATTAGAACCGTATATCCGGAATAGCAAAGCGTTCCTCCCATTTACATACAACGGGGAGCATATTTCTATCATTCAGTGCTCCATGGCATATTAACCTCTTTCACATAGTCAAATACAGCGTGATCTTGGAAAATATATCCGGAAGGCGTAACTTGTTTTATAGATCGCCACCATGGTATGGTGCAGCCGGGTAGGGCGTATACTGAGTTCGATTCCCCGTTCCGTTGTCTTAATTTTGTACAAAAGTGTTGAGTCGACCGGGAAATTTGTAGTGAAGATCCATTTTAAAGTAGAAAGATTTATTGGAAATTCCAGTTGGACGACCTAAGTCTTCCAGCCTATCGGCAATAATACCCGTTTTCAACAAACACATGACTTTCTGATTTTCAGCGTGGTACAGAAATGAGATGGATGACTTTTTCAGAAATAATTCCATGTAATAAAACCTTGTCTTGAAATTCCTAAAAGAGAACATTCTACTGATGAATCCTGAATAACGAAACTAAAATTCAGACTGCTTTTCAGGTCTGGTGTTACATATTTATCCCCCTTATTGTTATTGTGGCAAATAAACGGAGCAACATCTGCGGGTCTTGAACACTTGCAAGAGACATGAGACTTACTCTTTTGTGTGTGTGACATGTAAGACAAATTTTGTTTGATTTGGGGAAAAGCGACAATGAAAAATTTATGTTATTTGGGCATAAGTAAAAAGGAATTACAAAAAATGATCAAGGATATAATACCAATTTCGTATGATTCCAAATTGAGTGAAGTTGAAGCTGGGACGTCCTGGTACTGCACTATATAATCAAAATGTTTCAAAACTTCGAATCTAAATATTTTTGGCAATTTATTTATTCAGCGCTCGGCGGGGCACATAGCCCGGAGAATAGCTGTTTGTTGCAGTCTGGTTACGTTCCTTATGGTAAAATAGGGACTTTATAGATGAGTTTGCGACTAAAAATATTATGTTTTAATATTCCGCCCTCTAAAAGCACATTTGAACTATGTCTGTTCCTTGTCTATTAAATGTCAGGTAAATAAAAGATCCCTACTCTTCGAAAGACAAAAAGTTCGACAAAATTCCCACGTGAGGGTAGCTCGTCTACAGGCGTCGGTGATAGGCCTCAGTAGTAGAAATAAGCCGACGTTAAATAAATGTATAAAAAATCAAGTTAAAAAATATGTATATATATTTCGAGATTTGAATTCAAATCATAAGGTTATTAATTACAAAGTTCTTGCTCGATTAAAAATATTTTTCACATATTTACCGAGAATCTAATCTAATCTTCGGGTTAGCTAGGTCATTCGAATTTTTTCAGATTTTTAGTGAGTTAAAAAGCATGACTTACCACCGAATTTGTCTTGGGTCAAATATTAATTATATTTTAGTAACATGACAATCAGTGCCGCCAATTCCAGATACAAAAATTTTCTATGGGTGGATTTGAGAGCCAAGAAACTCACAAGATAAATTATAGTAAATTAAAAAATGTATTATAAAGTGAATCATGATCTAATGTAGTAGACAAAACTAATACTGAAGAGGCTCATGAGAACTTTAAATACTTTTAAATCAGCAGTAGAGTTATCAGCTGATCTTATGAAATTGAACCGTGGATAACAACCGACCTTATCAACTCCATAAATTAAAAATAGTCTTTTAAAAAAAGTGAGTTAAAAACTATTCTCAATCTTTCCTTTAAAAATAAAAGAAATGAAAAAATACAAAAGTACATTAAAATAAAAAACATCTAAAATAATTCGTTATTTGACACATTACTATATATACGTGCTACATTCATACCCTTCATACCTATTACTTGTATTTGTTCAAATTATTATTATGTACTGTCGGTAAATAATAAACATGGAAAATTCTAAAATTAAGACAAAATATGTATATGTATGATTAAGAAATTAACATTGTAATATTTAAAAAGTATATCAGTTGTCCATAAATACGTCTATATTAGATTTAAATGTACAACTGACATTGCCAGAAGATTTTTAATATGTAATTTATATACAAATCTGTCTTTGAATAAATTATTTACTTTCATTGAAAGAAATTTTAAGGATATCCTGTTAAAATAAGAGACGCTTGCAGATTGAAGAATTTGGCAGAGTATCTATTCTCACTTTAAACAGTATAGATAGAGAACAACGTGAAAAATTCACACAAGCTGTTTTATAGAAAAAATGTAGAACTTTCCGACTTAGACTAATTAAAATTTGAACATATATTTTTCGAGTTAACTACTTCAAAGTTTATCAGAATAATTGTTTATTCCATTTCAATTGTTTATTATTGGCAAGCTGGGAAAACGTTATTTGGAGACTGGTGCACTTTTAATTTTTGATGTTTTCTTTGGTATTGAAAACTTTGTCTTATTCCAATATGTTCTCTCATATTTGTGTGAAATGATTAATGATATTTATAGGTATATGGAAATTTCACACATTTTTTATTCGCTTTGAATATTACATGAAAACTTTATTAATATTTCATAAAAAGTGAAGAAAGTTCTCACGTTTTCACCCACATCGAGGCTTGAATTTGCTTATTTAATAAGACCGAATAAATTGCACAAAATGAACAGAAAACTATTTTAATATACGAGTAAATATATTGCTTGAAGCCATTTCAGACAGAAAGCAATTTAGTATTTTATCTAAAAATTTTATTTAAAAGATATAATTACCATAAATAAAATGACGCTTCCATGAATTCACATTATCAGTATACCTACGTTATTTCCTCTACTTCGTAAATAACATTAATATAAACAATCGAAGAATATATATATATATATATATATTTATGGAATGTAACCAGACTGCAACCAACAGCTACTCTCCGGACTATGTGCCCCGCCAAGCGCTGAATTACAAGTTACAAGCCTGGCGCGTTAAGTGTATATAATAATCGCATATTACCAACAAGACGCTAGTGCTTCGATTGATATATAATACAAATATATACCTGCTACAAATGTACCCGACATGTATTTAGTCAGGTAGTCTGTAGTCAAATAAAATGAATATGAGTATAAATGCCTGTTTTCTGCAAAGCATATTTTGAATGCCTTATAAGTTATCGTAAGCCCAACAAACCTTGTATCTATAAGTCCGTTATTGAGGAATTTTATAATGCGAATATTTTTACAAGAAGTAAAACCTATACTGGATGAAATTTATATTATTATTTTAGAAGCTATACCCTACACAACCAATTTCTTATGGCTTATACGTTAAAGATGCAATTTCAGTAGATATTGAGGTATAAAAAAACACATAAAAAGAAATAATGAACTGACCAGTGATACAATCAATTAAACGTGGAAATAAAACCAAAGTACTCGTAAAACTGAATCCGCACAACAATTTATTACTGTTCTACAAGAGACAGGATTCAAGAGTTTAATTATTTACATTTTTCATTGAGTAAATCGAAATGCAAATGATTTATTTAGAATTTTGAAAGGATGAGACCTATCGATATGGGTCAGGCTGGTAATATTATAAATATATAATTGAGATAGTGTTCATCTCGACTTGAAAGCATTTTCATGTTCCGTACAAAAGCAGTTTTTCAGTAACTATATAGGTAAAAATAAAGCTAGATAATTTACTGCTCATTTGTGGTACGTAATATAATTAGATATTGATATAATTGACCCATAACTGTCATATTTATATTTTTATCTCCGACTGATATATAATATATATTTTATGTGGCAATTCTGCTATACAATGCTATATATTATTCCCACAGGGATTAATGATGAATAATGGATCGTTATTCTCTTTCGTGTCACAATCAAAAAACAGTACTTAAATCATAACATCTTTAAAAATGGAAACCATTTTAAATCAAAATGACAATATAAATAAACAATTGTCAAAAAGTGGTTTGTGTTTATTTATTGTGTGATTTTAAGATGGAAAGTGTGGAAGCCGTGGTGGATATTGATATTGAAGAAGCATTTTCTTGTACACTACCAGATATTCTTCAAAAAGAGAAAGCAACAACATCTACCTTGCTGCCAGAGTCAAAACGTTTTTACGACAAAATGTCCAGAAGCCTCATGAACTGGCATATTCAAAAAAGGCAAATTCTTTTTCGGAAAACGTATTACTGGCGTATTTTTCCGAATTAAGAGAAAAATATGTCTTCTTCATTGCGGTCATATTACTCATAGTTGAAAAGTGTTTTAATATTAAAGCACAACGTGAATATGGAAAAATATAGTAAAAGTGTCCTTCTTTGAAAATAAAATTAGAAGGCTACCAAGCAAAGAAAGCAGAAACATTAACCCCTGAAAAAATTAAGGAATTTATCGCAGAAGCACCTGATAAAGTTTATCGTTTACATAAGATAATAATTATCATAAATTACAAGTGTTTCTAATGTAACGTGACAATTTGTTATAGATTATATTAATCACCATTATGGGTGCCTGTTACTCTAATGAACTCCATGAAATGCAAATAGATGATGTAAAAGACGTCGATAGTGCGTTATTAATAATAAGTATACCTAAAACAAAAACTAAGGTTATAAGAAAATTTACCATCAGTGATCATTTTTATAGTATTGTGAAAAAGTATACGAATCTTCGCCCATATTACGTAGTAAAAAATTCTTTTTTTAATTGCCAAAGATTTGAATTCACTATACAACGAATTAGTAAAAATAAATTGGCCATCACAGGAAGACAAATAGCAATGTATTTGAAATGACCAAATCCTGATAGATCTTCGGCTACATTGACGGGGGTGGCGATATAACAGGCCTAGAACGTTATGGAGGCTGGAAATCGACCAATCTCTAAAAAATAAGTTGACCACAGCTGACACCATTTCAAGACAGGTGTACAATACCCAAGCCTCCATCTCGAACTCTACGATAATTATTGATGATAAAAATATTACTTTTTCAGATAGTAATTCCAATCATATTAACATTCCATCATCTGTTCATTTTATCAGTTGTAGCAACATTACTATACATTTTGCTGCAAAGTAAAAAAATCGCAACATTTTTTATTCCTAAAAATTAGTCGTAGATAAAGTATAGTATACAACTCGCTATAATGAATATTGTATCGATGGTTATTTCAGTTATGTAATGAGCTCTATTACACCAGACAGTTGAAGGCATTACAAAATTCATTTTGATTTTGAAAAATTATACACAAAAACAGTTAAACATGTTACATGCTTAATGCATTAATGCATTGCAACCCGCAACACATATTTTCGTTTCGCGGGCCACATATCGCCAACAGTCGCGTGCCGAGATTTGGTACCGTCCGCTAAAAAGCGGTCGCGTGCTTCCAGCTGGTGGAAACCAACTGGTGTATAAGGTAGAAAGGGCGAAGTGGTTAGCTTCGTGTACGCTGCCGATAATTCCTAAAAGCTTGTTTATTTGAGCCACCTTAATTGATTTTGGAGTATCGGCAACGGTTTCCATCGTTTTAATTTGTTGCTGTTCGTTAGAATATTTCGGTGCTACGGCGGGAGTTTAATCCGCATCTGTGCGGGATTTATGTGTGCACACGTGAGTAACTTTATTATCGCAATCTTTTTCGACTTTAATCCACTTATTTCAAAAATTTATAGGCTGGTTGATCACTTTCCTTTGGGAGTATCTTTGCTAGAGACGGAATCGACCCTGTCAATTGAGCTGCAGCATGTACAAGAATTTTGGTGGATCGTATTTCTCAACAAAGCTGAAAGCTTTTTTTAGAAGAACTCTTATTTTGCTGTGTATCTCAAATACACAGCTTTAAGATTCTGTTTATGTTATTTACACAGAACTGATGATATTTTCTTTTAGATAATGTTGAGTTTGCTAAGTTCTTCTTTTAACATTGGTAGCCAGGTTGTACAAATATCTACAGAACAATTCGATACGCACTTATCTTCATTTAATAAGATTATTGATGATTTTTTATTTTTCTTTTTTTTGTTATCTGCTTCTTTTGTTAAAATTTTTGCCGAGCTTTGAAAACGGAAAAAGACTACTTTCCGAAACGTCAGAAAAAAAACATTATTTCTGTGTTTATTTTGATTTATATTATTTGTAAAACATAACCTCTGACTGTTACTTTGACGTAAACGTCACGGGCGCAGAGGATTTTTTCAAATAATTCTATTATTTTGTAGATTCGGTGATTTGTCTTTGAAGGGAATAATAATACATGTGGTAGAAAACCCAAATAATAGGAAAGAATACTAATAATTAACGCCTGCGAACCAGTCGGTACGGTGTCGTCAAACGTACATTAAATGCCTATAAAGGTAAGCAGTTCAATTTGCCCGCGGCATAGTACAGAGAGTAGTAGAGTAGATTTTATTTTTTAGAGTAGAGAGTATTTTAATGAGGTCGTAATGTTTTTATTGTCGTTTTTGAGTGCACCGTAAATCTGAGCTTGACTATACACGGACGATTTATGGGTATCTAGAAATTCTATATTCACAGGTGCTAAGCGGACTGAACACACAACGATACAAAGGTATGTAAATGGTAGGCTCGATCGAGACGGCTGCGGCTTATCGCATGCTGTATAAAGGTATCTACATTTGTCGCACTTTGAGCAGAAGTGTATAATCGTTTGTTTTGCAGAATATTTTCCATTGTTAATTTAATAAAATGAATAGTTATCAGGTTACCGAAAAAATCCAAATAATTAAGTGATATTGTAAGGACCGTGAAATGCGTGTAGTTAGAGAAATATTTCAAACTACATATCCAAATGGGTCTTCTCGTGTACTAGACGCAATCAGTCGGATCGTAGGAAACTTCGAAAGACATGGGTGCGTTTCTCCTAGAAGGCATAGAAGAGAATCAGTCCTGCAACACAACAATGATAATGAAATGAGAGAAATAATGGTTTCGGCCACCGTTAATGAAAATCTCAGTTTTTGCTAAAGTAATTGCTGAGAGGTAGATTCAAGTGACAGGACTTAAAGGCTTAAACGATTATCAAAGCGGGCCCAATGCATTAGGAGGAGTTCAGTACAGTTCTAAGAGAGTAAAGGGTTCAAGTCAAGATCAGTGACAAGTTAACGATAATAGTAGTGGGTTTATTTTAGATAAAAGTTATAATTAGTGTGTTATTAAAAAGACTAATTATTGTAAGGGATGTAGTAATAAATAAGTCGGATAGTGACAATTAAAGCGCCTACGATTGGGCTGTTTTCTAGAAGCTATACGTACGCAACAATACATTATTAATGTTTATAAAAATTACGTTTCTTTCATTAGTCTACGAAACAATAATAAAATCCTTTGAATCAATTCCAAAGGATAACTTTTGGCTAGTTTTGAGTGTCTTAAGACCCACTGTGCAATGGTATTGGAAACGTATGCAATCCGGGGATATAACGCCAAATATTGTCAAATTATTTCCACCATATTATCTCCTTAGATGCCATCAGATGTTGCAGGGTAGTCTCGGAAAATTCTGGTTTTAATGTTTGAAATTTCTATATGGAAAACCGATTCTTCTAAAATCAATTTAATGACTGTTTTATTACTGCATGGTCCAGCAATTCAGATTATCAATACAAAAAAAATAGTACTATTAAAATTATATGCCTTATGCCACATTATCTGACTTTTATTTAGTTTGTCACTCGTTTATTATGCACTTTCCTTATAAATTAAAAAAAAATTAGCCAAGATCTTAGACTCCTGATTTCAAATTAACATACATTTTTGAGTGGCTAGAGAAATATTTTTAAGCATATCTCACTTTAGAAAACGAAAATAGGGTATCGTTAACTTCTTTCAGAAATCTCACAATCTCATTTTTCGTAAATATTACTATCTAATAGGTACCTTATACGATCAATAATATTGTGAATACTGGAACTTCAATAATATTGTCAGTACTCCATCAATATTTAGGCCATCCTTTTCTACACCTTACACGATCAGTATTACTGTCTCCGTCGATACATTATCAGTCTCCATCAATATTAACCTTACACGTTCAGTAAATCTGTCAGTATTTTTAAGTATTGACAATATTGTTGATCGTGTAAATTCCCTAATATAAAATTATTAGCTGTAAATACTGACTCATATAGTAAATAAATGCATAGAATAATGAATGCACTTTCCCAAACTTATTGAAAGTGGCCAAGATTTTACCCTTATATATAAATAGTTTGACTACATCCGCGCAGTTCCGATTATAGAGAAAATAAACTAAGAGTAAAAATCTTAGTTACTGAAACGAACAAAATTTAAAAAAGTACAACAGTATGAGAATTTCCGTTTTTTGAATCGCCCCATATATTATGGAAAATGAGTAAATCTTTTGGTATTTTGCATGCCATATCTTCATAGGTAAATGGTTTCTTGGGAATTTAGCATTATATTAGACGGTAAACTAGTTATATGAGAAAGCATAGATAACATGAAAGCCAGTAGAGAAAATCCAATAATCTCTTGTTGCAATAAATTGTCCTAAGGGCAAATTTGCGAGTATTTTATATATTATAATGAACATAAATACTTTGATAATCCTTTCGTGCCCTTGTTAGGGATAGCTTTGGAAATTCAACAAAAGACATTTAATTTATTTCATGTGTTTTGACTGCGAACCATTATTTCTATCCCTTCAACCGTGTGATGGAAAAATGTGTCTACTGGCTGCTGGGCTGCTTTCATATCAGTTTTTAATTTTTAACTTATTAATACTCAAGGAATTTTGACGAAAGTGTTATATCAGCTCACATGGGTGTATGCATATTATAATATATTTTAAAATACCGTGAATGTAAATTTTCCCGACGTAGCGATGACAAATTTGTAATGTATATGAGAGGCATTATATATATAAGACATTAACAATCTCAGACTCGGTTCAACCCGAGAAATAGTAAGTTCGAAACCGGTCTATGTCTGGTCAGGGAATTGACAAATGACATTGGCTACCAATCTTTCATGATTTGTAAGGTATAATTCAATGCAGGTCGGGGTATTTGCCCGCTGAGTAGTTGTTTCCTGCAAATCATGTATAATAACAGTATATAGGTTAAGTTCACCAAGGGCTGAAGCTCTCGGTACTTGCGAAATGGCAAGTCACTATATACCACGGAGACATCTATGATGTCTGGTGTATAGTAGCATTAGACCACATGAGAGGATTAACTTACCTCTCACCACTATACCATTTGTCAATTCCCTGACCAGACATAGACCGGTTTCGAACTTATTAGTTCTCATCAGTATGCCATAGGTTATGGAACAGACAAATGACAGTGGCCAACCTGCTAGTCTTATACAGACTAATGTAAATGGTATAATGGTGAGAGGTAAGTTAATCCTCTCATGTGGTTTAATGCTACTATACACCAGACGAAAAGTTCGAAACCGGTCTATCTCTGGTCAGGGAATTGACAAATGACATTGGCTACCAATCTTTCATGATTTGTAAGGTATAATTCAATGCAGGTCGGGGTATTTGCCCGCTAAGTAGCTGTTTCCTGCAAATCATGTATAATAACAGTATATAGGTTAAGTCCACCAAGGGCTGAAGCTCTCGGTACTTGCAAAATGGCAAGTCGCTATATACCATGGAGACATCTATGATTTTTGGTGTATAATAGCATGAAAGGATTAACTTACCTCTCACCACTATACCATATATATATATATATATATATATGGTATAGTGGTGAGAGGTAAGTTAATCTTCTCATGTGGTCTAATGCTACTATACACCAGACGTCATAGATGTCTCCGTGGTATATAGCGACTTGCCATTTTGCAAGTACCGAGAGCGGTGACCTTCGGCCCTTGGTGGACTTACTATATACTGTTATTATACATGATTTGCAGGAAACAACTACTCAGCCTGCAAATACCCCGACCTGCATTGAATTATACCTTACAAATCATGAAAGATTGGTAGCCAATGTCATTTGTCAATTCCCTGACCAGACATAGACCGGTTTCGAACTTTTCGTCCGGTGTATAGTAGCATTAAACCACATGAGAGGATTAACTTACCTCTCACCATTATACCATTTACATTAGTCTGTATAAGACTAGCAGGTTGGCCACTGTCATTTGTCTGTTCCATGACCTATGGCATACTGATGAGAACTAATAAGTTCGAAACCGGTCTATGTCTGGTCAGGGAATTGACAAATGACATTGGCTACTAATCTTTCATGATTTGTAAGGTATAATTCAATGCAGATCGGGGTATTTGCCCGCTGAGCAGTTGTTTCCTGTAAATCATGTATAATAACAATATATATATATTAAAACATATTTTTTTCCACATACATAACGCTAATGCCTCGATTGCAACAAACACCAGCCGAAAGACTGATCCTACTTAAAAGAGCTCTCGTGCCAATCGCTCGACAGCACTCACAGACTGCAGTTTCGAGCTGTTGGCTCTCGTCAGTGCAAGGTAGGCACGCGACGTCCGGCACGAGGATCCTTTGACTATTTGGTACGTCTCGGTATTTTTACGATAGCGACATGCAAAATAGTCAGCAGGCACCATCTAGCAGTCCAGTGTCTATTGCAATCGAAAAATAAATAGCCTGACTGGGCTTAGCATAGTTCAAATGTGCTTCTAGAAGGTAGAAAATTAAAATATAATTTTTTTCTGTTGCAAGCTCCTCTATAAAATCCTTATTTTACTATAAGGAACGTAACCAGACTGCAACCAACAGCTACTCTCAGGACTGTGTGTCCCGCCGAGCGCTGAATTACAAGTTACAAGCCTGGCGCGTTAAGTGTAATAATCGCATGTGAGTGTGTGAGTGTGTGTTTGTTACAATCGAAGCATTAGCGTTATTGTGATAATATGCGATTATTACACTTAACGTGCCAGGCTTGTAACTTGTAATTCAGCGCTCGGCGGGGCACATAGTCCGGAGAGTAGCTGTTGGTTGCAGTCTGGTTACGTTCCTTATAGTAAAATAAGGATTAGTAACATTCACAAATCAAGATAAGAAATGAATATATTAAAGATTTAAATGTTTTTATTAACAGTATAATGGGTTAAAATTGAATATCTTTTTAAATTTCAATAAAGAAATTTAATACTAATTAGGCTTTTTTTATTTAACTAAATTGACGAATATAATGAAAGATTTATGCATACAATTTTTATTATAGAGCTCATATGAACGAAAAGGTATACCTTTTACAACCATCCGGTTGTTGATATGCTCCCTCGTTGTCTCGCAGAAACTCGCCTCACTTGATTGGCCATAGACTAACTTCAACGTATATCAATTGCTTCTGCCAAACTTGCGAAGTGAAAAGTTATTGTTTATACTGTGTTTGTTTTGCTATTTCTTGATTGAAATGTTGAAATTACACTTGTGGATTTGCTGGATTGTTCGATGCACTTTGCTTATTATACAGACGTTTCCGTCCGACTGCTTGATATGCAATTTTTATAAATAATTTTTCTACATTTTTACTTTTTACAGCAATTGCTAATTTTTTTTGAAAATAAATATTACCAATGCGTTTCTTTTTATTTCTACTTTAATTTGATATGCCACTTTACAAATATCCTTAAAACTAGCTATTTTCTATTTATTTCATTAGTTAAATCTTTTTCTGAACACTGAATACTAAGTAAAATATAACTTGGCTTTAAGTTTTCAATTATAGATTAACAATTATACAATATTTTTTATTTTTTAGGTGACACCTCCTGAACATTGGTATCTTACCTAGTTTAAATCTATTACTAATTGTTCCTCATGACCTCTAGTTTAATCATGACATGAATTTACCCTACACTAAAAGCTTTTCTAAAACTTCTGTGCATAGAGAGCTATGACATTTATACCATCTTTTCGAGCGGTTTTAGTTCTATTTCCATACTTGGTTTTGTGATTATACTAGATGTGTTTAATTATTTTATAAATATTTTAATTATTATTCAGTATTTTAATCGTTGCGTTAGCGTTTTTGTATTTATTTCAAGTTTAGTGTTTTTTGCTAACGGTAGTTCTTTTTACTTTCAAAATTTTCACAACTTTGCTAATTTCATTGTTTATTTTGCACTTAAATTATTCCGTAAGTTATAATTAGTGTCTTTTATAAATTAAATTCACTATTGATACATTTAAACTTATAAATTATCAATTTATTATTTTTTTAGGTCAAACTTTGGAGTTTTATCGCTATTGTACAGTTTCTCTCCTTTCCACTAGGGTTTCAGAACTCTCCTTTTTAAACACCATTGTGCCACTATGCAGAAGTTTGTTAGAGTTTTGTATTAAAGAACTTATTACAGTTATAACATTTCGTAAGTACATATGTCCCTTTTTATTCTTTTAAAACTTAAACTATTAACAAATATTTAACAATTATTAAGAAAATTATTTCATTTCTTACTTCAACTACTTTCCCTTATTTGTGATGCCCAGATGAGTCTTGCACATTCATATATGAGTTATTTTGTCAAACATAATATTTCTTTTAAAATATCTTGATTTTTATACTTGAAGGGTATTCCATTATATTTTATTTATTTTTTATTCAATTATTTTATTCAATATTCTTATGCTCTATCAAAACATATGCCAATACGTAATCTTATTTAGAAATATTTGTAAAATTTATTATAATAAGCGCATTAAAACTGTCAGTAATATGAATTAGATTTTAAAATATGGTGGTGTAAATATCGGGAAAGCTAGCAATAGGTCACAGATACATGGCCCAATTTGGTTTCAAAAATTACATTAGTTCTGTCAAACTCCTAAAAGTTATTACTATTTTCGTGCATTTATTTTCAGCTATTATTGCTTGTTACATGTTGAGTTATTGTACACAAAATACTACAGAATAAATAAGAAGCGGCATTTTTTCTTCGGAAAAAAATAGTTATAAAATTATTTTATTCTAAAAATGACAATAAAAAACGAAATATCTGTAATGCCCAGTTTATAAGGGTAATTTTCGTATAACAGAAAATAACATATAGTCTTTCATCTAGCTCAAATGGGATAATAATAATGTTTCTTTTCCATTTCACTTCCTTGATTAGTATATTTGTCTGAGATATGTAATGCCATAAATAATCAGTTTCAAAGAGCACCAATCAATTACAATTCGTAAAACATCACAAATGCTATAATTATTTTTGTTTCGTATGGGTATACAAGGTCTAGCGGCAGTGTTTTAAAACGCACTATAAATTTTACTAAATTATATTGAAAATTACAGAGAAAGTTGAACAAATTGAAATGAAAGATAGAGAAATGATAAGTTAACCGTTTGTCTTCACGAAGAACGCGTATTTTCAGTTAGAACAACACGAAATGAATATTGTATTAAAAATCACAATATAGTGATCGACTAACAATAGTATTATATCGACTCCATTTATAGTTAAATAAGATGTATCATGGGTGGATAGAGTGTGTGTAAGCCTTTTATGTGAAATATACAGCTTCTTACAAAATTTACTATTCAAACTCGTTTCACTAAATCATTTAATAAACATATTTTTTACCTTTGTACCTTGCTCCAAATTAAATACCACTAACATTAAAATAGTTCTCACTGAATTCACCAACAAAGTTCAAAGTATCAGAAAGTGATCACAGCTTAATATTTTAATCCTTTTCATTGCAAAAATTATTATAATATTATATTTTGTGGCACTCTTTAATCTTATCCACTGTTAAAAATAACTCAACATGTTTTTGACATAAAACTCCATCGTAAGCTTATACAATCACATCAATGGTTTTTGCGGTGGACTATGAATATAACCCGATTAATAGCCAAATAATTACTACTTTTATAATAGAGCATATATGCTCAGTCTTCGAAACCTTAACTATCTATTATACATGAATTAACTAACAATCATCAGATCATAATTACAGGGTTATCTCGCCAAACAACTGTTTAAATGTGTTAACCTCTCAGATATCCACAGACTTCATAACGTTCAAATAGTCGTAACTAAGTGACTAAGTAATGACTTATTATAGGAAGGTTAGTTGTCTAATTAGCCAGGCCAAATTTACCAAAGCAACAGTAGGGATTGTTTTAACTGTAATGTTTTGTATGTTAGTTCTGTTAAGAGAGGCAGCTCATTTCGAAGTGTATAACATAATAATACCCTCAATCGTACTGAGGCTTGGCCAAAAACCACCCCCAAAGTACCCTTTTCCGTGAACCCGTTTATTTTCCCCAGTTTTTCAACTAACTGTTATTCCCTCGAGTAGAACGGAAGGTCCTTCAAGGGATTTGACCTCAGCCACCCCTAAACCAGGCTTCCACCCCTCTCATCTCTCTCTTGAAAAATTGATATTTTTTTGTGGAAATTTCTTTTATATTTTACAGGAGGTGTTTCTGTGAGGAAGGTGGCAGGTGACGAGGGTTGTATAACCATCCCCGGAGTTTGTTTTTACCCTTCGAGGGGGTGAAAAAAAATGTTTCTTGTGAAAAAAATTATATTTTGTAGGATGCGTTTCATTGAGGAAAAATTTCAATTTTCCAACCACCCAGAGGGTTGGAAGCCTGGTGTAGTGGTGGCTGAGGTCAAATCCCTTGAGGGATTTTCCGTTCCACTCGAAGGAATAACAGTTAGTCAAAAAACTGGAGAAAATAAACGGGTTCACGGAAAAGGGTACTTTGGGGGTGGTTTTTGGCCAATTTGAGGGGGTTGCCGAGGAAAAAAATTGTGGGACCCCCACCATCCTGTTCAGCGACCTCAAAAACTTGCGAGGGTCTCTAGATTGGCGCTCTGGCAAAAAAAGCAAAAACAAAAAATCGACAGCTACTGGAAGCGGCTGGAACCTCCCCACTCGGTGGATCTTTGAAGCCGAATAGATCATTAAATTGTGTGATAAAACGGCACTAAACGTAATCCGATCTCATCCAAAACCTTTTCAGATCTTCCGGGGTACTAAAAAAACCCTCAACTTAATGAATTTACAACACTCGCCTGCGGTTCGTGGTGCAAATTTCATCTATGCGAGTTATTATCTATATTATCGCTCGTTGAATAATATACTATTAGGATATTAACAACTTTAACATCACTTGAACGGCTAAGAAAGTCTAGTTATCCTAAATACCAGATTTGTAAAGCAACAAACTGAAAATTGAGAAAGTGATAATCTATAATAAATTTACCAACGATGGTACAGAAAGCATATGATATTGATATTATTACATCTACCTTTAAAGTTTGTGACAATCCACTGGTACAGTCACTAAAGGTTACAAATATGCCGAAATCTTATTAACATGACATGACACCAACGTTATCGGATGACAAAAGATGTCAATGACAATCGTCAAAATTTGCTCATTGCAATCCGATCGCTCGCGGCCGTCTTTGTTAAATGAAACATTAGCATTTCAGTAATTTTACTAGATTTTAGAGGAATATTTGTAGTTTCATTCTTCGATTTGTCTGTATATATATTTAATAACGGCACTAAACGTAATCCGCTCTACTTCTAGAGCAGTGAAGAAACCCTCACATGTGAATCGAGACGTAATGTGACGAGTTTCACGACGTAACGGCTACGCGCATCGATCATGTCACGCGAAATGCGATCTATGCTTCATATTTGTTTTTAATTTTTTTCACGGAAACCAAATCGAAAGGGTGGAAATGTGATATATCGTTGAAATCAGAATTTTAACTGCTTTTATATGGTTCCATTGCAAGTTGAAAGTAATTATATAAAATAAACAACTTGTTGCGTCAAAACGGCACTAAACGTAATCCGATCTGAACCAAAACCTTTTCAGATCTTCTGGGGCACTAAAGAAACGCATATGCAAAGTTTCATTCAAATCCGTTCAGTAGTTTCGGCGCTATCGTGCTAACACACATACACACACACACAGACATTTTTCAAAAACCACTTTTTTGGGTTCCTAGGACCTCAAAACGTAAAGATTTGATGTTTTCGTTTTTGAACCAATTTTAGTAACCTCTCACAATTTTATTGTGGTGAGGTTAAAAAAAATCCCGACTCCTGACATCAACTATATATCAAATTTCGTTAAAAAATATTCATTCCTTTACAAAAAAAATCATATCTAAGCCATGTTTAAGTTTAATTTGACATTCGATACAATTGTCAAATCCATTCCAAAACACTGTATGTTAATAAAGATACTGGTATGTCGAGTTCTAAGTATTTTAAAACATAGCTACCAATTTTCAAATATTCATTTCTAATAATGTTTTGGATAAAATATGTGGTCTAATGCTTAATTAACGTCATTATTACATGACTACCAAGTTATGTAAATATCTGACAATAAATAACTCGAATAGTAGGATGATTATTATTGAAATCTTGGATATGAATTTTTTGTAAAGGAATTAATATTTTTTAACGATATTTGGTATGGTGGTGATGGTTTTGGATCATGCCGAGCAAGATTCTATATAAACAAAAACCCTATCTTAATCGCTAATATAAATTCCTAATGTTTGCCAATTTCTTTTGATCATAGTAGGCGTATTTAATTTCAAAAAAAAATTTGAATAATGTTTCAATCACAATCTGAAACACAAACAGTATACTGAACTTTATCTAAATCGATCGCAAATGGCCGAGATATTGAGATGTAGTGATGAAAAGTGAGACACACTGTATATTGTTTTAAAACGTGAAACGTAATATTCCAGTCACAATCTCCTCTATAAATCCTTATTTTCAGTATAAGGAATATAACCAGCATAAGCATATTAAGAATAATAATCACATATTACCAAAAGAACGCTTAGCTATTTAAAGAAATCTCATGCCAGTCGTTTTACACCACTTGCAGAGTGATGTTTCGTGCTGTTGGCTCTCATCGGTACAAAGTAGGCTGTAACTGACCGACACGAGGAGTTTATGGTACATGACAAAATCCTTAAAATTGCTAAATGTAACACAGTCGGTAGGCGCCACTTTTACTTTAAATGTTTAAAAGTGCCATTTAATGTTTTTTTTAAGTGTTCCAAACCAATCTTCCCGCCGTAAATTTCGTAAGCCCGTCATAAGTTTTTGTTTTTTTATAGATCAATATACCATATACCGATGATGGTTTGACCTTTCTGGATGACTTTGAAACTTCTCAGAAGCTTTATAGTATCCTAAAGATAAATTGTTTATAGTTTTATAGAACACAATATTTTACGTCACATTGCACGTGTGCAAATTGTTATAACATTTTGTGTACAGAAACCTTGCGGCTATAAAAAAATTGTAAGAAACTTAAATTATTGTGAACAATTTTATCCCAATTGCTTATATTATGAATATTAAGTTGAGCTCGTTACAAACGTATGCACAAACATACTCAAGACTGTCGGGGTAGTTAAATGTAAAATAAACCATACAATTTAAATTCCCTTACTACTAATGAATTTTCGACAGGCTTTAGATAAATCGCTGACAATAGTCAGCACCTACTTATTTGAAAATAACATATCGAATATATTAATTTATTTTATTTCTATTTACTCCATCAGGGATAGTTTATTTTCATTATAGAACAACTACTTAATTCCGATACACCTTAATTAAAACAATGTCGTAATAACTATTATTGCGGAGAAACGCTAAATTCAGAGGAAAATTAACCTCACTCGTAGAGTATGCATAGGTTGCAACATAAATGTCTACAGAAATGCACATTTTTCCACTCTCCGCCATACTATTAGTTCAATTTGGAATAAATATTGGTTCCTATGAAATAACCGGAATGAGCTCGAGGCTGTAGTTAGTTGAAAACCGTATCAGTAAATCCTTCCTTGTTAAAAATTTAGTAACTCTCCGCCCCTCATTAAATTTTATGAAACCCACACGTTTTGATGAATTTCGACAAATCTTTCTTACGAAGATATTTAATCACCTCGGGTATCCCCAGTTTGTTTGTTTTTTAAAACCAATAAAATTTTTACGGTGTATAAGCGAGAATAGTGAGAAACTCAACAAATATTACTTTATAACCAGCATCACAAATAAAAATTATTCTTGAGAGTTATTGTTATGAGACAACGCCAAATGTGTGAATGCAATGCGGTTTTAACAAACTCTGTTTCTACTAAAATGCTTGAATAAATCGCTGTTGCATAAAATGGCGAATGCGCCGCGGTTAATTAACTCGCGTTGTGTTTTTTATATTGAATAATCTGTAACGTGACTATTCTCATTTAATTTTAAAATTGGTTTTTATATTTTGAATATCGTCTATAACTAATTTACTGTAAATATTTCCTATCATCGATGCTAGGCTGTATGGTTAGTGTTACTTAGTATATAACTTAGTATTTATATAGTGAATTAAACCTTTTAGTGCAGTACTGAAACGGTTTTCAGAGACCAAAAATCGACAAAATTTTTAGCGGTATATGGACGGTCAGAAAATATAAGATTAATGATAATGGGGAAAAATCGATTGGACCCCAAGAAGTAACGGGAAGTATGGTGGGGGGGTGGAAAAAGGTATGCTTTTAGGGGTGACACGTGGTTTTTTACGAGTTCCGCCAAAACTTGGCCTTCTATCAAAAAAAGTTAAACACAAAATTTGTAGATAATCGAACGATCTACAACATTTATTGTTATATTATTTCTCTTATTTTTCAACATAACCTCAAAACTATTGAGAAAATGTCAAAAACCAATTTTTTTTATTTTTATCTCCCTCAAAAATGATTCGATTTTAGTAAAACTTGGTGAAAATGAACATTTTTATGTCTCAAATAAGCTATAATTTTTTGAAACCAAATATTTATTTTTTAATTTTATGCGAATTTAATTTGAAAAAAGGCCTAATTTTCAATAAAAAAAAGTTTATTAGAAAAATTTTAATTTTTGAGAATTTCAGGACCTCTACCTTAAGATGGTGTGACAAAATCATATTATTACTGTGAAAAAACATTGTCAAAAATGGGAAAAACCAAGACAAAGATTTTTCAAGATCGATTTTTCCGTAATTGTCACGAATTCTTAATTATTTATTGAAATTAAGTGTTGAGGGTGATGCATAATGGTAATTTCAATGTAATATCAGATAAGGGAACTTTAATTAAATGTTTAAGGTTCGGGCTGTTGAGAGACAAATTGTTTAAACAACAGTTATACATAAAGAAATTTCTAGAAATAACAGTTTTTGTTCAAGGAAACATTTTTTTGTGCTTCATGGACAGAAGTAAATTGAAAATAAGTTTATTAAAATAAATATTTAAAATTATTTCAAAAATATATAAGCCAACACAAAGTGGATAAATTATTACAAAAATAATAAAAGTATAGTAAAGTTATATACCTACTGCGACAGTTCAGTATTCCACTAATTCCTATGAAAGGAAATCGATTCATTGCCACCAATCAAGGTGCACAATGTGCGTTTCCAAATCAATTAAAAATAATGTCCTACAACTTCCGACATACTACGTATGCTAATTCTTCGTTTAGCGTTTTGATGGTAATATGCAATTATTACACTTAACGCGCCAGGCTTGTAACTTGTAATTCAGCGCTCGGCGGGGCACATAGCCCGGAGAGTAGCTGTTGGTTGCAGTCTGGTTACGTTCCTTATAGTAAAATAAGGATTTTATAGAGGAGTTTGCGACTAAAAATATTATGTTTTAATATTCCGCCCTCTAAAAGCACATTTGAACTAACTCTATAACAGGTTAAAAATGACCAGTCAATGCTAGTTAGATTGTGGTACAATTTATTAAAATTGGCTTTCTTGAAATTAAATGATGTGTAATTATGATTATTAAGACGTCTATTAAGGTCGGGTTTTAGTTTAAAGGTGGATGATGAGCATCCTCCGATAGCAAGTAATTATCAGATTTCCGAATATGAATTTTGAATCTGCTAAGTATTAAATCTAAAAGTCTGTTATTGTAATTTAGTATCTCGCTATATCGCTTAAGGCCCAAGAACTCTCAAAAATTATTTAGTGATTTAATATACATATTGGTAATAACATCAGTTGAGATGTAAGTTATAACATGGGATATTAAAATTACCCAATATAATTAAAATCTCTTCATTGAGGAAATGAAAATTTGTAGCAAGTGTGTCTAAAGAGGCCCCAAAAATTTCGGCATTGACAGTGGGTGGAATACAAAGAACCAGAACATTAACAAAAAAACAAGAAAAACTGATTTTTATCCCAATTATATCTGTTATATAAGAATAAGTCAGAGACAACAGTAAGATCTAATAACGTGGCATTGAACGATTTTCGTAAAGCAAGTAGTACCCCCCCACCCGTATATTTATTAGTCCGGCCGAAATTACGATCAGCCCTGTAGACTGAAATAATCAACAGGAAAAAGTTCAGAATAATGCACAGTAGAGTTTCAATTAGAGCGATTAAATCAAACTGACATGCTAGGACAGAGTTAAATAAATCATGATATATAGATTTTAAACCTGGAACATTCTGATAGTAAAGATAAAAGAACTTTGTAGACGACAAAGCTTCGTGATGGTTTCCAATTTCGCATTTAGGTAATTGCTATTTGTTACCAAATAAGGATTTCTTATAATGATTAAGCTTGTCCTTGTAAACAGTAAATTTTTCTCCATCCCATATAAAATGATTATATCAGTTATTTTCGCATTAACACAATTAATGCATCTCGGATTAGCATCAACAGGGCAGTCTTTGATACTGTGTGACAATGAACATTTAGAACAAACATAGTTTTTACTAGTAGATGCTTTTTCATAGTGATTCAAACCGCCACGTTTAAAACAAATTTTCAATTCAATTGCATCATAAATTTTACAAACATCTTAGTTAATAAATAGATAGTCCTGTTTTAACGCACTGCAATACGATTCTGCATCAACATCTACAATGGCTTGATATATCCAATTGTTCTTCTTTATCTGGCAAATTTTTGTTACAGAACACTCACTCTTGTCGGAAAACATATCATTCTGGCACTTAATAAACTTCACTATTTGATCTTCACTGTATATCTCAATCATACCTACGATTTTCGGTCTATACTTGCTCTCTTTTGATTCACGAGTCTCATAGTTATCAGATAATTTTTGGTTGGCAAGCTGTTTAAATTTGTTTGCTTTGCTGTGTAATGTCTTTTTCTCGTAAACAAAATATTATTATAGTTCAAATGTGCTTTTAGAGGGCGGAATATTAAACATAACATTTTTAGTCGCAAACTCCTCTATAAAATCCTTATTTTACTATAAGGAACGTAACCAGACTGCAACCAACAGCTACTCTCCGGGCTATGTGCCCCGCCGAGGGCTGAATTACAAGTTACAAGTCTGTCCTCGTGCCGGTCGTCACATACCTACCTTGCACTGACGAGAGCCAACAGCTCGAAACTGCAGTCTGCAAGTGGTGTGTGATGACTGGCAAGAGAGCTCCTTTAAGTAAGATCAGTCTTTCGGCTTGTGTTTGTTGCAATCGAAGCATTAGCGTTTTGATGGTAATATGCAATTATTACACATAACGCGCCAGACTTGTAACTTGTAATTCAGCGCTCGGCGGGGCACATAGCCCGGAGAGTAGCTGTTGGTTACAGTCTGGTTACGTTCCTTATAGTAAAATAAGGATTTTATAGAGGAGTTTGCGACTAAAAATATTATGTTTAAAATACTATTATGTTTGATTACGTAGTGGCAGATACATCATCAATGACTAGAAATAATATAGTTAATGATTTGGTTGTTAACTTTGATAGTCAGTTAACGTTTTCACAGCACATCGAAGTTATGTGTGAAAGTGCTCAGCGTACACTTGGGATTGTAATAAAAAACACTAAGGATTTTTCTTCTCTTGAAGCTGTTAAAAAGTTATTTTTATATTTTGTTCGTAGTAAGCTAGAAAATTGTTCAATAGTATGGTCCCCTTTATATTTTAAGTATTCTTCCTTTATATTTTAAGTATTCTGATATGAACGAAAAGGTTCAAAGACGTTTCTTAAGATGTGTTAATTTTCGAGTACAGGGAGCGTATGTGTTTGGTGATATAACTAGTTTGTACAGTGATTATAACATTGAAACATTAGAATGTAGGAGAGATATTGCACCAGATACCTACCTTTATAAACTATTAAATAATTTGGTGGACGATATTGCATTTCATGGGGAAATGCAATTTAGAGTGCCATCAGTTACCAGGCAAAAAATGGTATTTTTGTTGATGCACCCAAAACAAATTGTTTTAAATATTCCCCATTATATCGTACGTATAGCTGGTATTACAATTATTGTTTGCACATTGATATATTTCATTTGTCCTTATTGTCATTTAAAGAATATATACAGACTTCTTTCTCAATATAGTATATTTTGTAAATAAATTTATTGCTACTGGTGTATCTACTTATGCGCACTTCTACTCTGTAAATGGATCTTTTCTGTTGAGTAATATAGCTTGTTATTGCTATTATCATATTCACAAACAAAGAGCAAGAGAAGACATTATTTTCTTTTAATCGTAACTGCCATATCAACTAGGTATAAAATTGTGATAAATTTTCGTAGAATTTACGATTTAAATTTCCAAAGGCTATATACAATCTATAACTAACAATAAATTATACTGACATAAACAAACCAACCCACCGCTAACTGCATGGCAACAAAATCAGTCCTCTCATATTCTCTCACTCATTTTAAAAATAAATTATTTTATTATTTTAATTTAATAATTTCCTTGATTTTCTTGTATTAGTATTGAAAACACTTAAAAATCTTCTTTCCCTTTATTTGGGTTTTCTACCACATGTACTATCCTCTTCAAAAACAAATCACCGAGCCTACAAAATAATAGAATTATTGGAAAAAACCTCTGCGCCTGTGACGTTTATTATATCGTTATCAACAATCATTTGCAAGCAGTGAACTACCGGCTTCTTTTTGTACCCCAATGTGTACATAGACCAAACATAATGGACATAATTTATCTAATTCGCCGACACTTTCAATAAGAAGAGCTTTTCTGGAGAAATTCACCTAGGCTATGATTTTGACAAAGCATTTTTCATTTAGTTTCTATATTTAGAGAACCTTTGCATTGTTCAGAAGATGCATTTGCATTTTGCAACATATAAATTTAACATTTCTTTCTGACACTAACAGTGCATTGTTATACCATTTTGATGTGATGCAAGTCTGCAACTGAAATCGGCCATTCGCTTGATCTACTATAGTGCTATAAAATACACAGCAGACTCACCAGCAATTATGGTGGTTAACGCGTGTTGAAACTAATTAAAAACATTAAAGCAAATAATAAAACCGCATGATTGGATTCATTTATTTATCATTATTTTAGTCATTAACGCCAAACAATGCATAAATCAAGTAACGTAACGTTAACAAAGCGCGCGTTTGGCCTGAGTATCACAATGGCGTAGGAGTCTATTTCTATTATATTTCCATCTACCACGAACATATGCTGAAACCTTACGTCAAGTCATAAGTTATTATTAAAGCCAGACCATCAAGAATTTCAAATAAATTTATTTACCGCGGCGCATTCGCCAATTTATAGAATATGCAATACGCTCATGGGTGCCGCAGGGCATATAAGTATGTATATTGTGCAATTTAGTACCTATTATTTATGAGGGCTATGACAAATATGATCACATTCTATTATGGAGAATGATATATTTTCAATAAACAGTTTTATCAGTGGAAAATTAAAATTCATGTGATTTGGCAGACGACGAATAAAAATGTGTGGATACATGGAATAATTTACCTTAATTGAATGCCAGAGGATCTAAATAATTTGAGGAGGGTATGTAACGAAGTATTTACATGAACCGTAAATGGAAATGTTTTACATGTGATATGTAAATGTGGCGTAATTAAACAACGCATCTGTATTGACATTACAATGGGATGAAAGTTTTTCATTTTATGTTAATTAGTGCTGTTATTACACAAAGCACCAGTGTGTAATGTAATTTAATATAAAATTATACATGAAATATAAGCGTGTAACTAAATATGACGTTTATGTGCTTTGAAATGGAATAAAACAACCAATTAGAGGATTAGAGAAGAATTTATTTTATTTAAGCGACGTACGTTAAATATTTTTCACATATTTTTATGTTCATTTCGGTTTATACACAGTAATCCAAAATTTTCTCCCGATATTTTTGTGGTTTCCAAACATAAAACGCTTAAAATTTAATTTGCCTCTTTCACTTTTTTCAAAATATTTCCTATTTCGTTGCCTACATTTTGATGCATCTTTGGCTCCGTTCCATTAATTATCCATGTTCAGTACTTTTTACCACAACTTTTCCCCCTACGTCTTTAAATACTACCATGGCCAAGTTTTGCAATACCATGACTAATTTAACCATACTGAACAATAATTCACTGGTCGGTCAGTTGTTTATAATTTTCTATTTAATAAACTAAAACTTAAAATCTATATTTAATATGTCAGCATAACAAATATGAATGAACATTTTCTTCACGTGAAATATGGGTAAATGGGGAAAAAAACGACGTCGATAATACGTCTTAAATAAGGCAGCCCAATCATAATGATGTATTAGATACAGAACGTATTTTCCTGAACAGGCAATTTAAAAGTAGATATTACGTTCCACTGTTGACGATAATAAGTAATATCCACCTAACTAGTTATCCTATGTCAATTACAGTCTGTCGTTCTCAAAAATAACTAATAAGTTCCACTAAAAGCTTTATCTATAACAACGATTTACTTATAAGTTATAAGTCGTAAGCACCAAAGACACAACTAAACACTAAACATCTATTATAGTGGAGAACTAGAAGTACATTATATAAAGGAAATAGTGTATCCACCCTTTCTCCTCGGCGTGATTTTTTACTGCCAGTCTGCGCCCATTCTACCTCGGAATATTTTAAACACCTTAAGTATTTTACGTTTTTAAAGAAAAAAAATTTCTTTTTTAACATGAATGTGTTTTTAAAATGTCTATAAATGATCTTTAGATTTGTCACGTATGACTTTCCTCGAGCATGAAATACAATATTATTGTATACAGTAGCTGTTAAATAACTATATATTAAAGATTTTTTCAATGAAAATTTTAATTTAATTTTTTTTAAATTTTATCGCCTTATTTAGATTAACGTTCTGGCGGAATTTAGCATTAGATATTCCACCACTTACCCATGACACATACACAGAGACAATTATACATCGACCACTCTCTACGACATTACCATCTGCCGCAGCTGAGACTCGAACTCAGGAGTGGTAGAGCAAGTAGCCTTGTTGACTCTCACACAACCTCGTCTAGTCTATATGTCACGACCGCCCTTTCGGAGGGTTGCAACTAGGGATCACTTGGCTAGTGAGTGAGGGGGATCAGGTTGTCAAAGTAGACCCGAAAGTATAACAGACATAGTTTATTTAATAAAATTAACAATGAGGCCACAACTACAGCCAACAAGCATAACAATCAGCATAATAATAGAAAACACTTTAATATTAAGGAGGTCTTACCAACAATAATCAATGACGAGGGATAATGTGCACTAGAGACTTTCACCACTAAAACCGAACCGGTACTAATCTTGAGATGAATTCTAACTCTCCACTTTCGCCTGCGTTAAACCAAATCGTATTTATAACTTTACCACATGCTTATTTAGCAGGTTACTTATTGAGTACAAGTTCATATTTCAAATGTGCTTTTAGAGGGCGGAATATTAAAACATAATATTTTTAGTCGCAAACTCCTCTATGAAATCCTTTTTTTTTTCTATAAGGAACGCAATCAGACTGCAACCAACAGCTACTCACCGGGCTATGTGCCCCACCGAGCGCTGATTTACAAGTTACCAGCCTGGCGCGTTAAGTTAATAATTGAATATTACCATCAAAACGTTAATGCTTCGATTGCAACAAACACCAGCCGAAAGACTGATCCTATTTAAAGGTCTGCAAGTGGTGTGTGACGACTGGCACGAGAGCTCCTTTAACTAGTATCAGTCTTTCGGCTGGTGTTTGTTGCAATCGAAGCATTAACGTTTTGATGGTAATATGCAATTATTACACTTAACGCGCCAGGCTTTTAACTTGTAATTCAGCGCTCGGCGGGGCACATAGCCCGGAGAGTAGCTGTTGGTTGCAGACTGGTTACGTTCCTTATAATAAAATAAGGATTTTATAGATGAGTTTGCGACTAAAAATATTATGTTTTAAGTACATATTTATTGTTTATTTTATTAATTGTTTAATTAATTTAATGACATGCCTCGTTCTTAATATTTGTTTGTTATTATTGCAAAGGAAAAAATTTAGAATTTGGAAAAAAGTAATTTGTACCAATACGTAACCTACTAAAGCAATTTTATAGTTTTCTAAAACTCAAATATGAATGAATGTCAAATGTGAATATGCCCTATGTAATACATTTCCCACCTTCTGGATAGAGCGGAACCTGCTCTAAAAAACCTTTAAGAGTAGTATACAGCTACTCTCTAAAACTCAAATATGAATGAATGTCAAATGTGAATATGCCCTATGTAATACATTTCCCACCTTCTGGATAGAGCGGAACCTGCTCTAAAAAACTCTTATGAGTAATATACAGCTAAAGATATCATGAAATGCACAATGTGTTAAAAAGGAATTGTTTGACAAATTACAACATTTTACCTAAAAGAAACAGAATGAGTTGTTCCCTCCTTTGGGGAACAAGCTAATATAACTCTAATTCTTGCTTATACTTAACATTATAAAAGAAAACGTTCATTCACTAACTGCAAAAGATATAGTCACCACGAGAAATAAAGTTTTAGGGGCATACATCATTTAACTGCTCTTAGCAAGTCTGGTATTTCAGTTCATTACTGGTTCAATGGTCGTGCATTAGAATTACTGAGCAAGTACTGGCGCCTCGTACACTTGACCTAGTGAATGCATAGGTTGTTGGCTGTGCTGGTTATCGACACTGATTCAACCTGTGCGATATCAATTTCGTTTGTTATTTATATATAGCGGTGTCCGCCTTCAAGGTCCATCCATCCATTACAAAAATGGCCTCTTGGAATTAGTTGAATATGGCGAATATAGAACCGCATGACTTCAAGGTATTCTTTCCCAATATTTTGAATTCACTAACGTTTTTCCTTCAGTCGAAGTTATTAAAACTTGTGTTATTGACTTCAATATTAAATGGGACCTATTTAGGTAAAAATAAATTTGTAGTGTCAAGAATGCTAAAGTGTATTCTGGTTTTAAAGTTAATTTAGAACTAAATTGGTAATATTTCCCTGATCAGGTTTAACAGGTTTAGGGAGAATATAACAATCTGTTTGGGAGAAATACTTGACTGTTGCTCTCAAGATTACAAAAACGATCGGGCTATAGGACAAAGACAGTAATCCTACGATCGCGTGTGTTTTCCTTTCAGCTGCTTAAAGCCCTGGATTTCAAAATTAAAATTGTGATTGGTGAATAACTGCTAGTGTTATTTTGAAGACATTTTATTTACAATGGTATGGTCAGAGTTGTATATCGACAATGTTTAATTATATTGATAATTTTTCCTTTTCTACTCTCTAAAACTGTAACACACCAGTATTATGTTAAATGAATAAATAAATACTGGGAGGGCAACAACGTATGAAACAGTCATTTCGATTAGCAGATTTATCGTTCAGAAGAATATTCTGGGAAAGTATGAATTTCTTTGGTTTATTATAGACACCTTCTCACATTAGGGGTTAATTTTGAGACTAATTTCGTAAATTTAATTATAGACAATTTTGGTAAGGCCAGATTTCGATTTTGGTACGGCTAGATTTTCGATTCGGCACAGTTAGATTTTAGGTACATAACTTAAAATCTATTCTGTTTTTGATTCTTGGATTTGGACTTTTGAATCATTTGCTATACTTTAGTACACGAATTGTGGCATACGAATTTGACCTAATTTACACTTTACGATTGAGAAAAACCCCTATCTAATCATTGCGAGGATTTCAACAACCAGAACCTCGATCCTTTAAGTCTGGTGTGTCTGGAAAATCTCCCAATTTTGTAAAAGTTATGTAACTGTTGTATCATTTTTCTGTGAATAATTGCTTAAATTAAATAATTCTTTTCCATAGCGTTAGCTTAAAAAACCTATTGCTATATTCTTAATATTTATTTTATTGTAAGATTTTTACCTTTAAATTTTCTTTGTATTGTACATTGCATATTTATTGTTATGATAAATTGTATTTGTTTTACTTGTTTTTCTTATTGTTCGCTCTCACTATAAGGATTCGTAAGATTTGGGACCTCGTTTGCCTGACCTGACTTTAGGTCGTAATGATAGTTAAGAGAATGTAATTATAATTCTCAGCTGTCATAAGAAGTGATATGTTCCGTGAAAATGTGGGTATATGCCAAGGCAAACATTACTATGAAGAAAGTACAAATACTGGCACAATACGGATATTTTTGGTGTAGTATCCCTAAGTGCTAATCCAGACCTACTCAACTAAGATGGTCATGTGATCTTACTCTTAACCATGAAACCCGTACTACTATCAGAGGAAATATACTGACCCAAGCAAAAATCACCTGAAAGTTTAGCAGCCACATGCAGAAGGAAATAATTCTGAGCTTCCTTCGTTTACTTACTATATAATTCTGAAATCTACGCGCGTTTGACCTCCTGAGTACCACAATAGCTTAGGAGTCTACTTCTATTATATTCCATCTACCATAAACACATGCTGAAATCTTACGTCAAGCTAATAAAGCCAGATTTTCAAAAATTTCAAATAAATATTATTTACAGCGGCGCATTCGCCAATTAATAGAATATGAAATCTCATGGATGCAAATAAACAAATATTGTTCAATTTATTTATGAGAGCTAACACAAATATAATCACTACTATCAGAGGATCAAATCAAACAAAAATCCGCTGAAAGTTTAGCAAACCACATGCAGAAGAAAATCGCTCGTTTACTTACTATGTAATTCTAAAATGCAAACTTATTTGCGCCTTTTCAGTATATACCTGCGCCAAAGGTTGAAGTAACCTATCTGTTATGTCGAAAAACAGAAGAAATACTAGTTATTCGAAATTTTCAAAGTTTAACCAAGAATGATTTGAGTTAATTTGAAATAAACCAGATAAATATTTAATTTATTATACACCGTGCATAATTAGATTGGAGAGCTTTGTACCAAATCTCGGCTATTATCGCAGAAACTACGTGGATACGTGACTTGCAATATGTCAAAAGTAATGAACATATGATAATTATGTACTCAACATGAATCACTAATATCTGTAGTGGCTGCATGGAACGGATATGTAATGAAGTGCTTTGTGTTACAAGAGACGTCTATGAATTTTAATGAAATTTGTTAATCAAAGGTAAAACGATAAATATTGTTCGGGTATTTTAATTTCAAACATAATGAAGTTCATTTTGTTAATGAAGTAAATACGTGCAAGCGACGACATTTAATTGGTTTCTATTGGAATTAATGTGGTAGTGCGGATTTTACATAGCGTAATAATTTTTATATAAATTTTTATAGTCCGTGCATGGTTTAACGGTCTTAAAAATATAGTACATTTTTTCATAGTAAATGTCATTTACGTAACTGTAATTACAATGATTTTCTTTGGAATTTCCTATAGGCCGAGAGATAACTGTGATTAATTTATTAAGATGAAAAAAATGCAATAATTGCACAAATGAAGACCTACATCAGATATTGTCTTGAAATTCATGCAAAGATTTATTTTGTGAATTATGAGCAGACTTTACAGCTTCCTACCTACAGTTAAAAAGTAAACGTAAACTAATATTTCTGTGCTACGACTTTTGGAGGGGGTTTCTAGAAAGTACCGGACATGCTTAGAAAACTTAAGGAAATTAAGATAAACCTTCCCAAATGTGGAAAATATAAATAATATGAATACAGAACAAATTATTAATAAGATGTGTAGTGATGTAGCTGAAGATCTCCCCCCGCTCCAATATAATATGAAGAGGACCTCCACAGAATCACCTCCAATTTTGTTGATCAAAAATCGTTAGATAATAATAATAAATAATAAATAACACCACAAGTAATTACGACCCCCTATATCCCGGAAGGCTCTATAAGAGCCTTATTTGGGAGGGGGTTACACATTTAGAGACAAGGGATACACACCCAATATCCGTGTTTATTGGAAAAATCCCTCTCACAGTATTTTTCACTGCCACGACCGGAGATCGAACTCGGAACTTTTGGGTGAGAGGCAAGTGCGCTCACCTCTCCACCACCAGTCATGATGTACACAATGTTTTTGTAAAATTTAAGCATCTTAAATATTGATTTTTAAGATTATATAAGACTTCGTCATATTTAATTTTGACACTATTTTCGGCTCATAAATTTTGTCCCCGCATTTCGGATCCAGCGGGCCCGTCCGCTACACCGCTGGAGATGTGTGAGATACAAGAAAGGGGCATTCAATGTCATTGTAATTAATATAAATGTATCTAAAAAACAACTCGAGTTTATAGAATTGCAGATGAGGAGAATACCATAAAAGAAATACTTAAAGGTATTAACGTAGATGTTAAAAGTATTAATGCGTTTCGACTTGAATATGATACAAACAAAATTAGACCAGTAAAGTATGTTTAAACAATTCGGATATGGCTTCAAATATCTTGTAAAATGAAAATCGAATCAAGGCACCCAGTATCAAACTTTTTAATGATCAAACATAAGCACAAAGAAGGTTGGTTGGGCATGAAAAAACAATGCAGCCACAAAGCCTTCCACATTTTCTCCTTCCCTTGATAACGAGTATGAAAACAGTAATTCTCATAAATTACATTTTTTGATGGTTTTAAACTTCTCCAATACTGTTTCAAAATTACCGGATTCAACAGCGGTCAACTTAAGTGATTGATATACAGCTTCGTCCTGCGGCCCCATAAAGTAAATTAGCGAATTAACCTGATTCCCATTTGATTTTGTATTCAGACCTGATGTGCTTCCAAATCTCATAAATGCCACAGCTGGAAAGAATTTAAATTTAGAATAAACTTAGTGACAAATGCTCCTAAAACTAAAAATATAAATAACTATGAAAAGGAAATAGATTAATATAATTATGATTCAAAAATGAGGAAACCTTTAAAACAATTGATACAAAATTATCATCACATCAAATTTAGCACAAATGGAAACCTAAACTTAAATAAAAATTTATTTGACAGATATTTTGTACATAATATTGCAGATATTTCAAAGTAAATTATCAGCAAAGCAAAATGGACATCAGATAACTGTATCATAGTTGGAGTTCGTTTTAGTAGTTATAAATTAGTAACAATAAATAAACTTAGGAATATCATATTTCTCATAATAATAAATAAATAAACCTCATAAATTAGTCAACCCCCAATTCCTGAACCCGATAGCACGATGCCCGTTCGATTAATCGCTATTGCACCTCGCGCCTTAACTAACGCGGCTAATGGCTAGAGATGTCGCTATTGGCTAAACAAATAATAATGATAATACTAATTATAATAATAATACTAATAATCAAAATGAAATCTCTTTAAGGCAGCACGGAGAGCAGCCGATGAACTTGGTCTCATCTTTGACGTCGAGCGGGTAAACCCCAACTCTGTCACTGAGTTGGAACCCGCTCGACTAAAAGCCCACATTAGAGTTGCAGAAGACAACATCCTTCTGCAGCTCCATAAGGATAAGCCATTACGCGGAGTCTTCTATAAAAATATAGAAGACCTCGGCTTATCCGAAAGGCTGACCTTCGCCTTTTTAAGGTCAGCCGGGCTGAAGTCTGAGACCGAGGGATTCATAATGGCTTGCCAAGATGGTGTATTTAACACCCTCGTCTATCGACGTCGTGTCATGGGTATGGAGGTCCCTGATGTCAGCTGCAGGGCCTGCCGCAGGGCGCCGGAGACTGTAATACACTTACTGTCGGCTTTCCCGACATACGCAGTCTCGGCCTATATTCACAGACACGACGGAGCATTACGAGCGCTTTACTAACATCTAAGACACTCGTATGGGATAGACGAAACACCAGTGCTGCCTTACGCTCCGGGGGATATTGAGTCCGTTGTGAGGAATGAGAAGTGTCTAATTTATTGGAACTACTCGTTTCCCACCGTCAAGCAAATACAAGCCAACAAGCCGGACATAGTACTCCTCGACCACCACCTCAAGACAATGTATGTCGTGGAATTCTCAGCTCCCGCTGAGAGCAACATTGTCTTGAAAGAGGAGGAAAAACGGACAGAATATCGAGATTTGCTCTTCGAACTCCGCAGGCTTTATCCAGGCCATTCTGTTAAAATAGTGGTACTGATTATAGGAGCCCTCGGTGGAATGAGACAGACGCTGCTTTCAGAACTAAAGATTATACCGGCATGCCGAGATTCGGCAGAGATCTTAGCCGGCAGAATGCAGAAGGCTGTCATCCTCGGTTCATTGCGTCTAATCAGGGCACACGATTCACGGACCCGGTAGTCACTCACCCCACGGGCGTGGTATCTGGTACCAGCTCCCCTCTGTCAGGGTCGGAGCCACAGAGTAGGATGACTGGTTTTTGTAAAAAGAAAAAAAATCAAATCACATTGAAAATTCTAGAAAGGAAGTGCATAAACAACTACAAAACCACGGTGACGTAAACATGTTCTTGGGCAATCAATCAGAATTTCAAAAAATAGTAATAAAAATACCAATTTTATAGTAAACAAAGCTATTAAAATATCAATTAAGGAGAGTCTTCATCAGCCTAAGCTTTTGATGTTATTTTTTGTTCATAAATACATTATAACAAGATCACCGTCAATCTGACTTAAATCGATTGTAAACCTAATTTGATTGAGCTACATCAAAACTTAGCAACTATCGATTGGCATTTTCCATTTAATATTCAGAAAGCAAATTATGCTTTATGAAAAATATATGTCGCTTTAGATTCAAATATTCCTGACATTGTAATCAAAGATAAAGGTTACCCGCATTGGCATAATTACAATAAAATTAAAAGTGCTAAATTTAAGACATTCTTGCATTTGAAAAGTTTAATTTGGTAAAAATCTATATCATAGACAAGTTGATGTTCAATATATGAAATATTGCGGCGACATTGAAAACGATGTTAGAATCAATCTCAATAAGTTTTGGCCCTATGTCCATAGTAAGAACACTATCGCTACGGAGACTCGAACCCGAGACCCCTTGATCTCAAGCCTAACACGTGAAGGCTGTGTATGATGCTCTGGCTCATTAGCATCGTTAATGTATAATTTAATGTTCACTCCGCCTTATTTGCGTCAAGGTTCGCATAAATTTGTAAGTAGTGTTAGTGTTGTTTCTTATACAAACTATAAATATATCGTATAGTCAAATAGTGAACAAATTATTTTAATATAAGTTTTTCTATTTCACCCATTTATTTGCAAAATTTTTGCTTTAGTTTATGCAGAATTTGATTTTGAAATAATTACATTTTTAGGCATTCTTATTCTTGAGAAAAATATTTTTATTTTGGATTTTCACTCTGATGCGAAAAGTAAACTAAACTTTATATGTCACCGAGAGGTTTTTGACAGTAGGAACTTATGAGTTTATATTCATTTAACTTCTGGAAGATGTTTACTCAGTAGTGAATATTTAACATCTTTTATATACGACTAATAACAATATATGCTCTATATGTGTCAATTTTGTCATATAATGCCATACATTATTCACGCAGAGATTAATGGTGAGGGAATAATGGATCATTATTCTCTTTCACAGAACAATAAAAGACAGTACTTAAATCATAATGTCTTTGAAAATTAAAACAGCTACGGAAACCATTTTAAAACAAAACGGCAATATAAATAAATAATTATCAAAAATCGGTTATGTTTATTTATTGTGCGATTTTAAGATGGAAAGTGTGAAACTACCAGATATTCTTCAAAAAGCGGAAGCAACAACATCTGCATTACTGCCAGAAAAGTCAAAACGTTTTTACGACAAAATGTATAGAAGGCTCATGGACTGGCATATTCATTTTAGGAAAGCGTATTACTGGCCTATTTTGCCGAATTAGGAAAAAAATATAAATCTTCTTCATTGTAGTCATACTACTCAATTTTGAGAAGTATTTTAATATTAAAACACAACGTGAATATGGAAAAATATAGTAAACTGAGTTCTTTTTTGAAAAGAAAACCAGAGGGCTACCAAGCAAAGAAATCTAAAACATTAATCCCTGAAGAAATTAAGAAATTTATTTCAGAAGCAGCGGATGAAGTTTATCTTTTACATAAGGTAATAATTATCGTAAATTACAAGTATTTCTAATCTAACGTTAGAATTTGTTATATTTTATATTAATTACCGGAATTATGGGTGCCTGTCGTTCTAATGAACTCTATGAAATGCGTATAGAGAATGTGAAAGATTGTAGTGCGTTATTGATAACTATACCTAAAACAAAAACTAAGGTTACAAGAAAATTTACCATTAGTAATCAATTTATAATATTGTGAAAAAATATATGAATCTTCGCCCATCTCATGTAGTAATAAATTATTTTCTTTTAAATTACCAAAAATTTAAATGCACTATTGGTAAAAATAAATTTGCAGTCATAGGAAGACAAATAACAATGTATTTGAAATTACAAAATCCTGCTAGTTTACAAGCCACTATGATCGAAGATTTTCGGCTACTTTGTACATTGACGGGGGTGGCGATATAGCAGACCTGAGGCTCATGGATACTGGAATCGACACAGGTAGCCGAAGGTTATATCGACCAATCTCTAAAATATAAGTTGACCAATACCGAAGCCTCCACCTCGAATGCTACTATGATGAAAAAATATTACTTTTGCAGATAGTAGTTCTAATTATATTAACATTCCATCATCTGTTCAATTTATCAATAGTAGCAACATTAATATACATTTTGCTGCAAAGTAAAAAGAATGTATCATGTTTTATTTCTAAAAATTAGTCGTAAATAAAGTATAGTATACAATTCGCTATGATGAATACTGTTATTCATTATAGCATCGTATAATATACTATTATTTGAAGGTGTTGTATAACTTATCATCTAAATATCAATTTTTTGTTAAAACAGTGTATAACAAATTTCCGTTTTCAGTTTTATTTATTAGATCCTGCACGTACAATTTTAATAGATTTCATAAATAAAAGAATTTATATAAAGATAAGCCTTAAAACGATATCTGTTTTATCCATCTATTATTGAAAATTTGGGAACAAAGTCTTTAACCTATTTTTGTTGTTATTTCCTATGCTTTGTCATCTATATATCATGGAATAGAGACCAGGTCACAGCGTCCCTGAAACCCAGTTCTTTTTACTGCAACAATTGATCTGTTTTGGAGTCGGTCCTAATGGCGCCATGCTACGTCCTCACTGGCGCCAAAAAGGACGCCGCCGTAATGTCCGGAGCTTTTCCTATCCAAGAATTAATCGCATCATACTATTTTCTATTTCGTTTCAAATCTTATTCGTAGGTAGATTATTATAAACCTTGCCAAAAGCAGTGCTTTGTCCAACATTTATTTATTGATAAATTTGTTTTGCATTCTAATTATTATTTGATTAGTAATTGTATTAATGCCTTTATTGGCTGTAATTACCTAACGTACATTCAATATAAAAATTTAATGAAATATTATTATGATTAGATCAAATTAATTTAGCTATCAGATAATAAGCATAAACTATGAAATACAATTAATGACTGTGTTTCTCTGCTTAATTTTAATTATTAACATTATTGTTTAAATTAACATTAACCAAATCCTGGGGAACATAATTTTATAAGGTAGTGCGCGCAAAAACAAAATTTAATAATCGTAAAATGAAAATTTGTTGCTTGCTATTTGTTACATGGCCTATGTCCATTTAACAGTTTTATATAAAAACTAATGCTTTGGTTACATTTAGCACGATCTGTATAACATTTTTGTTTCAGTTTTTGTAAGTGAAACTGTTTTCAACTAACAGAATTTATTACACATATTTATATATCTTAGGAACTCAGTCATTTTCTACACTATTATGTATTTCCGTTCTAGACAGCATCCCAGGAAACAATTAATTAACAATTTTCTACAAAACATTTATTTACATCAGATATCTATATTTCAATTTTTATATTTTTGTTTACTATGTAAGTACATATGGTTATTTTCCTTACCTTTTTTCGTTACTATATATAGTATATCTTATAAGATGTAATATATTTACTGAGTTATCACAATACGTTTTAATATTTATTTGCAGCTGTTCATATTGTTGGTTATGTACAAAATAGAAATTACAAACTGAGGTAAAGGCAAATCAGCTGGTATGGAAATAATAAAAACTTTTATTATAGATTCCTTTTATCGATCATATGCCACTATTTTAGTTGTAAGTGGACTTCAGTAATTGATATTACAATTTTTATATCCCAGTCAACAAGTGTTTAACATACAGGTCATTTCATTTATTACTCATTTAAAATTTAATTCATCTTCAATTTTTGTCTTTGACGTAATTTCAATTATTTTTAAAATAAATATGAATTCAAGGTCAATTCTTTTTAATTTAGTAAGTAGTTAAAATACTATATGTACCACATGGTTTTAAAAAATAATTTTTCTTCTTTTTAATTTTTTTGGCAATTTATAGTTTTTATGAAATCAGCTTAGATGCTTATATACCTATACATGCTTACATGCTTAGATGCTTAAATTGTTTTGTATATATTTAAATTCTAACATGCTTAGAATATTTACATGCTTAGATTTTAGATGCTTATATACCTATACGTGCTTACATGCTTAGATGCTTAAATTCTTAGATATTTAAATTCTGAGATACTTATATACTTAGATACTTAAATTCTTAAATATTTATATATATTTATATGTACTTATATGTTTATGCACATATATACTTATACATTTCTGTAAACGTTTCTGCATAGCTTCTTCATTCCTGCATAGCTTTTGCACAGCTTATCTTCCAAAAAGATAAAATTTCGTTAACTTTTAATAAACCACATAGTTGGTTAATTTTCCGACAACTTTCACCCCATTTCATTGAGAGACGTAAATTGTCCAGGAAACTTTAGAATCCATTCTTGCAACAAGAGACAATTGTGGGCATGGATTGCTGTTCCAGAACCAGTCACCTCAACAATAATCCATCTAGGATACTGGTATAAATTTGTGATATATATATATATATATATATATATATATATATTAAATTTCAATTTGTCTTTATAAACCGATTTATCTATTATTCATGTAATATATTTTAACATTCATTTCAAACAATCTTTTTATTTCTTTTACCAACAATTTCAGTCTGATGTATAGTAGACTGGTTATTCGAGAAAAAGAGACAATTCTACTTATTTTACTGTAGATGGTGTCCAATTTAACATCAACTTTTCTTTTTCTCTTTTTCTCTTTTTCTCCTTTTCTCGAAATAAACAGAAATCTGTCGCTTATGCTGTACATATCAGGAAGGGTAAGTTTCTCCACTCTTACGAATACTCTGGACCCACGGCTCTCTGCTCCGACTTAAACCAGCTAGTCGTCCGCATATGTTGCCTCAATAATTTCTCAAAAATAAATAACAAGGGAAAGGAGGTAACATTGTGACTCATAATGATAATAATATATTTATTGACTTTATGGTCAAGAATTGTTAATAATGCCATTGTTACATGGCCTGTGTCCATTTAACAACTTCATAAAAATTATATATTTATTTATACTTAGCGATCTGTATAGCATTTTGATTTATTTTTTGTAAGTGAGACTACCTCAAACTAACAGATTTTTTTTTGTATCACAGCTAAATTTCTTTACATTTGTTTATAGATTTATTTTTGTATCCCAGGAATACAGTCATTTTTTTTAAACTAAATTATGCACTTCTGTTACAGCTGTTCATATCATCAATTGTCTCTACCATACCTAGAAAATATTTACAATTTCTTTTTTAATATTTTTGCTTTGTTTATTCTGTATTCTGTACTCAACATATAAATATTTATCTTACCTTTAAAACTTCTTCCAGGCACACATATTATATATTGTATTTACTGGATCATCACAATACAGTTTGAAAACTTATCTAATAATATGCATAATTGTTACATGGCCTATGTCAATTTCAATAATTTGTAAATATTTTATTAACGAATTTTTATTTTTTTAAATAAATTAAATTCAATTTCTTCAATTCAATAAGTAACTAAAATACTTCATGCAACCATATGGCAATAAAATATTTTTTTCTATCTCTTTTGGTAATTTAGTTTACAATCAGCAAAAATATATTATCTAATTTAATGGTTTACTTTAAGGAGCAACTTTACAACTTGATATATCAATTATAATTAATTTAATAATTATCAATTTGATTTATTTATTTGACAACCTGTTGTTCATTATCAAGCTTGCTTATAAATTCAACTGGAAGTTTAATGTACACAAGCTACTTATCTTCAAAATAATATTGAGTATATTATTTAACCAAACCACCAGATTTGATATTTTTTCGGCATTTGTTAAAGCGTTTAAACCTGCATTTCTTTATTAATTAATACAAGAATCGACTAGACTAGAAGCTATTTTGCAATCTTCATAATCAAACTTCCTTTGGAATCGAATTTTGCCTTGCAAGTAAATAAATTGCCAAAAATATTTAGATTGGATGCTCTGAGACAATTATAATCTGAACTGCAGTACTAGGACTTCCCACCTTCAACTACACCCAATCTGGAATCCTAGAAAATTGGTATTACATCCTCGATTATTTTCTTGTATTAAATTCTTTTTCACTGATACAATTTTTTGATACAAAAATTTCACCCAAAAATATTTTTAAACAAACTTATATATATTTTCTTTAAGATTAACTGTTACATTTCAATTTTACAAATTACCTTTTTAAAATTCATATTGTAAAATTTAATTATTTATATAGTATATTTTATTATTCATCTTATTAATTATTTCTTTTATTTACCATAAATTTCAGTCTTGCATAGGAGACTGGTTTTAAGAGAAAAAGTGACAAATCTATACTAATTTTTTACTATAAATGGTGTCCAAATAATATCAATTTTTCATTATCTCTTTTCCCCAAATAAAACAAAATTTGCCCTATATGTCACACACACAAGAGGGCAAGTTTCAAATCTCTTGAAATTTCTCAGAACCCACTACTCTTTGCTCCGGCTATAATCAGCTAGTCGTAAGCATATGTTACTTCGTTTATTTGCCCAAATAACCAAAAGGGGAATAAACAGGTAACGAAATGTCAACAGTTCTTACTTATTTGGTTATATCTGCAATTTAACAATGTCGTACCATAAACATTTGTTATTGAATATTAAAGATTTCTTTATCGATTCTATACCAGTTCAGTAATTTCATCGTGAATAGAAACTTAACCAGAAAAGGAATGCGATTATAGTGCACTTCTAAATCGATTTAATTTAGTCGCTCATCAACAGATGGTGAGACGCTCGTAAACTTTACAGTATTCATTATCTTTTAGATAAATATATACGTACTTAGTTTGTACATTGGCACGACAGTTAAGACTGTGATATAGAAAAGTTTACCTTATTAATTAAACATCCGAATTAGCCATTCGCCTTCCAAATCTGTCCTGATTGACATCTACGAGCTATTCTGTTGTGAGATCTTTGAGTAATACTTTTTATATTCTATATCCACATTTCTTTATTTGCTAGAACATCATACAGTTCGCAATCAGCAAATTTTCTAACTTACTTAATTATATTAAATATAGTATATAATCAAAACGTTAGAATTGATAACTTATTTTTGGCTGATGCTAATATGTCTTTAGTTTTTTCTTAATTATATCATTAATTAATATCTTGTTATGCAAATCACCAAGAATCTGTAAGAATACTACATTAGAAGCTATTCTATGTTTCTTCAAATACACAAGGCCACTATCCTTTGGAATCATGTGATTCCTAGCGACAGAAATAAATTTTCTAACGTTTAGATTCTGTTTTCCCCAAACAAAACAAAATTGTTCTTTTATAATGTTAAAGAACACGATAAAACCCTCGAAGTACTTTTCAAAACTGTAACAAAATCCGAAACATTTTGCATGAAAAGCGTGCTTCACGTAAAAATATCGTTGGAAGAGGTTTTTTTATATTTTTAATCATATTTTCGCTCTACGGAGCGTTTTTGATGCAAAAATTTCAATAACTCATCAAGGAGTGTAATTTTAGAAAGTGTAGTAAATGTCGCTCCACGGGGACGTAATGTCGCCCCGACCACCAAAATTTAGAAACAGTAACAAAATTTGAAATTTCAAAATTAAAAACCCTCTTACGAGTCCACGTTGTTAAGCACTGCAACTCATGCGTTGTGTTAAATATGACAAGTTAATCCAGTCTCTAGTCAGAGTATATCGAGAGTTTTAGCGAAAATAGCCTTTAGCGACAAGGGACCCCTATCATTTCCTAGCAGTCGATTTTGACGGGAAAATGATGGGTTTTAACGGGATTTGCCCTAAACCGGTTCCTCAGAGACTCGGTGTCAGAAAAGTATAGTTACCATGTACTCATATGTGCATGGGACCGCCTTGCCTGAACGTATGAAATTGTAATTGCAAAATATAATTCAAAGTCGTTGAGATTCAAGCATTTTTAAGCTCCGAGGAGCGATCAAAATTGATATTGAACTGTAAATACGTAGGCAAGCAAAAGCCCACCAAAAAGTTATAAACATTGAACTTTTCTTGAATCTTTTTGTGTAATCGTTAGCTCAAAAAACCGCATATTGGATGGTAGTTGGTACATTATAATTCGTTCCCTTCCTCACCATGTGTTGTGCACGGGCCAGACTATAGTTTGTCAAAAACATTTTTCTTGAAGTTGTTGTAAAACATGAATTTTTAAAGAGATTTAATATATATTTTTGAACTTTATATTGTCTTTTTCTTGTGTTTTCAAAATTCCCTTTCAGGTTTAATTTTAAGAAAGTGTTAATACTTACTGTGATATTTATAGTGTTACGACGTCCAATTGATACCATCAGTGAAGCAGTTAAGCATAAACGAACAGTAAGTATAAATTTTGTATTATTCTCCGTCTGAAACAGTCGTTTTGAACCCTTATTTGTGAACGTTAATATTCATTTTTGGAAAATATATTAGAAGTCCTTCAGACACAAAATATGGATCGTTCACTATAACACATACACAAAAATGTAAGCTTTACCTCTCTTATAACTTCACTGAACCTACGACCATTTGCCCTGGCTTAAACCAGCTAGCCGTTCACATTTGCTACTTTGTTTATTTGTCATTTTGACACAAGTAAAATAAACAGGTAACAGCATTAGTCTCGTCCAAGTCGCCATTTAACACTATTCGCTCAACAAATGAATGAATGTGCAGCATAAAATATTTGACATTCTTTTACAGGGCAACCTATATGTATTTGATACTTTTCAATAACTATTCAATAATTTATTAAATAATAATTTAAATTTGCAGAACCTCTCAAACATTTTAGCAATTTCTAAGGCAGTTGATCTGTTAGTAGTTATTCACAAATTAAATTTAAAAATTTTTTCAACTACATGTGTATTTTTTGTTTCTTTGTCTTTTTCATCTTTTTGTTTCACTTTGTTCTGCCATTTTTCTTATCTGCTCATCTTGGATGTGATGCGCTTAACATTTTATAATGAACAAATAGTAATAATAATAAATTTAAACTGCTTTTTTCCTTTGCTATTAATTTGAAGTAGAACAACCATATTTTTTGAAAGTAAATTGCTTTTCTCATCTAAAAAGCCATGATTCTGGATACGGAAATTTGTCCCTCCTTTAGGAATTCCACTTTCAAATATTGCAATAGGCTCTAGAATCTTTTTACAGTCATGTCTAGAAAACTTTCTTACAACTTTTTTCGCTAACTCTAATATCTCATTTGCTGTACATTATAGTACGTCATGGACTGTGACATTTATAGTCCATGTTAAAAATTTCGTTTGGTTGAGTGGGACGAAGTTCTTATAAAATTATTTTGTTCTTCAATCTATTGTATGAAATTATATATTTTCTATGCAATAAACATTTTTCAATTTTAATTTACTAAACAATAGTGCCAGTTGGAAGCAAATTGACTTCATCGAAATCATTTTAAAATACTACTTCGACAATCGACCCGACTTTTAGAAAGCGAGACATTTATTTGAAGAATCGATTTTTTTTATCTTTGACCTTTATATCTTATAACGCCGACACTATATCGATATATTCTGGTGATGTTCAAAATGATGAAGTAAACTATTTAAAGAATCAGTGCCATTATTTTTCCGAAGAATGCCATTTTTCCACCTAAAGATAGTATTATATCGAAAAGATGTATAGATGTGTAGCTTCTTTAATCCTGTCAGAGAAAGTCCAAAATGACACCAGGCGACGTCGTATGAATCTATTTATTATATTTAAAAATATATTATAATCTTTAATAAATGCAACAAATTTTACGCATACAGTACAGTCTTTGCATAGTAAATATTATCATCATTATTACCTAGAATATACATATCCGTCGTGATAACGAAACCGGCATCAAAAAATTTATCATTATAGAAAGTTTTGACTACCACATCTAGTTTGGAATAAATTACACAACTCTAAAAGGTTGTTCTGCGACTACGAAATTGTGGTAGTATAATTCCGCACAAGGAATAGTTCGGAGTTTGTTTATTATTCTCATTTAATCAATTTAAAAAAGTGAATTACTAACATACTAAAAAGTTATCAATTTTTGTTCTTCCCATGCTTTCATATCTAAATTTAAATTCATTTATTCAAATTTATTTTCTCATCGTAGTATACAATTACTCACAAATAATAAACCTTGCATAAAAATATAATACATAATGATTAACCGCCTAAATAGAAAATGTTTTTTCCTAGGTCTAACCATTAACAGAAAATTTAAAAAATTGTAATATAGCAAACAAAAAGTAAAATGAAGAGAGAGAACAAGCAATGTAATAATAAGTATAAAAAGTATTTAAATACAAAAAAATCAAATCTAATTAACACAAGTCTCGAATTAAGTAGGACAAGAAGAAAGAGAAGAAATAAAAGTGATCTGATATTTAAATTAGGGCAGATGTGGATTAGAATTTGACTAATTGCCTAGTACGCAGAAAAGCTATATGCATAAAATATTACTTATTTTATTAAAATTGTTATTTATGAAGAATCTCAGTTTCCTTTTAAACCTGATGTGGTTTTTATATTTTTTAATTCTATAGGTAACAAATTGTATATTTATGGTACATAATAGAAAACAATTTCCTGAAATAAGGAATTTGAATCTACTGCTCAGTTAAAGCCCTGGTTTGAATAGTTTGAGGCAAAATTTTTAAGTCATTATGTTGTTTATACACCCACAGCACACACTGGTAGGCATAATTTTTTTTAATACTAAATAATCCAGTTAATAATTGGTATGATGAGGAAATATAGAGAGGCTGTGAAAGTGAAAAATGATGCATGGAAAAAGCACTAAGACGAGGCACAAGAGCTAACTAGGTAGAATATAATAGTAAAAGAAGATTAGTAAACCGAATCTGCCGGAGAAAAAAACCTGAAGAAATGAATAGAAAAGTGGAAGAAATAATAGAAAGTAATAAAAGGTCTGTAAGCAGAAAGTTTTGCAATAACGTTAAAGAATATACAAAAGAATTCACACTACGACTAAACATATATAAGGACAAAAACCGAAAGAACCTAACGGAAAAGCCGTATATACTCAGAAGATGGAAAGAATATTTTGAAAAGGTACTAGGAGAACATCAACGACAGGAAGTGGAGAATGAAATGACATACTATAGTGCAGAACCGGAAGTAGAACCATCTACGTATGAGGAGGTAAAGAAAGTAATAAAAGACCTGAAAAATAGGAAAGCCCCAGGTGCAGATGGAATTGTAGCAGACCTAATAAAGAATGGAGGAGAGGAACCACGGAAACAAAAGCACAAATGATAGTACATATTTGGGAGCAAGAAAATATGCCAAAGGACTGGAAACTAGGAATCATCCTCCCAATACACAAAAAAGGTAATAAGTCTGTTTGTAGTAATTATAGAGGAATAACACTACTTAATGTCCCTTATAAAATATTATCGGGGGTGATCCATAATCGAATGACACCCTATTCAGAGGAAATACTAGGCGAAAACGAGAAGAGGTGGATAGACGATTTTGAAGAAGATCTAAAAAATTTAGGAACAGGAAACTGGAGCAGAATAGAGGTAGATAGAGACAGATGGAGGAACATAGTTGAGCAAGCCAAAACCCACCAAGGGTTATGAGCCAAAAGAAGAAGAAGAAATAATCCAGTTGAATATATTTTTGGCCGTTATGCAAGGAATTTTTATATAAACCAAACCATATCGTGATGCAGTACCTAATTGTAGATTCAACCATAGACCATAATCAAATTTCTTACATTAAGAATCTTTCGTAATTGGTAAAATTTGTATATTAATGTTCTTAATCTTGATGTGAGATAGTCTATATGCTCTTTCCATCGTAGATATTGGTCTAACATAATTCCAACGTATTTAGTATAGCTTATTTTGTGAATTTCGCAATTTACCAAATCAATACAATTCGTTTTATGGTTTGCTTTTTAAAGGTTGATCAATAACTGTTAAAGAAAAAGTTATAAATTTAATTTTAGATAAGAACGGCCAAAATTTAACCAGTTTTGATTTTTTTAGGCCAGCTTCCGCTTTGTTACACACTGCACTATAGGAGTCATCCTCAAATATCAAAACTTTATCATCTGCATAAGATATGCAGTTACCGTTTATAGAAAGTACACTTAAATTATTAATGCAAATTAAAAACGATTCAGGTCCTAACACAGTACTATGAGGTACCCCCGTGGTGACAGGTAGATGATTAAGGTGTTATTGATTTTTACAACTGAAAAGTTACAATGTAGAACCCCTGACCCCAATTTCATCGAGTCTTTCAAATAAAATATTATAGTTTACAATGCCAAACGCTTTGGCTGAATCCAAAAAGATAAACACTTACTGTTTCTGTTTAAACTTTGAACAATATTATTAATTAATTCTAAAATAGCATGTGTTGTATTTATGTTTTTCTGAACCCAAACTGATTTTTTTTAATATACTATTTTCTTCAATAAAATTTATTGGTCTATGTTTTAAGCCTGAAATACTCCTATTGCAGAAACTGAACCGCGCCATTTTACACTACTTCCTTTTTAAATTAACGTTGTTTCAGATATTTTTTATAATATTTGTTTGTTGGATGTGGCTGTAAATAAAGGCGTTTATGCTATATAATTTTAGCAGACAACTTGATTTTTCTTTTTTTGAAAATTTTAAAGTTCAGAGAGAGCGAGTATACTTTTCCATTGCGCAGCCATCACAAATAATCCAATCAATCTAGCTTTTAATTCACTGTATGGTGTTAGGAGCTCATATTGAACATTCATTGTACCAAATCTCCCGGTTCATTTTTACGTATTTTTTTATTTTCAATTAAAAGTGTCGGTACGGTACCTATTTTTTGTTCATCTAAGTTATAGTCCTTATAAGTTCTACCTTATTTATGCGGCAAATTTAATGCAGTGCGTACTATATGAAAAGTCCTTGGTGATTCGCGGTTCAAACTCCAATGGAAGAAGCGGATTTTTAAGAAATTTCATCAAATTACATTGTCAACCACATTGCTCTGGGTATGTTGTTATGCTTAATAATAATTTAGATTCTAATGATACAGACTCTCATTCTCCACTTTTTATAAATAATTATTACAAAAGTATTTCAATATTCAACAAGTCATTTGAAAATCATACTAAAAACATGTAAATTAAATATACATAATCCAAACTAAGGATTTATTCGAAAATAATGCCCTTTTGAGATGTAATTGCAATCCACAGAGTTTAAGAGCAATTATAATATGTCTGACCTATATTTGTTAGATTTTCAAAACAATCCCTATCTAACCGCCGCTTTATATTTTCCCTGTTTGTTTTGATTTATGGGATTCACATTGTACTTTTATTAAAGTATAAGTACCTAGCTACTTCCAAATGCTCTATCATAGAAATAAGAGCGTTGTGGCTAAAGAGGATTTTTATTGAATAAACTTAATATTAAACTATTTGTACCTCATATCAACATTTTATTCTCAGTTTACAAAAACAAATCAAAATATTCTATAGTACACATATTACATATGCTTCCATTAACCTACATAAAAAAGTAATAACTGTTTGAATATTAAACATTATTTCAGTTTAATTTCGAACTGTTGAAACCGAAAAATTCATCACTATGATTTATTAAATCCGGTTCGAATAACAAACCAAATAATGTAGGTAATTAGTATACAATGTCAGTGCGGTGTGTGATTTACTAGCCATATTAAAAACGACATCAACTATTTCGCTGGAAATATTTCATGATAATGCATTAACTGAGGACATAAAACACACTTTTCAACGTTTGTCTTTATTTTTCCCTATCGGTTCTGGCATTATACAGCGGACTGTTTGCGAGATAGCAAGATGCTAAATAATATCGCAAGGATGAGTTTATTTGCCAAGAAGTTACGTCTAATGTAAAGATCGAGTTTCTTGCCGCAGTCAGAGATGCCAATGTGGGTGGAATAATGGAATGTAAATAGATTTACGTTGCATAAAGTCGGGTATGATTATAATATTAGTAAACACATTAGCACATAATATGTTACATCTTTATTAATTATCGTAGAACGGCCATTGTAAAAAATAGTAAAAAATCAGAGTTCTTTCAATCTAAAAATACGAAACTATTATAATAGAGGAAAATAAGTTAATAATTGTTATTGTGACTGAACATTAAACTATCCGCTTAGTTCTTGAATGTCCACGTGACACAAATGCATGTGAAATCAAAAACGTCTCACTGATATATGTAGCTGGTAAGGCCACGGGAAAACTAAGGTCTTTGACATCACAGAATTTTAAGCGAATCAACCAGAATTGATCTTGATATGGATTTAAGATATGTTTAGATAACTTTTCGCCGGAATTTCAGAAAGAGCTTCGTTTGCATGACATATGTCTCAGTTATTCAAAAGATAGAGGTGCAAACACATTGATGGTCATTGAACGGAACCATCGCTTAGGTATTTAGGTATTGCGTCATTAAATATATTGGAGAAGTTTTGTAATAATAATCTTTATTGTGCTAAATAAAAAAAATACCAGTACAAAAGTACATGTGGTGTAGGACTAGTCAAATAGACATAAACAACAAAGTTGTAAAGTAAATAATACCAAAATTAGATTCGACTTCAAAATATTTTAAAAATTCATATATTCTTTAACATCATAAAAAAAGTGACGAATTAAGAAATCATATCCCCAAGGTACTGTGCTGGGGCCAATTTTGTTTAATATGTATTTGAATGACTTGTTTTTGTTAGAAACTGAAGGGGATATTACCAGTTTTGCAGACGATACTGTCATATTCTACGATGATAATGATTGGCAGACATTAAAAAAAAATTGAAAAAGACTTACCTGTGATTTTTGAGTGGTTTCACAGCAAACTATTGACGATAAATTATAATAAAACTTTGTATATGCCTTTCACTTCATATTCAAGATATCTGCCCACCTACAATGTACTAACTATAAATAATAACTATGAGCTACCAATAGAGATTTCATCCGCTCAGAGCTTGAAGTACTTGGGAATATATCTTGATAATAACCTTAAATGGGATATTCATATAAACTATGTAAGTAAGAAAATAAGAAGCTTGATATATAGATTTAAGTATTACTCTGAGTTGCTTCAAGCTGAACAGATGAAAATCCTCTATTATGCTTTATGTGAAACACATATTATGTATGGACTAATAGTTTGGGGTGGAGCAGCAAATAGCCACCTAAATAATCTACAAATTTTACAAAAATTAGTCTTAAAACGAGTATTTAAACTCCATTGGACTTACCCAACAGAAAATTTGTTTAGAGAAACAAAAATGTTTGATATCCGCCAACTATTTTGCCAATCCATCCTTGTCAGACAATATCAAAATAAACATGAATTAGTAAATATTGATCATGAATATAATACTAGATTCAAAATATCATCTTCAGTAGTACCTAAAACACAAAAATCAAAATCCCAAAAATGTTTTACCTATTTAGGACCAAAGCTTTTTAATATGTTACCTCCTCTGATAAAAACATTAAGTTCATTAAGATTATTTAAAAAACATTTAAAGAAATGGATAAGTGAGCAACCCCGCTCAAAATTCCATCAATTAATAGAATCTTCAAATAGATAATCAAATAGTATACCGTTTCAGTTGGTCAATGAAAGCAAAAACAAACAAAAAATCATATGTATGTATATATGTGTGTATGCGGTACATATGTGTACATATGTGTATGTGTGTATATAGGTGTATATGTATGTGTGTATATATGCTGCGTATAAATGTAGTATTTTACTAGTATTCGTTTTCTTGCCTGTAGATGCCTACGTTTTTATTATTATATATGTATTTTTATCGTTTTCTGTATGTCTATAATAATTAGTTTTTATTAATAAGAATACGTAAAAAGTATTTACAATATGTATATATCGATATAATTACAATATTACATTGTCCTTTTCGCTCTAAGTTGAAAGGAATAAATATAAAATGCTTAACGTTACTTCTATATTACCTTAAATGATTCTTACACATTTAGTGCAAGTCTTTGACTTATGTTTTTGTGTGGTATTGTTTGACCTTCTAATAATTACATGCACATCCACAAATAAAGGCTAAAATTGCATTTTGTGTTTATTTGTTTTTAATTTTGAAGTAATATAATAAATGTAATTTTTTACACAACTACTAACAAGCGCTTGCTTTATGTAGAATCTGTATTTATTTCAAGCAAATTTATTGTCGTATTATTATATAATTAATGTTAATTGTGTATATTATATTGAAATAAATATTATTATTATTATTATATAAACTGTTTTTCAATTGTTTTATGCTTTTAATACTTTTAATATAATTAGGAAGTTTATTAAAAAATTTAATACCTACTTATACTGGATTATGTAAAACAACATCATTTTGAGATAAATCTGAACAAACACAAGAATTATCATCAGCGAACAATGTTAAATTATCTTGATTAACGATATTTGCTAAATCATTTGTTACGTGACCTATGTCCATTTAACAATTTTATATAATAACTGGTATTTTATTTGTATTTAGCACGATCTGTATAGCATTTTGATTCAGTTTTTGTAAGTGAAACTGTTTTCAATTATCAGAATTTTCCTTGTATAACTGCTAAATCATTTCACATTGTTTTATGTACATATTTTTATATCTTACGAACTTAGTCATGTTTTTTACACTATTATGTATCTCCGTTCTATGACAGCACCTCAGGAAACAATTGTAAATTTCAAGTCAGCAATACATTTATTTACATTCATATACCTATGTTTCAATCTTTATATTCTTGTTTATTATGTATGTACATATAATATGGTTATTTTTCTTACCTTTCTCATTAACCTGTTATGTAATAATTTGCTGAATTCTTACAAATCAGTTTGTGTACGTTTTACTATTTATTACGGCAGTTCGTTAGTAGGTTACAAATTTGCAATAAATGTCATTATTTACCCATACTTGCTCATATAGAAATATAGATTCCTTTTATCGATTATATGCCACTATTTTAGTTGTGAGTAAAGGAAATCTACCTAAGGCGACCTGAGGTTGTGCACTTAACTCACCCACTACGAGATGATGATACCTGTACCACTTTACGGCTTTTATTAGTAAAACTATCTTTTTCAAGTTTGTGTATTGGTATTATTTTGCAGAAAGTGGGATAAATAAAGTTTGCCTGCAGCTTTTGTATTGGTTCGAACCTATACAAACTTAGCTGTGTGACATCAGTAATTAATATTACATTTTTATATCCGTGCTAACAAGTGTTTAACAACCAGGTAAATTTCACTTATTAGTAATTTAAAATTTCAGTAATTTTCAGTCTTTGTCTTTAATGTAATTTCAATTTTTTAAATTAATTTAAATTCAAATTCAATTTTTTTAATTTAATCAGTAATTAAAATACTATATGTACCACATGGATATAAAATATTTTTTTCTTTCTTTTTCATTTTTGTTACAATTTATAGTTTGCGAATAAGCTTCTCTATATTGAACATTCAAAATTCTTCTGCATATTGAAAATTTGAGCTCCTTCAAACTTGAAATTCAGCTATATATATTTCAAAATTGAAATTCAGCTTTATATACTTTATGCTTATACCTTAAGCTTAATGCTTTATATTTAAACTTTATATTTTACATTGAAAATTTGAGCTTCTCACGAATTTATATTAATTATAAATTAATATTCTACGTGAATATTGTTTCTATAGATTGAAATCTATAACCAGTCCTTTTATGTTCACGCTATTTGTTACGTAAATTTGCACCAACATTTGCGTAACTAAATTGCCAAGAAAACCTTTAGATTTCATTTTTGCAAGATACAATAATTGTGGCCTTGAATTGCTGTTTCAGAACCCTTCACCATCAACAATATTCAATCCCGGAATCTAGGATCCTTGTATAAATTTGTTATTGATTTTTTTAAATATTAATTAGTCTTTGTTTACCAATATTATTAACTAACTTAAAATTTCATATTTCACATTATTTATTTATTCATGTAATATATTTTATCATTCACTTTACACAGTCTTCTTATTTCTCTTACCAACAATTTCAGTGTAATCTAAAGGAGACTGGTTATTCGAGAAAAAGAGACAACTCTACTAATATTTATTATAGATGGTGCCCAATCAACATCAATTTCTCTTTGTCTCCTCTTCTCTAACTAAACAAGAATCTGTCATGTATGCTGTACATTCAAAAAGGGTAAGTTTCACAACGCTTACGAATACTCCGAATCTACGACTGTTTGCTCCGGCTTAAACTAGCTAGTCGTCCGCATATGTTGCCTCAATTCTTTCCCAAAAATATATAATAAGGGAACGGAGGTAATACATTGATAAAGACAATGAATAATAGGGACCCAAGGACTGAACCTTGGGGTACACCGTATTATATATTTAATTTATTTGACATATAACCCTGAATTTTAACCATTTGACTCCTTTGAGAAAGGTACGAAATGAATAGATTTAGTGGAGTGTGTGAGTCGGACGAACTTGTAAGTATTTTGCTATGAAACGAAACTACCTCTCCCCTTTCGAGGATGCTGATCACGATGGTGCTGTTAGCTTCTTTGGTGTAACCTCCAAATGGACAAAAACTACTTCCAAAGGGGTCCAAACGCTTATCACATCTTCTCCACCGGTGAAATAGCCTACCTCCCTGTTTTCGAGAATGCTGAATATGATGGTGATGTTTAATATTTTTCCGACCCCCTCCAACCCCCCTAACGGCTAATAAACATCCCCTAACGGGGTGAAAATCGTTTTTTTATATCACCGGAAAAATTTATGTAACGCCCGATTTCGAGGATGCTGAGAACGGGAAAAATAATCATACTTCTCTGCGTGATTACAATTTTCTTTTTTTACCTTTTAGCTGAAGAAGATAATCGAATACTTACAAAAACAGGACTATTGAATCACGGATACGTACAATTTATTTTATTACAAAAAATGATGCAAAAAATATTGATGCATACAAATAAGCTTAACCAAATTGTTACAGTCGCTTTCCTTACATGAAAATTAATAGACGTTATACATAAAGATAACATGCTTACAATACTCTTTTTTCATTCTAACCTTATCTACATTAATTTAACCTACGTCTCTTACAAGTAGAATTACATGGTTGATATTTTTACAAAAAATGTTTTTCACCCCTTTTGGGGGTGTTTATTGGCCATTAGTAGTGTTGGAGGGAGTAAAAGAAACATTCAGCATCATCACCGTGCTCAACATCCTCAAAAACGGGCGACATATACATTTTACCGGAGAGGTAAATAAGAAGTTTTTCACCCCTTTCGGGGGTGTTTTGTTAGCCGTTACAGGAGTTGGAGGGGGTCAGAAAAACATTGAGCATCACTACCGTGTTCAGCAACCTCGAAGACGTGCGGTACATGCATTTTGCCGGTGGTATAATAAAAAGATTTTCACTCCCTTCGGAGGTTTTTATTAGCTGTTAGAGAGATTGGAGGGGGTCGGAAGAAAGATTCAGCTCCACCACCGTGTCCAACATCCTTGGGGGGTGCGCTAAATTTCACAGTTGGAAAATATGTGATAAGCAATTAACTTCTTTTGGGGGTGGTTTTTTGCCGTTTGGGGGATTGTGTAATTCCAAAGAGCAATTCTACGAGAACCATTGTAGTCAGCATCATCGACAACGGAGGGGGGAGTCACTCTAATTGCATAGCAAAATACTTACAATTATCGGCTATTTTCCCTACTCACACACTCTACTAACTAGAGCAATAAGAAAAATGCGGAATGTTTCACGATTTTGCGTGTCATCCTTGCGCTGGGGTCATATCGCTTCAATTTTAGTATATCAACTTCAAAAAGAAGGTCTTATGTCGATCACTACTGATCAATTTGAATGTGACTAGACGGATATCAGATTGAAATTTTATTGATAATTTCACCGGCTCCTTCACCATTTATTAGAATATATCCAAATAAAATCATCTGTTTACAAAAAAGTTACGATTTTGATGAATCATTCGCTAAATGAATTTTGATATTTAACAGTGCATTTTAGATACACACAAGGTTCAATAAAGGTTTTAAACAAAACGTTTTCAAAGAAAAAGTTCCAAGTACACGTTTAAATTTCCGCAATACGGTGTTGCATATTGCAAAGCATAAAATTCTGTGAGTGATAGACAAATTCTGTTTTCAACTTCCTCTTCAGTATAACTACATAAATCAGAAATGCCTAATATCGATTACGTACTAGCTCTAACGCTACGACGACGATACCGCAGAATGAGATATCTTCGAAGTCATGGTAAATTATTGTTTTATATGAGGGCTCGCACACCAAAACAAGTACTCGTGTACAATCCGACATCATTACCACGTCACAGATCGTATGTCTACTAATTATAATTATGTGTTTACCTCTTGTAAAATAAACTTTATCTGCAAAAACAATTAAAGCTTTTGTGAAAATGAATATTGTGATCGATGATGAGCCTTAAAATGAGAGAATTATGAATAGGTGTTGGAAGTTCTTACAACTGAAACTATCATTTTAAAGATTTTGTTAACTGATTTTCTTTAAAAAAGCATACCGTTCATACCACTGTTATTCTTTTTACTCTGCGTCACCATATTTTCAATTTGCGAAAAACACTTAGTTTTTCTAATATATATAAGTATAAATAAAATCTCACTCATTTCAATTAAAATCAATTGCGTTTTTCAATAAGCCAAACTTCATCCCTAGTTTGGTTTTATAAAACGAATAAAGTTTTCTCGTTATTACGTAATGGGTAATTAAGAGGCAAATTATATTTCTCATTAAAATGTTGTTTGATCTAAAATCAGAATGAAAATATTGAAAACCTCTACACAAAATTGACACTCGATATCAGCTTGATGTTTAAATTTCAACAAAATAGCTGTCAAGTCTATATGCTGATGTCGGGTTTTCGTCACTAAGTTATTCGAATGAATTGGTATGATTGAAAGGATTTAAATATTAATACATGCTTATCAACTTTATCGACTCTCGTCTGATCGTTAATAAATGAGTTATTCTTCGACATTTATTAAAGTTAATCAAATACTAGAAATTCTTACCTTTGTATATGTTGTTAATTTATTTGTTTCATAAATTTTTGAGTATATTCTTGGTTGGTCCAGTCGAATTAGGAATGTGCTTGCGAGATAATTGAAAATAATCACAAAGTTGATTAACTGCGCCACAGTAACGTACCCAAAAATTGACAATTAATTTAAAAAAGGGATGCAATATGTCGACGTCTACCTCGGCAAGCATATATTTATGTTATTGATAGATATTATAACATAATCGGATATTATAGTGCATTCTGTGAGTCGGATAGAACCTCGAAAAATATGAATTTTTTTCTAGCCTAACGAGACTATGTCTTCCCCCGTTTTCGAGGGTGCTGAATACGATGGTGGTGGTAAAATTTCGCTCCGAGGATAGTCCACCCCCAAACGCCCAAAAACAACCCCAGAAAGTGGTAAACCGCGCATCTGACGCCCCCTACCAGCCAAACCCATGTTACCCCCCGTTTTCGAGGACGCTGAGCACGATGATGATGTTGAGACCTCTCCTCGACCCCCGCCAACCCCCAGAAAGAGGTAAACCGCTTATCCGCCGCCTCCTACCAGCCAAACCCGTGTTACCCCCCGTTATCGAGGATGATGAGCACGATGGTGATGTCGAGTCCCCTCCTCAACCCCCCAGATGTCCAGAAACCACCTCCGAAAGGGGTAAATCGCGTATCCGCCGTCTCTTACCAGCCAATCCCGTTTTCGAGGATGCTGAGCACGATGATGATGTTGAGACCCCTCCTCGACCCCCGCCAACCTACAAGGCGACTGAAAAATTACTCCAGAAAGGGGTAAACCGCTTATCCGCCATCTCCTACCAGCCAAACCTGTGTTACTCCCCGTTATCGAGGATGATGAGCACGATAGTGATGTCGAGTCCCCTCCTCAACCCCCCAGATGTCCAAAAACCACTTCCGAAAGGCGTAAACCGCATATCCGCCGTCTCTTACCAGCCAAACCTGTGTTACCCCCCGTTATCGAGGATGATGAGCACGATGGTGATGTCGAGACCCCTCCTCGACCCGCGCCATTTCGATAACGGGGGCTAACACGGGTTTAACCGAGAGGAGATGCCTTATCCGCGATTTACTCCTTTAGGGGGTGGTTTTTGGCCGCCTGGAGGATTGGCGGGAGTCGAGAGTGGGACTTAGTATCGTTACCCAGGTAGAACATAATATTGGCTGGACCGTGGTTCAATATTGGATCAATATAGATACATTGAAATTGTAACAATATTGAGCTAATATTAATATACACTGGTATTAAAATATCGGCGTGCCTATGTTGGTAGTATATTCTTTTAACACATTCCAATCCAGATATATGCAGACAATATTGATAAATATCTGTTAGTATTAATTTTACAACATTGAAAAGTCTATATTCGCGTCATATTCTTATTACATTTTTTGATAATATTGTACAAAAAATATCGATTGATAAAGATAAATATTGATTTTAGAATATTTTAAAACTCATATTTAACTCATATTTGTCAACTATGTGTAAAATTATATTGTTTAGGGAATATTTTCTAATACCAATAAATATTGATTTTCCAATATTGGAAAGTGTATATGTTATTATGTTATTATTGAACTTTTTAATAATATTGAACAACAAACTGATAACGACAAATATTAATTTTAAAATATCGCGATATTCATATTGAGATTATATTGTTAAACTCTCTTTTAAATAATATTGTTTAGCCGATTTATATCTATATTGGGTAGTCAGGCTGCGCCTAGGCTGATTGCAATAAGTTGCGTAGATGGCTCTCCTTGCAATATGCTTGTACAAGCGTACGATTTCTGACTTAGGGTCTCCAGGAAATGTGATTCAATAATAACAAAGAGAAATTCACTGTGATGATGCTCACCTAATCTATACTAGCAAAGGCCCAAGATACCTTTATTAATTTTACAGATGTTGTATTGTACCTACCATACACAGGTATGGAGGTATATTTCAGCTGGAGATTTTACTACAATCACTTCTAGATCTTGTTAGTAAGGTTCTTAAAATATTAATAATTATTCAAAAATTGTACTTTATGAAAATTACAAAAAATAGCTTTACCATCTTTGGACATTGGGCTAAATTCTCATTAAATATTGGGCAATATATGATTTCAAATAATAATTTATATTGGAATAAAATATTATATGATATGATTTTTAAATATTCGTTGAATATAGTTTAACCAATATTGAGTCTATATACAAAAATGTTCACATTTTTTATTGGTTCAATGTTGCGTTTTTTACATTGAGCCAAATTTTTTGTAATATTAAACCAATATTGGTTCAATATTAGTGTTCTACCTGGGATAGGCTACAAAGAATTCATATTCCTCCCCGACTTACACAATGCACTATTATAGCCATTTAAAAAATTGAAAATTTTCTAACCCAAATTGTTCTTTATGTGCTGAAATCATGAGACTAGAGCAGAGATTACAAGATTTTTAAATTATAGGAAGTGTATTATTTGCTCCAATTTAAATGAAAAAATAAACAAAAGATGAAACAATAATAACCTGTCGATCAATCACCCTGCTATTGATTATATTACATAAGGGAAGCCTAGAAATAGACATTATGTTAAACTTCGCCCTGTGAACCCTGCATATCATAAATAATAATAATAATTATTGTTACTTCAATTTGTATTGATCTTGTTGAATTTTCTCTTAACCTTTACAAATTCTTTTACATCCTCATAATTTTGTATTTTATTATACCCCTAATGCAGTTATTTTCAATGGAATAACTGATAAATTATATAGTCTTTCTTCACGCGTAAAATGTTCGTCAAATGTTTTAATGCACTTTAAAACAGAAAAACTGCGTTCAACTGAAGCATATGTTCTCAAAATAATAAGAAACTGGTTGACGTAACTTCATAACACAAATTATAAACACCAGTCTGAAATTTCACATAAAATAATCAACGATGAATACAAACGCACGTTGTCAAAACAAAATTCTACATTTAATCATACTTTAATTATTTATAACGTATAGAACTAATTTACGGCATTCTATTATGTCAAAGGAACTGATATTGTACATTTTGTAAGGGAAAAAACGAACGTAGAGGTCTCTGATCAGATGAAAACCTTTTGTATTCTACATTTTGCCGAAGGTGCCGGTTGAATGGTATATTTAATCCATTTTCACCCCCGCTCCCCTTACGTGCGATTATTTGCAAAAGTAACAAGTAACGGTGGAATACTGTATTATCATCCGATTTTAGTAACTGTGCAAAATGTAATCAATTGCTTATGTCGGGAAGCGTGTTAAATAAATGATGAAAGATTTGAGGACAAGGATTATTAATACTATATTATGAGTTAAAGAAAAGCAAATACAAATAAATAAAAAGTTTTAGAAGCTGGCTCATAATTGTTGAGTAGTATTAATCTGAATTTCCAAAAACAATCGATGTTAAGATATTTAAATATCATAGTCCGCCAGCATCAGTTTCAAATCTAGATTGATCTATTTTCGCTTATTGAGGTTTTTAACAGAAAATTTACTTTGTATATTACATCCGGTTTTCTTTATTTTTATGCTTCTTAAGCCTAGTAGTAATATAAAATTTAGTTTGACCAACATATACAAAATTGCAACTTTCACGGTTAATTCCGTAAGCACTATCTTTTGGTTTGTTTAAAAAATATTTATTTATCGATCGATCGACAACTAGCTTTTTTAAAACTTAAACACATAGCATAAGTAGACAACCCCTGCATCCAAAGCCAAGGCTGCCCGAAAGGGAGTTACATATTTGAGAAAACGCAGACCACGTCCATTAGCCACATACATTGCCAGTGTCGATGCTGGAGACTGAACTCAGAACACAGAGCAGAGTCTTATCACGCGAATTCGTCACACAGCGCACTCTAGCCGATTGAATATCGTGTCGGTAACGTACCTATGTCACCCTTAAAGACGACAGGTAATCAGAGTTCATTTGGGATTAATGGAAATTTTCAATTACGTCCTCGGTTAGATGGTTTTAGACACTTCAAACTATAGGTTTAGTGAGTATCCTAACTATTTTCAGTTTTACATTTTTTACCGTTGCTCTTAAGTATTTCCTTATTTTTGTCAAATATCTTCTTTTAGGAATGAAAATTTATATGATGGACTATAAAATTAATATTTAGTTTAGTCGGCCCTCAAAATTCCAACTTAGCTCGCGAAATGCACCTTAAATGTAAGGGTCCAGTGTTTTCCTGTTTCTAGAGATTACTTCAATATAACATGATAGATTTTTTATTAAGTAATTGTTTCTTGTTAAGAGTGTTTACCATAGAGCAGTGTATAACAAAAAACAGTATTTTGAACTTTTACATTTTTCAGTTAAGTCTGTTCTGTGTAAAATATTAAGTGAGAAGCTATTAAGATGTACTTAGAGCAAATGGAACAGAGATTTGTGTTTGTGTTTTGCTTCAGTGAAACTGACGGATGATGTCAGGGCACCTTGTACAAATTACTTCCATCTTATACATAAATGATGTTATAAATTAGATCCAAACCTCAAGAAAATTTACGAATTAATGTGTACCTAAAAAACGGTAAACTTTGATATTATTAAAATAAAAAAATACGTAGTAATATTTTATTTAAAAATGTAAGGCATTCGAGGAATATTTTGAGAATATTGTTTTTTAAAAAAAATTTGCTATGCATAAATATTTTGTTTCTCAGATACAGTGCCGGATAGTTTTAAAGCAACGTTACGATAACAAATTAAAATGTAGATAATATATTACATAAGTGGCGCCAAGCTTCCAAATTATTTTGCTTTGTAAAGAATGGCTTATTTTTTCTTCTCCTAAAATATGCTTTTTTGTGTTTGGTTCCTAAAATGGCCATTTTAGGGACTCATTTGAGTCCGCGAAATGACTCTTTTCCAGACTTAATCGAAAAAAGTTGCCATAGCTAATGGATAACAAATAAGAAAGAAACTCGCAGAAAATAAGACTGGTAACTAAACTTTAGACCAAATCTTTGTTTACTCTGAAACATTATAAAAGAATATAGTGAAGTTTACCACTCTCATAATATTTACCTTTTTTTAGCACTACACGAAGTTCTTTATCCACTCAGGCCAGGTCTTGTCGCCCGGAGGTTTTTATGTGGTGTAACCCCCGTCTAGTACTGAGGCCCTCTGGTCTTGGCGGAACGAAGAGAACCACGTCCTCAACCGGTGAATGCGGCGGCCCTTCGGCCACCTCATTCATCGATCCAGAAGCAGCCCTCACGTAGCTCCTACTACGAGAGTGGGATACATAGTCACGCAGATTTTGTGGCGTGAAGGCGCTATGCTCTGGTAGCCTCTCACACCACAGAGCATGCATCCGCGCCATGTATCCCCTTCGCGCGGGTTCACTGCTTTCATAGCAATGCAGAAGTTCATCCCTCAGTTCATCTGCCCACTCAAAGCATCCTTGAACATTGCCAATTTCGTCAACGGTCGGTCCGTCTGGTTGGGCCCCACCACCTTGCTCTTGACCCCTATCCGCACGGGGTCGATCATGGGGGCCCTGTCTTCGGCCTGCTGGAACCAAAGTTTAGAGCCTGTGGGTGGTTAGCCCAGCAGGCCCACGACCGACGCCAAAGTGGAAGACGCTTTCCCCTCCCGGGTTCACTAGAGCTGTCGGTTCGGTTATTATTATTATTACTATTGTTTTTTATAAAAAACCAGTCACCCTACTCTGTGGCTCCGACCCTCATAGAGGGGAGCTGGTAATAAATACCAATAGCCACTCTCCACGCCCGTGGGGTGAGTGACCAGCGGGTCCGTGAATCGTGTGCCCTGAGTAGACGTAATGAACCGAGGATAACAGCCTTCTGTCGGCTAAGATCTCTGCCGAATCTCGGCATGCCGGTATAATTTTTAATTCTGAAAGTAGCGTCTGTCTCATTCCACCGAGGGCTCCTATAATCAGTACCACTATTTTAACAGAATGGCCTGGATAAAGCCTGCGGAGTTCGAAGATCAAATCTCGATGTTTTGTCCGTTTTTCCTCCTCTTTCAAGACAATGTTGCTTTCAGCGGGGGCTGAGAATTCCACGACATACATTGTCTTGTGTTGGTGGTCGAGGAGCACAATATCAGGCTTGTTGGCTTGTATTTGCCTGACGGTGGGAAATGAGTAGTTCCAATAAATTAGACACTTCTCGTTCCCCACAACGGACTCAATATCCCCCGGAGCGTAAGGCAGCACTGGTATTTGGTCTATCCCATACGAGTGCCTTAGATGATAGTAAAGCACTCGTAATGCTGCGTCGTGTCTGTGAATATAGGCCGAGACTGCGTATGTCGGGCAAGCCGACAGTAAGTGCATTACAGTCTCCGGCGCCCTGCGGTAGTCCCTGCAGCTGACATCAGGAACCTCCATACCCACGACACGACGTCGATAGACGAAAGTGTTAAATACGCCATCTTAGCAACCCATTATGAATCCCGCGGTCTCCGACTTCAACCAGGCTGACCTTAAAAAGGCGAAGGTCAGCCTTTCGGATAAGTCGAGGTCTTCTATATTTTTATAGAAGACTCCGTGCAATGGCTTATCCTTATGGAGCTGCAGAAGGATGTTGTGTTCTGCAGCTCTAATGTGGGCTTTTAGTCGAACGGATTCCAACTCGGTGACAGAGTCGGGGTTTACCCGCTCGACGTCGAAGATGAGACCAAGTTCATCAGCTGCTCTCCGTGCTGACTTAAAGAGAAAAGCTCCTACCTCTGCATTTTCATGGTCTCGGACCATGCAGAGGAGGGGATCCGAACTCCTGATGGCCTTACATGCTCCATCCAAAACCATCCTGCAATGGAGACTCTCCAAGCTTCTTGCGGGTTACTACATCGAGTTGACGCAGCTCTTCTCTAGTCCATTTCACTACTCCGAAAGAGTAGAGAAGGATCGGAACGGCAAGCATATTTATAGCAGACACCTTGTTCTTCCCCGGCAGTTCTGAAGACCAGATCTGTCGGAGTAGGTGCTGATACTTGCCGCGGAGAGCGTTTTTCATTATAATAATTATTATTAGTATTATTAAAACACCTTTACTATTGGGAGTTTAAATCAGACATTTTGTGATTTTGTATTGCAATAATTGAGGCTATTGAAATGCCATACTAAGTATTTGGCATTTAACTTTTGTCTAACTGTTATTACTTCTAAAGCGTCTAAACAAGGAGATCAGTAATAACTTTTAGCTATGGAAATATCTAAAACTAGGAAAAGCGTCTCGGAAACAGAATGCATTTCACTGAAGTATTTGCAATTAATCCTGAAGTAGCCTGTTATTATAATTTATCCAGCATGAAACGACTTAGCTCGGGCGAAAAAAATATCCTTTACGTGATTTTCTAGCAGGACCCCAAACTTACGATATCACTTTTAAACTATTTTATTACATGGCACGCGCGTGCCCTTATTACTTATATTTGGCTAGCAAAGCCAACAAATTCACGGGGCTAAAACTCTGTTGGCATATTATATCATGCAGTAGTTTCTCATCTGCAGTGGCGTAGCTGCAGTTTTATTAGTTTCAAGCGGACGTGGACGTGTATAGTGGGACTAATAGCGGCATAATCTGAAAGATTATTTGAAATTTCCTATTACAAAAGCACCTGCTTGTTTGAAATGTTTCTATAATGGAGTTGTTTATATTTTATTGTATTGTTATATCCACTATACTTTAAAACGTGAGCAGTATGAAATTAGGAGGGAATTTACAGTCTAACACCAAATGCTGGAACGCTGAACTTCTATAAATATAACATGATTTCTTTATATTTATTACCACATCTTTCAAATTTACGATTCATACGCTGGCAATATAATGATATGATTATTTTCTGGAAAAATGGGTAGAAATCATATTTGTGCCGACCTTTCTTTTAGAATAAGATGCTAGAACTATAAATAATTGACGTCTTGGCGCTGATGAGGAGCTGTAGGTCAATTTATTATTTATAGTGGTCATTTTGTACTTAAGAAAAATAACTGTAACGAAAAATTATAAATGAATGGCTTTCTAGGTTGGGAGAAAAGCCATTTTTGGTTATTTTGTACTCTGTGCGTCGTTTTTCTCAATAAATTTCACTTACATTGGATTAGATTTGATTAGATTGGATTCTTTATTGGTTCCGCAAATCATTTATAAATATTTAATAGAATAAGTCAAGTAATAAATTAGAAAATATAAGATAGTAATATACAGAGTATCCCGTAAGTAATGGATACCTCTGAAAATAGCAATAGGCCAAGCCAAGACCTATCAGAACATCACAACTTGACCTTAATAAGGACCCTACGGATTTCGAGATATTGGCACTTTTAAATTTTAACAATTTGACAATAGTATTTTGCATGCCACCGCCACAAAATACGGATTATTTCAGTCTGTTTTTTGGTGAGTCTTCTAAAACAGTTGTGCTATCAAACGTGTATAGAAGTTTTTAAATAACGCCGACTTTATTCTCATAAAAAATTATTTTTCTTAAATTTCGGTTCCACTAAGATTTCATCTGCTGACTTTGACCTTGATGATGACGGTGCTAAGAAAAGTGCCAAGCGATACATGCCACTTATTATTAAATTTTAAAATGGTATAAAATATGAAATAACTCTATTTTATTTCGATCTTTCTCGTCCTCAGAATTTTAGAACATTTTACAGTACAGAATAATAAGTGGGCAAATTTTTAAGATAAGTGGCAAGTATCCTTACTTTATGGCGATGGCGTGCAAAATATTATCCTAGAGTAGAAATTGTCCGTGTTTCAAAAAAGTGCCTATATCTCGATAACGAGTTTTCAATAAGGTCAAGTTGTAATATTCTGATAGCTTTTGGCCTGGCCTATTACCATATTCCATTATTATCCATTATTTATGAGACACCCTGTATTGTAGCATTCTAAAGACTTCAAAGCTCAGAATAGAGCCCTATGGCATTCCTTTATTAATATCAACATATTCTGAGTTAACAGTTTCAACAATGCTGGTCTCATTATTAATAATAGAAGCATATTGTTTACGAATAAGGAGATAACTCTCAACCCATTCCAGTGGTATGCCTTTTATACCATGGATAAAATGTATATAAAGCAGCTTCTCGTGATTGACATAATGGAATATTCTACTAAGGTCACAAAAAATTTCCACGTGGCACTCCCCTGCCTCTATGTATTTTATAAGTTCCTCATAAAACGAGTGAGTGTTACATCAAATGTATATTAATTAACTCTTATTATTAGTTTAAAAAAATTAAATATTGCAAAATTAGATAGTTTTGAACACATTATTATCTTTTTGAAGTAAATGGGCAAATTTCAATGAAGCTTATAATTTGAAATCGGAATAAAACAGATAAAACCGTAATTATTGCTGAAACTTTATACCCTTGTCAAATCTTATCTTCAAATTCGATAAATGTGGGCGATAACTCAAACTATAACCTGGTAGTAATGATGAAAGATTCGCTTTGCCTTTCCTTAAAGATTTTTTGAACACTTTGTAAGAAAGAAATTTTAATTTCATCTCCTTTGATGTAGTAATTAAGAAATCTTCCGTTGTCTTAGACAAACAAGTTGGGTTCACTTGCTTCTTCATCTTTGTCACACTTTTATATCTGCAGCCTTGAAGCAGCACATCAAAAGAACTTATCATCAAACACAGTCTTGGCTTCAAAATGATTTGTATCCGAAAAATGGGGATGGCGTCAACAGAAAATGAACTTACTAATTACGACTGATCTCAGGGACTTACCCCCATTGATCTGTGTCAACTTATTACTTGCACATGCAAACCCGAATAAAAATTGTGCATTTGTTTAAAAACCCGAATGAAGTGCCAAGCATTTGCTAACATTGTATTGGAATTTAGAAAAGCATTTTGTTACAACTCCGCCATCATGAACAAATTTGATTTAAGACATTATTTGATTCGATAAATTTTTTTTCAGTCCTCCCTGAAACCGCTCCTGTGCTTTAACGAGAAATTTGCATACAGCCTACTTGTTGATATTTTCCACATCAAACAATTTTTAATTGAAAACATTTTTTGATTAAACAAAATCTTGCTTTTGGGCCCTATCTAAAGCCGTCCCTGAAAATTTGCAAAGGACCATGTCAGTCCTATTTTCAATCATACACAATTTTTATATGAAATTTAGATTCGACGAAAAATTATTTGTAGGTCTTAGACTCTTAGATTAATATATTTATGACAAAAACTGCAGGGATCAAAGGGACATCCTTCCTTTGTAATTGTGAAACTTCCTAATTTATGATTTTTGCCATATCGAAGGAATATAACCAAAATACTGTCACTATGTTCTACACCTTCCAAAGTTAAACGAATCAAATGATATCTTCAGCATGAACCGAAAATATCAAATATTAAAATTATTTTAGTCAATAACCACTCATCTGGTGCTTTAAGTATGAATTTGACGGTACGGTCTGCAGATAATACTTTGGACTTTTTCGGTGTGTAACCAACAGTTTTTCGTTTGAGAAATGCAGTAGTTTTGGCAAATTACTAACATTTACTTTTTTCTTTACTGCCAGACAACTTTTTAACATTGAAAATCGACTCCATAAAGTTGAAGCTTTCATGAATTTGGTTTGTTCGGATAAATAAACGAGAAGAGTACCTATCATCACTTACTGCGTTAACTTTTATTTGCTAGCGCTACTCATGATGAGCGCCACTTGAAAAATAAACATTAATGACTTTCATCTCTCACAAGACTTCCTGGACAGTAATTCAGTACTTAATTTTGACGCTACAAGTGATAGCTCTTCTTCATAATGATCTAGTGAAGAGTTGATTTCTAATATGCATTGACAAATATCAGACATTTTTTGTTCCAGGTTATCTTGACTCTCATTTTCGTCTTCTTTTACACCGTAGAAAACCAAACATTTTGTCGGTTTTGTTTCTTTATTTGGCAACTTGCTATTTACAATCAATACATCAACAATGTAAAATTTACGTAAAATAAAAAAGAAATAAAAATATTTTACAATAGTTACATGCCTATTTAGATTATTAACTGAATCAACTATTTTAAACCAGTTTTTCTAATAAACAGTTGATCCTCCACAAAGACAACAATATAATTTAGATCGGGGAACCAAATTTCAGTACCAAAATTTTTAAAAAGGACAAAAATAATTGTAATAAAAACAAGAATAAACCTGGTTGAATTTCATTTTGGCCAATGCTATGAAGTAATAATCTTTATTAATAAATCAAATCAAATCACAATTTATTGATTACATTTAAATTTATATATAGTTTTATAATATTTACAATATTTATTAGAATACACCTACATATGAAGAAATATGTCCATATTCAACTTTAGATATATGTATTACATAATATATATAGTAATTAGGCAAAAAAATGGTTCCTGGGACTGTCCATCACAATCAAGATTAAAAAGAAAAAATATATACAAATTTAGTATTAAAGTAGCTTGTTTATTTGATAGCAAATTTGAGATAATAGACCTATTTGATTGAATGAATGTAGTAATTTTTTTATATGACTGATGGTCGAGAGCTAAGCGCACTTGTCTCTCACCAAAAAGTCCCCGGTTTGATTCCCGGTCATGGCAGTGCAAAATACTGTGAGAAGGATTTTTCCACTATACACGGATATTAGGTGTGTGTCCCTTGTCTTTAAATGTATAGCCCCCTTTCATACAAGGCTCTTTTATAGCCTTCCGGGATAAAGGGGGTCGTAATTACCTGTGGTGTTATTTATTTATTACTTATTTTTTCTTGAATAAATTTATATTGTTTATTTGTTTTATTTGACGTGGTAAATAATTGTAGAATTTAGGAGCAAAATAATTTATAAACCTTTGTGTTCGTGTTTTGGTATTTTTGGTATTTACAGGGATCTTCATATTTAAATTTACTTTAGCTCGAGTATAATAGGTGTGACATATTTGCATATTAGAAATCGATTTATATTCCTATTTAAATTATTGATATAATTAATACAAGGTATTTTATGTTTGTTGCAGCTGTTATCTCTGTACATGTGCAATTATCCTGAAGGTTGTTAAAAATAGATATAATTATGTAAATGAATTTTGTTTATGCTTGGAAGATATTTATTATATGTACTAAAACGCATAAAATTGGTTTTTTCCATGTTAATTGTCAAAAGGTTTTCCGAAAGCCAATGTTGTACTTTTGAAAATTCTTCAATGGTAATTTTTTTACTTCATCCCAACTATCATCTTCCACTAAAAGAACAGTATCATCAGAATAAGATACAATTTTACATTTCGTATTTAGAAGTAATAGCTCATTAATGTAAATTAAAAATAGTGTTGGTCCAGGAACGGTTCAATGAGGTATGCCATATTCCAATTGCTGTTTAAACGTACCGAATTGGTTTCCAATTTTAACACACTGTTTTCTGTTCTGTAAGTAACCATGAAATAAGTTATTAGCTATTCCTCGTATACTATTATCATATAGTTTCTCAATAAGCATATTGTGAGACACTGTATCAAATGCCTTGGCTAAATCAAGAAATACTGCGATATGTTTTTTGTTGTTGTCAATGTTATTATAAATACAATGTATTTGCAACCATATACGCATCATCAGTACTCATATTTTCCCTAAATCCGAACTGATAATTGTACAATATTTTATTATGATTTAAATGATTCATTAACCTTGATTTTAAACACATTGCTAATAATTTGTCAATGTTGTTTATCATTATTGGCCTGTAATTGCAAATCAAAGATTTTTTGCCTTTTTTAAAGATCGGTGTCACAACAGATAATTTTAATGCATCTAGACATAAATTAAAAATGTAAGTTAAAGGTGATGCTATATTCTCTTTTATCAGTTTAAGCATATCAGAGGAAATTTTGTCACATCTAGGCACTGCAGTATTATTTAGCTTATTTATATTTTTAATTATTTCCTGTTGTGAAATTGGATCCAAAAATAAGCTATTCACTAATATTTTTCTCTTCTATAATGTATTATTTACTTTAATTTTGCTCGCCATGTCTTTAACAATTTTAATAAATTATTTGTTGAAAATTTCAGAAACTAAGTTTATATCATTTATTTTTTCGTCGTTGTGATCATATCAAATAGATTATTATTTTCCCCCATATTCAATCTATCTTTTATAGTGTCCAATAATTTTTTTGTATTAATTTTGTTTCGACTCAAATTTCAATATCTCTCGTCTGAATTTACTGTATTAAACCGTTTGCTATCCAGGGTTTTATTTCTCTTACAGAAGATTTTACTTCAGTAATTTTTGTGGATTTTTCCAAACGATGCAAAATATTGTTTAAAAAATACTCATATGTCATGTTTACATCTTTTATTTCATATAGTAATACTAATAATTAATACTAAGTAACATTTATGAAATATATTAAATAAAAACCTACTCTTCACACAGCGCAGTTTCTTAGCCTTAAAGAGCATTTCAGGACATCTGCTTATATGTAATTTTTTCTTATTTTTTGTTGATCTAAAGTTAACGACAGATATTTCCGGACACTCTATGTAGGTAGGTATGGTTCTTATTTTTCTTTATTTTACTGAAGTATTACTGTAACTTAAAGAATGACTTATTAGTGACTTATGAAAATTCATCTGTGAAATTCTTAACAGGCTCTTCAATCTTCAGGAATCATTGATGCAAGTATTCCTGGTAATTGAATTGAAAAGTTGCTCCCAAGTCTTGTAATTTTCCAAACAGTTTCCACCAACACACTTCTTAGTTGCCTCACACTGATCTAAAATTACTAACAGCAATTAATTTCAAAACTCCAGTCTTAGGTTAGTTTCTACAAAGCCAGTGGAACCAGAAACATATAATCAATATGGGTCTATTAGATAGATGAATTGCAGTTTGCAACAGCCTTATAGGAAATATATGTGGAAAGATACACACGTTGAAATAAATTTATAGCAGTGAAGGAATCTTAATTGTAAAGCTGTCTGCTATAGGTAATTCCCTAAGGACCAATATAAGGAATACCTGTAGTGGTTATGGCCAACTCAGTTAATTCCGGATATTTTATTGCTGTGGTTACAACTTTACACCTTTATCACAAACACGATGTGGACAGCGTGGCATGGCGATGCATAATTAATATGCTGTCTCTAACTTCGTTGCATCGCAGGACGTGTTGTATATTGGTAACTTCATTTCCCCACTGCAGCTTGCAGGCGTAAATTTATTATTTTGTAGACTTCTCCAGAGGAAATTAAAGTATACTTCTTTCGTGACATTTAACCTCATTGTTTTCCAGATATACAGGGCGATACAAATGTGTTCTCCACTACACGAATCTTAGAAACCTCAAGAGATATGGAAATAGAACAAGACCTACTCTAACTCTGAAAAGTCATCTGAGAGTCTCCCTGAAATTGTTCTATTTCCTATATAAGGAGACACTTTCATGAAACACCAAAACACTTGAACATATACTCGAATACACATGGTTAGAGGAAGAAAATATTATTGCAATAATCGCATGCGAACCTCCCAAATAAATCTCTTTTATTCCAAATCACCTGTGCACTCACAAAATTTACTATATTCTGTTATAAGGAACTCATTTTTTGTGTGTTTTCTTTTAGGTGATTTGAACGAACTTTACGGAAAAGTGTAAATCGAAACATTATTTTTTTTTTATTTTCAATGAAATGACAATTTATAGAGGTTTTGTACTTGTATTTTTATTTATGAGACATTTGTTTGTTTGTATTAAATTGTAATAAATAATTACTGAATTATAAATACTACAAAGTGAATTTTTACTGTTATGGCATAGCTGATATTTATGATTCAATGATATAAATTGTGGTTTTCGTAAAATATTAGATATTGACTCTATCAGTTAAAATTTCTGTGACATGTTTTATATAGTTGAAAAGAGAAAAAATAAACGGAATTAATGGTGTCATGGCCTACTTTGAGATTTGTTCTTTTCATTTTTTAACAAACATTATTATTCTTATTGTTTTTGCCGTCAACTTTCATCCCTTTAGCTATTTTCTTATCTCCTCAAATAAGGAAACTACAACCGTTTATGGTTTTCCTATTTTTCAGATTTTTGTAATATATCTCACAAAGTAGGCCATGGATTTCAAATTTCTTTTTACTGAAATATAGCTCACAAAAAATGGGATAACGTTTCAAACATTTTGTTCTTCTACGATAGATACTAAGCAAGATATTTAGTGTGGCCCTCATAAAATAGACAAACGGTATATATGGACAGTGCTGTGGTATTATTTGATATAAGTATAGTTTACATAATAAATTCGTAGGTATTTAGAACACCAGGAAATGTACAGCCTTTATTCATGTTTGTGTGTAATACTTAAATGTTTATAGTTATTTAATAAAGAGGACATTAGTGAGCCATGTAGAAACTTTTCTGTATACCCTTAATAAGAACCTGTGCCACAATGAAAAATCATAAAATTACTTTTGAGCATTTCCTACCTCAAAGACAAAAAGGAACCATCAAAGACCGTGAAAAATATTAATAGCTGAACTAATATAAAGTTAAATTTCCTTTTCTTAACCGGTTAAACATAGACGATTTGATGATGGATCCTACGCACTCAGTTCAAATTAATATTCCTATGAAGGTACAACTAAATCAAACAGTTGTAAATACAATACCAGGGGTGAAACTTCCCTCCGCTACCAACTTAACTTTCTTATCAATGAAAGCCATTTGAAGGAAACAAAGGATTAAATTTTGTATTAAACAAGTCTATTTTCTCTTTGTTCTTTTTATAAATAAAATGAGGAAAGGCTTACACTTAGATTAAATATTGTTTTAAACTTCTAAATTTAATTTCAACTTTTACCTAGCTGAATTGAATTCCTGATGGATTGTCACCTATAGTCACAAAATTTATGAATCGACAAACTTCGTGTGTTTATTAAAATTTTACCATCTAAAACATTTGCCACAAAATTGCTTAAACAGCATGTATAATACAATGAAACACGTCAGTTACATTGAAAAGTTGTACAGAAAACACGTCGATAGATTGATTTTGTTCTAAATTACTAATTATTTGGCGCAATTATAATTATTTGTTTTATATACTCCATCCCAGCCAGCATATTATGTTTTCAATTATAGCTGTGGACTAAAATATGTACACAGAAACTTTTAATTAATTTTTTGTGTTTGTAGGTAATAAGTATTGTAAAAATCTTTCTAGCTTTTGTTCTAACGTTTCGAATTATTACACCATTGTCTGAAATAAATTATTTTAGATGAAACTACTGGACAGCTTGTACCAAAGGTAAACCATAGGTATACCGCCAGAATGTCCTCTATCTGGTTATTTACCACGATCGTGTATTAAGTTAATAACAATATTTTGGCCTATTCCCGCTACCGACGCCTGTAGACGAGCTACCCCCAACCAGGAATTTTGCCGAACCTCTTCTCTTAAGGAAAGTAGGGATCTTTTACGTGCCTATCATTTAATAGACAAGGTACCGACGGCTTTACATCCCCTTCGAAGGATGGTACATCCCCTATACAACCCTCGCCTAAGCTTGTATAGCTTCCACGCATACACTGATATACAAGCCTCTGGAAGTGGTGTGACGCGAGGATGCGGTATCTCGTTGGGACGGTCACCCATCCAACTACTAACCGCTGCTGACGTTGCTTTACATCTCATATCGAAGTATGTACATAGTAAAGACGCACCTACGCTCGCCCTCCCCAAAATTTTTGTTGAAATATTTTCCAGAAGCACAAATAGTAAAACAAAAAAATTGAAATAGTTTCTAAAAGGTACAATCAATATTTTTTGCAGTTTGTAAGTAGAATATCTACGCGTGTACTACATAATGTTGTAAACAGATGTAGAATTCATCATATGTGAGTGAAAACCTTTAAATATTCCATTTAAATATGGATTTATTGAGCTATATGAAATATGAGACGACTGCTTACGCGACTTAGTTTTGGTCCTAGTGCACATAAAGTTCACAATAATTATTTTCATCGAACGGGGTATGACTTCATCAGGCGAGGATCCAGACTCAAATCACGGGGGGGGGGGGTATATAATATTGAGAGAAACATACAAATAGAATACGCGCTAAAAATGGGACAATAACCTTATTAAAACAATTTTTGGGAAGAATAACATAATGCCTATTTTTATTATGCTTCATAAAATAAAATATATTTCTTCTTATTAAATTTTTTTTTTTTAAATTGACCATACCTACACAAAACATAAACTAATACTTAGACATTCTAAATCTAATTCACGCTTTTAATCGTTTAGAATCAAAAACTATTATATAAATAATTTTTAAAAATTTACAAATTACGCGAAATATGTTTTTATCGCACAGTTGTAAAGTTTCCAAATCGTCAGCAGGTAAGTCTTCATTTACTTACGGAGTTTGAGTAAGCGCTCCGCTTTCATTGCATTTGCAAACAAATATTTAAGTTAAATAGATTGAGTGTTATTTGCACTGGAAATCTGATTTTTTACGATCTAGGGGGGCGGCATGACCCCTGTGGCCCTTCCCTGGATCCGCACCTGGACTTCATGTACTATAAGAATGCCTACTTTTAGGGGCTTTATACGTCACACACTAAACTGCTCCATTGAAATTAGACAATATTAACTTTTTAACTTTAATATTACAAATTAATTAACCGCAAAATTTTACTTGATAATTTAACTATAAAAATACTTATAAAAATATAAACATAACTTTATAATTACCGCTTATGTAATGGAATGGGCACTGCCTACCTTGCCATCCCCGACGGGCCGCCACTGGTGTCAGCAGTGAGGAGGAAGTCATTTGGATGATGAATTGCTTTATGTGCTTAATTTTTTATTAAAAATTTAGCCGTTAATAAAAACAACTCAATTTAAAATGTACACTTCATTCTGCCGGACCGTTTATTTTCTATAATGTCTATCTTGAAAACATGCTAATCTCGAGCAATCCTTATAACAGATATCTAAAAATGTGTGTTGCATAACTTATACATTTATCTAATGTCAGTGATAGTTAACTTGCTTACACACAAATATACGTTCATTCTTATAATGGTTTGTAAATTATTGAAAACGTGTCCACATTGACTAGTCTGTTTTTTCTGGAAATTATATGTCACAAAAAATGCTGAATTTCAACAAATATCATTATCTACGTTCATCTAGCGTTGGCAGGTAATACTAGTACGAGCGATGTATTGAAAAGGATCTGTCATAGAACGGGTTTAGATCTATATTTATTTAGTAGCGGAAACTGTTTAACCGACCGACAACTAGAATAAAATAATACACCTGTAAAATAAATGTCTACCCTTTCCCCGTGTACAACCATAAAATGTATTTTTGTAAGTTCAAATAAGTAGGATGACTAGTTCACAGACTACTAGTTTAAGCAAAGACTAGCGCAGGTACAGCCTTCTACTACCATTAGTCGGGGAAGTTGTGATATTACCAATAAACTGTCAATAGCAATCAATATGGAAATATGAATACAAAGTTGTGTGCATTAATGCTGAGAATATGGAAGTCTTACATAACTAAGCATGTAACCAACTTAACCATGGCAAGGGTTGTGTGTATTTGCATACCACCAGATAAGTCAGTTACAGAGCCTCTTAACTTCCTACTTTTACACTTCCCTTCACCACACGTTTACAAGCATCCACGTTCCCCATGGTACATCAGAAAAATCCTTATATTAGATATGAAATGTTAAATTAGGGGCATTAGAAAATGTTATAATATTGTACAAATGAATAAATCTGTAGCAGTGTTGTTTGGTAAAAAAAGTAGGTATTAGGGAAGCAATATACTGATGCTTTAGTATAAAAAATTGATGGTAAGTCACTTAAATTTCTTGATGAAGCAAAAAACTTAGGATTCATTATTGACTCGGATCTAATAAGACTTAAAACACATATCAATACTTGTGTAAAAAAAGCTTTTTGCAACTTAATAAATATATATGCATGCAGAAATATTTTAAATAAAGGCTATCAAATTATTATGTGATGCGCTCGTTTTGTCAAATATTTCATATATGGCCCCTATATCTGAATATGATGGCATCAAGAAGAGTTCAAAGAATAGAAAATTCATGCCTTAGGGTAATTTGTGGTATTAGAAGGAGAAAACATATTTTGTATAAAATTAAGGAAATCAGATGGTTAAATATGACGAACAGACGCCTACTTCACTCTTCAGTATTCTTTCACAAGATTATTACCACAAAAACTCCACCTTACTTATTTTTGAAAATTCGTTACAGAATAGATGTGCATAACATCACATAATATAAGAAGGAAATCGGTACTTACACCACCAGCTCATAAAACTAAACTGCTATATGAAAGGTCATTTTTGTACAATATTTCTCAAATATATAACAACATTTCGGCAGATATAAGACTTGCAATATCAATAAATTTAAATTTCAATTAAGGAAACAATTGTTAAGAAATCAATAATGATCATTATTATTATGTGGAATAAATTGAATAGTAAATAACACAGGACAGGGTTCATATATAACAGTAAATGTATCATATATTAGGGTAGGCAGTTTCTTTAAGTATATATTATAATAATATAGTATAATATGTATAGTTTTATTAATATTTTATATAAACAATAAGTCATGCAGGTATGAGAGGTGCACATGCACTGAACTTCGCCTCTTCAATAATGCATTTTTTTGTAATTAATATGATATCTGTTAAGCTGAATGTTATTTCTGCATTGTTAAAATAAAGACCATTGATTATTATTATATTGCTTTAGGTATCTAGAACATATAATAGCTATTGGTGCAAAAAGTTAGTACGCAGACACAGGGTATTCCAAAAATTAGAAAATATGAAATTGACTTTAAGCAATAAACTACCTTTTTTACATTTTTAATAAAATTTTATTTAAAAAGTTAAATAAAGAAACACATAACTACGAAGTTTAGCTTAAAACTATATAACATTTTATTCAACTAAGTTGGACCCTGCGCCACATTAAAATGTGAGATCTTTTGTATATGAAGGATTCAGAAGATCAGAAAAATATCTATTACTAGAAAGTCTAGATGTAGAATAGTGATATTTTTGTGACGAGGGTGTGAGACAAGAAAATCACTTTACTTGACATATAACAAGCAATTTTTTTCTTCGAAAGTCGAATATGAATTAAATAAATACTGTTATGTTTTCTCCAAACACATTTACTGCCCCTCCAAGCTCGTGAGTGGCAATAAAAGACTTGTTTCTTCAAACATAAAAAGAACACGACTTTCGCAAAAAACAGCTATTTTTGTCAGTAAGGTGTCACGAGATGTCTCAGCAAGTGATATGGAGGAATTTCTACATGACAACTTTGGAAATGAAAGTTTGTTATCAAAGAATTACCTGCAAGGTCGGGTGAATACAATTTTCGGATAGACGCTGAGAAGGGACTTGAAGATGAACTGTTAAATCCGGAACTTTGGTTAGAAGACTTAGTTGTTCACTGATTTGAATTTTTTCGGTCAAAACCGTAGTTTCATAAACGTAATTGATAATCATCCCTCTAAACAAGAGAATAGTAACAATGATCAATCTGTGATAAATATTTTGCATTTGAATATACAGTGCCTACGTAATAAAACCTTAGACCTTGAAGTTTATTTAAACAATAGCGTTTCTTACAATTTCCTATGTTTAAATAAACATCGGCTTAATGAGCAAGAAATAATATCCATAATCGTTGAAGGTTATAAACCTGTTTGTTCCTTTTGTAGGTCTGATAAGGTACATGGTGGGGTGAGTATTTTTGCTTTAAAAAATCTTAAATATTTACCGCTGTCTTTTGATATTAATAGATTTTCTTGTCAACTTTCAGGACATTCCAATTGTCACTGTGTATAGATCTCCCCTAGGGGATTTTAACATTTTTATAGAAAAAATAATATTGATTCCTGATAAACTTTCTCCCACTGGGAAGAATATTATAATAACTGGTGATTTTAACAAAGTTTAACACTTGTGATGTTGAGGCGCTCCAACTGTGCAATACTTTTTATTCTTATGGACTGAAACAAACTGTGTTTACTAATACAAGAGAAACTTCTTGTATAGACAATGTTTTCACTAATTATGAATCAAATTCATTTACCACTAAAACTTGCGACCCTAATCTCTCTGACCATCTAGGCATATCAATGGAGATTAGGCGAAAAAGAATATCAGGACCAAAAATTAGAATTAACTATAGGCCAACCACTGACTGTGGACTCTTACAGCTTTATAGATTAATAGAGCACATAAACTGGGGCTACTAATGGGACAGTGGGGTTCAAGTGTGAAATATTCCTAGAGCGAATAAGTAATGCCCTTGATCTGTCGTTTCCTATAAAATCTAAACTAATACACACATCCTGTAACACTCCTAAAGTTAACTGGAATGACCATCTAGATTAACAAAGGAGCTGGTTATTTAGCCTTTACCACCGCGACCTTTTCAGGTCTATTGTGATGCTTCCAGAATATCTTCCTTATAGCACCTCATCCAGCTTTGTCCTTTGTACTAGACTCCACAGCTTTGATAAAGACCCTTTTGTATAGTTGTCCGCCCTTGGCTTTTCTTCTCCGAGTACTTGGAATCTCAGTCTCGCCAGGCCTTCACAGTGGCACCATACGTGAACTGAGGTTTTCTCTTCCTCTTGGCAGAATCTGCATGTTGCGTCCTCTGCCAGGCCCATTAGACTCATGTGTCTATTGAGCCGGCAGTGGCCAGTTAGAAGGCCTACTATTACTTTGATGGCCTTCCTATTCTGGCTTAGTGGATCTTTCGTAAATTTGGCAGAACGTTCTTTAATGAACTCTTTGGCCTGTCTCTGTCTTGGGAGATTCCTCCACCATTCCAGAGATTTATTTTGCACCCATTCCTTAACGGCTACTCGTACCCATGCTAGGGTCAGTCTGTTCTGACTTCCCAGCTCTGTAAGGGCCGTCAAGCAGTGTCACACCAATCTTGAGTTGATTTGCATGGAACTGATTGCATGACCATCTAAGAAGCATGTGTGAATACTTACTATCTCAATTGTGTACATAAAAATGATGCCAATCTTATAACAAAAAATCTATAAATTCTTTCAAAGTGCAATATTGTATGGAAATCAGTAAAACTAAAATAAAGGCACATAATGAGTGCATTAAAAAATCATCCAACTCTCAAGCAGCCCTCTGGGAAATTATTAAGAGAAACAATCCTAATCAATTGAACAACCTTAGCGAGTCCCTTACTGCAAACGATTTCAATATGTATTTTACTGACGTTGCTCAAATATCATTAGTAAATTACCTAAAATAAATCAAAAACACAATAACTATTTACAAAATATTCCCCGTCAATAAACTTTAAATTTAGGGAAGTTTCCCATAATGAAGTTCGTAGTATAATAATGAACCTTAAAAACAGTCAAAGTAAATATGCTTATGACATCAGTGTAAAACTAACTAAAAGCATCATAAACTTAATTGTAGTCCCGTTAACAGACCTTCAACCTGTGTATAAAAAATAATATATTTCCCGATGTTCTAAAACTGTCAAAAGTAATTCCAATTCATAAGAGTGAAAGATGATTTAAATAATTACCGACCTATATCACTGATGCCAGTGTTGGCCAAAATCTTTGAGGTAGCATTAAAATTTCAAATTAATGATTATTTTGAGCTCAATAATCTATTTCACCCTTGTCAATATGGCTTCATCAGAAACAAGAGATCTACGACATTGGCTATAAACAATGCGGTTCAAATCATTATGGACACTTTTTTGAAAACAAGAAATACACAACTGCCAGTTTTTGTGACTCATCGAAAGCATTTGACTGTGTTTCCCATGAAATCTTAACTAACAAATCAATAGGTTACAATTTTGACGCTGATAGCGTCAAACTTATTAAATCTTATCTGTCCAATAGGTTCCAATATGTCAACTATAACCAGTGTACATAAAAAAAAACAACCTGAAAGTAACTCATGGTGTTCCACAGGGCTCTGTGCTTGGCCCTATTCTTCTTACAATTTATATTGATGACCTTGCCTATTGTGATGACAGCTCAAACTTTATTCTGTTTGCAGATGACACAACTGCATTAAATACTAACTTTTCTCCTGACGTCTTAAAATGGGAGGTCACTATTACCCATAAAAATATTAATGAATGATTCCTTGCGAATAGCCTAAGTTAAATGAATACAAAACGCAGTCACTAACTTTCTCGCTTCGCCACAGAGACCAGGCTGTACTGAACGAAATAGGCATAAAGTTTCTAGGTGTATATCTCGATCCACTTCTAACCTGGGAACAACACATTAATTATTTAACAACTTGCAAAAAACATCTACTTCCTACGCAACCTAGTCAATACGATATCTCCAAATTTCCTACTCAGTCTAATATGGTTCCTTCCATGCTAACATGACCTATGCTATCTTAAACCGGGGTCATTCTGCTCACACAGTTAAGATTTTTGGTTTACAACGTCGATGCATCAGAATACTCACCGGTCTTAGGTATAAAGAGGATTGTAAGCTCAAGTTCATTAGACTCTACATCTTGACAATGCCGTGTGCCTATATTCTATAGTGTTTACTTTACATTAAACAAAATGAACATCAATATGTGATGCACAGCCAGATCCACGAACATCTCACAAGAAATTGTAACAATATTCACCTTAATTTTCTTACGACTGACAAAATCTAGAAACGGAACAGGCTACTATGCAGCTAAATTTTACAATACCCTTCCTGTTCATGTAAATACCTTGAATTTCATTCTTTTTAAAAGTAAAATTAAGTCATATTTAAAAGAAAAGGCTTTCTACAGTTTGGGTGAATTCTTTGAAAATGATTTCACAGGCAAGATAATAGGCACTTTATATTTTTTTGTATGTGCACTTACTTTTTCTCATTTAACGGTTTCTCTAATTGCTAATTACTTTATATCTGTATGCTTGTTGAACCATAATTTGTGTATTTTCATGTTATTTTTATACCTTTATATTCTTCTCTTTTACCGTTTATATTGATTGATCTGTGTAAGCATTTTATATGTATTTGACACCAATAAAATTATTATTATGACAAGTTTTTCGAACTTAAACTGTCATTATTTCTCTGACACCTCATCTGACCAGCTTACTTAACCTCTTATCGCCGCTAACAAGCTATGAGCGGTAGTAAAAGTCTTATGCTGCCGCTCACGAGCGGCACTAGGAGCATTCGAAGAAAAAATAATATAAAAAATAATTTAATTCATATTCAACGATGTCTTATCAAGTACATCCTAAAATGATTTTTTGTGTCTCAACTGTTCTTGCCAAGTTTTATCAAGTATATCCTTGACATAAAGAATGTTACTTTTACTCCACGTAGAACAATATAAGTACTATTAGTGTCGCTCAGACGAAATGTCAAAGAAATGACAGTTTAAGTTCATGATAGTCATAAGTCATGTTTTTTGACGATTGAAGAATATATATAACTATATATTTATTAAATCTAGATGAAGTATCATGAGTAGTTCTTTATATATTGATATAAATAAAACATATAACGGTGTTGGATTAAACATTTTTTTAAATTAACATTGTATATATGCAGTGGTATCTATAAATCAATTTGCTCTACTAATAACAGGTAAGTAAAAAGCTAAAAGATTTTTTTCTAATGCATTATCACTCTTGTAAATGTTGTATAATATTCTGGGCTCTTTTTAAAACTAAATGCTGATTTCCATCAACGTTTTCTTCTTCTTGGGAACTCTCAGCTTTCTCAATAATTTTCAAAGCATCTCTAAGCACACAATTTCGTATAAATCCTTTTGATCCATTAAAATAATCAACAGCAGTATCCCAAAATTCATTGGGAATTTTATTACAGTCAAAAAGATTTTGTTGTAACCAAATTTGTTTCAACTTCTCGAATTTCCATTCATTTCGAGCATGCTTCCACTTGGATAAATAGTTCAGCACATTTTGTTGAGTCGCCGCTGCTGCTTTTAACCGTTTCTCTTTAAGTAACTTCTCATGTTTCATACGCTTTTGAGCTCGTATGGAGTTCTCTTTTTTTGTTTTAAATGCTTCATTTACTACTGCATCATTCTCTTCTATAACTGGACTTGTTTCTAATTCACTTGATTTTTTGTTTTTGTTTTGTTTATTACTTTGTATTTCTGTCGACGAAGTTTGTTCCACTTGTTCCTTTTCTTCTGCCTCTGATTTTGTATCTAGTTTACCTGACTTTTTGCTTTTCTTTCGTTTTTTCTTTTGTATTTCCACTGATAAATCTTGATCAGGTTCTTCATTTTCTACTTGCTCTAATTTTGTTTCTAATTCATGCAACTTTTTGTTTTTCTTTTGCTTTTTACTTCGTATTTCTGTTGATGAATTTTCATCTGCCTCATATTTCTGTTCCGGTTTCATTTCTAGTTCACCTGATTTTCGTTTTTTATTTTGTATTTCTATTGATGGATTTTTATCCGCTTCATCATATTCTTCTTGCTCTAATTTTGTTTCTAATTCACCCAACTTTTTGTTTTTCTTTTGCTTCTTACTTTGTGTTTCTGCTTCATTTTCTTCTTTTGCTGGTCTTATTTCTAGTTCGCCTGACTTTTTGTTTTTCTTTCGTTTTTTGTTTGGTATTTCTATCAGTACATTCTCTTCGCTAAATTCCCCATTCGATTTTTCATTTGTTTCACTTTCTCGTTTTAGCTTTTTATTTTTCTTTCTTGAATGAGACTCATTTGTATTTGCATTTGTACTGCTATTCACATCTATCTTTTCGTTTTTTTGGGTCTCTCTGTTGCTAAGTTCAAATGATTTTACATGTTTGAAGTTACCATCATGTGAAATTTTTCCCGTATATTTATCTTCTACAATTTTTGACAATTCAGCGAGATGATTGACTACATTGTCTTTGGTCACTATTTCTTCATCAAAAGACACTATATTTCTACGCTTCTTTTTTGACTTGGATAATTCTTTAACACCCATTTTATTTCAGCAACACTAAAACTAGGGTTATGTTCAAATACCAAACGTGTCACGGTGTGACGGATTTAAGTGGTTGGTAATAAAATTCTCTTTAAGAGAGATGCCAGCGACATCTATGAGAACAAAATTGATCGTGAAGTGCTTATTAAACAGTAAAGCCCGGTTTAGGCGAAGCCTGTAGTTTTACGTCAACTTTAGTACTAGTCTACTGATCAGATAGTAATAGACCAGGCGAATTAGGGTTTTTGGTTCCGGATATGTTCAGAAAGTCAGGACCTTGACTTCCAGTAAGTAATATTGTGAATATTATTAGGTTTGATGGTAATTCGTTGAAGTTTATCCACTTCTAGATTTTTGAGTTTTTCTTTATGGATACATTATTAAGAGAGTTATATGAAGCGTTTGTGACTAATGAAACGTTGCGGAAATGTTTAATAATCGAAGAAAATGGAGGGAATTAGGGGTGCCGGATGTGTAAAAAACGAGTGAAAATACAACGTTTTTAAGTCATTTTGAAACGACTTTTAGGGCAAGGGTAATAAACATTCAAATTTGTCATGATGCTTAGTTTCCGTTGCCCTGAAGTGACTGTTTAAATGATTTTCATGTGAAAGTGACCTGCAACCTGCAATTCTCATACTTTACTCCTTTTTGGGTCCCTTACGTATTGGTCATTGTAAACCGAAAAAGTTAGGTTAAATTTGGTTAGAAGTATTTAGTAATGACTCTTATCTTATTTACCCTTGCCCTAAAATGACTTTTTCAATGCCAATCGTTTCAAATAAGTGATCTAAAACCATCATATTTTCACTCATTTTATCTATCCAGCATCCCTATTCGCTCCACTTTTCCGTCAATTTCCTCGATTATTATACATTTGCGCAACGTCTCATTAGTCACAAACGCTTCATATATAACTCTCTTATTGGATGTACCTATTCACACAAAAAAAAAACTAAAAAGTCGAGGAGTGGTTAAACTGCAGAATGACCGGTTCGATTTCCTCAAATCAAATTGTTCTTGTAACACATCGACTCAGGGTCGTCATATCCTCTGTACCTTACATGTGGTGTACCCATGTTTACGAGGACAACGCCTCCTCTCTCACTTCTCCTCGATTGAACAATTGTTATGTTAAGATTTCCATGAGGTGAAACGTGCTTTGAGTTGTTCGAGGAGTTATGCATACGTTTTAATTCATAGATAAGAAATGATTATAGTTTATAGCCTTCAAATCATCATATCACAGAAAAGTTAAAATGTAAAGCACTAGAGCTCCTATTTTTACCTATTTCTACTTCTAGATATTTTTGTATTTATGGTCACAATTAGAAATCGTTCACTAAAAACCATAAATCCTTCAAAATATATTTTAAAAAGAGAAACCAAAGTAACAACTAATAAAAATTATCCTACTGACGAGGATGAAAAACAAACATTTGTTCATTCAGTCTGTTCAGTATTTAGTTTCTGAACACAACCTTCGATAAATGACAGAAAGTGACACGTGACATCTTGTTGACAGTAATGGTGTTAAATTTTGCTGTGCAAAAGACGTTAAGAAATTAGAAAAGACGCTTTCCATAGTGGAATAATATTGTGACTAATATAAAATGCGTTAAGTTCCGAAACGGCATTGTTATATTTTGATATTTCAGTGGAACATCATGTTTAAGCATTTTTTATAAATGAATTTGACGCTAGAAGCATAATAGTAGGTTAAGGTTATATTAATATCGTTACTTTACTACAGAGCTTTATTTATCAGGTACAAAAGTGCACTATTATGTGTTAAGTCGTAAACTGACAGTGATTTTTAAAGGCGCATTTGGGTATATAGGTATATATATATTTTGCTAATCAAGTAAGTTAGTATTATTTAACTAGCAAGCTACATCACTAATTTATAACTTTTAGGCAGTAAAAATGGCCCTACCAGCTAACTACAAACAGGTCGCAATTCAAATGCCAAGTCCCCAGACATCGAATCGTAAGAATTATTTATTTTTCTTTGATGAATTGTTAGAAAATATTCTCGAATTTCAGTAGTACTTACAGCGTAACGTAAAACTTTAGTTAAACTTATTTAGATCAGCTTGTGATCGCATGAGTATATTTTAAAGATGCTGTTTTTAGTAAATTGATAAACGTTAAAGTATGATTAGCATCTGTATACTATTATGGAATTAAAAGCATGTTATTATTTATTTACATTTCTTTTGTATTTAAGTAAGCCTGGCTTACTATAGATTTTACAAATATTACTAATCAGATGTACAAACTCAGTAAGTTGTGCTTGCACATATTGTACATTACGCATTTCCTGTTAATATATTGTAAAATCGATAGTATATTTTGTAGAATAGTGCTGATTGCTTTGTTTGTGTTTGTTGTTCAGATTTGCTGTCAGCAGGCGCTCCCATGACTTTCAACATTTTGAAAGGTAACTGCCAACTTCCTTTATATTAACACTCTTACAGTAAACGTCTTCACTCTGTGTGTATGATTTTACGATTTTTTGCAGTATTTTTATAATTTTGTTATAAGTTTTGAATGGTGCTAATATAATTTAATTTAATTATTATCTTACTTTATCGCTTCTAGGGGAGTAGCAAATCTGTTTAATCAAATTGTCATATTTTATTGGCTATGTATACTATAAAATATTAAAATTATAGTTACTTCGATTGCTTATTAGAATTAGCCGATTGTTGATAATGTCGTAATGGATAATTGAGGAACTTGCAACTTTGACTAATTATGATGTATACTAGACGCAACTGCTCTTTGATCATAAAAACAATTGAGCATAATTTACTTTGCCTAATACAAATGCCATAAATATCCAGTGTTGGCACATCTACCTATTTACACAAGCAGAATTACCCCAAGTTTTGTATCTAGTCAAATCTTATTGATTAAATTAAGATGGAATTTATGTTTTTAGAGCTTATAACTCTTTAGTTTATTTGCTTTTTTATCTTTTTCTAGCTTTTAAAAGATGAAAATCATTTCTTGCAAATAAACGAGGGGTAAGTCACGGGGCGATTTTTCGTCCCACCCCGAGGTGATCCAAGGGCGGTCCGGGGCGATCTGGGGTAATCCGGGGATATACAGAGGCAATCCCACCATCCTGATATGCGATCATGTTCAATCGGTTGTACAGCTGATGTTATAGCGCCTGCGTCGACATGTCCAACTGTGCATCTCAGTTTTATTAACTGCGTATTGTTCGTGTCATGCTTTCTACAATGTAGATAACTACTATTGTGCCATTCCGAAAAAAAGAAAACAGGAATCTGATAGTGACACAAGTAGCGACAATATCTTCGATAACATTGTCGAGGACGACAGCCTGGACGACATTGATAACGATGTTGATGACGACATCGAGGATGACACACAAAATGCTATAAAGAAACCAATAAACATTGAAGTTGCCACATTGGCCGTGTGGTAAAAACTCTGAACGAAAACATTTTTAAAATAAAATTTTTGAAGCAAGAAGTGGTAAGAACTGGATAACTTCTTTTGGCCGAAAGTAGATGAATACCAAGAAGTCGAAAATATTTACATATTTTATGGTCCTATAAAAATGTTAGGATGCAGACCAATGTCATTGTCCTGGTTCGATTATGTAAAAATTAGCAGGGATTATAAAGAAATAAAAAAAAAACATTAATTATGATTAGTATTCACTGTTTGTGCCTGTTATATATTATAGTTGTAGATTAAAAGTCTAATAATACATTTTTTTTTTTAATTTTAAAATCTCTTTTTCATGCAAAAAACCCGCTGTCCAAGGAATCACTACTTATCACACCCAGATTTTCTACCTAAATGTCTCACAACGAAAAAAATTATACTATATTGGCACTCCACTGCGTGAAAACAATTGTTTTTGGAAATTTATTCCATAATACCAAAACAGGTGTAGAACAAGTCAGGTTACAAAAACAGTGCATAATGCAAGATACGACAATACAATAAAATATTAAAACGACTTTAGTAAATTAAAAGGCTCGTTAAAAGGTTTTCAAATATAAAGTACATGACAGGATACATTTCATTTATATAATTTTACAGGTAATTTTAAAGAGTAGATTGGAAGAATTCTGATATATTGAATATATACGATATGATATATTTAATAATATATTTGAAATGTCGACTCCAAAAACCCATAAAACGATATGCCACATCGGTAGTAGGGGTGGGGGCGGGAAGTAAAAAATATTATTCATGTCTTTGGTTCTTGTAGTCGTGAACAGAAAAAAAAATACAACTTTTTTTTTTTATGTAAATCTGTCTATTTGAATATGTAAATGAATAGCCGAAATAAAACAGATATCACTTTTAATTTATTTTTTATTTTAATGCTGTAGTTATTGCTATAGTATATGATGGATGGTTAATGAGACAAATTGCACTGCTTTATAACATTAACAAAAATTTGGTGTGTAATATTTTAACGGTACGATTAGTAGAAATCCTGGATCAAAGGACAAAGGATATCTTACTTAACAAGAAACTAACTATTAATATTTCGTTATTGCACCATTTCTATTTATACCTTCTATAAGTCTGTTCGGCATAGAATTAAATAACCTTATACAATAATCATTAGTAATAATATTTTCCCATGCATTATTTACTATTTCCAGTAATTCTTCGGCATTCTGTGGTCTCACATTTCGTTTTTGGATACTTCTTACGAGTGGTCTCCATACTTCTTCCACAGGGTTAAGATCTGCATTATGACTGGGCCAGTTAAGAACATTGATGTTGTTATCTTGAAACCAGTTAGTTACGGTATGAGCAGTATGAACGGAACAATTGTCTTGTTGAAATATGAACTCATTATTAGGAAATAATTGTGACACAGAAGGGAGCATAATATTGTCTAAAATCCTAATGTTTCACTATTAAATCTTTCCTCAATATGCCACAAAACACCAGGACCACATGCCGATATCCAAGCCCACATATCGACGGAAAATCTACCACTTTTATCATTATTAGATATATATTTCTCATCGAATCGAGTATTCGGAGGGCGGTAAACACGAATACGACCGCTGTGTGTTGACTGGAAAGTTTTTTCGTCTGTAAAGATTACATTGTTCCAAAAATTTACATCATGCGCTAAAAATTCAAGCGCAAATCCTACTCGAGCTTCTTTATGTTCAGCTTTAAGTAAGTATTTCTGTGCTGCTGCATGACTGCGTAGCTCCGATTCTCTTACTCACTGGCGACCAGTATTACTCAATCCAGGAAAATTCGTTTCTTCAACAGCCTGAATAACTGAGTAAAATGGATTTTCTACTAAACCATTTACCAATTACAAATCTTGTTGTTGAGTTGAAATCCTTTGTCGCCCTGATCCAGGATTTCTACTAGTGATGCAACGGTTTCGGGTTTTACGGTTAAGGTTACGGTTATTCCTAAGGTTACAGTTACGGTTTTGAAAATGAATCGCATAATGATAAAATAATAAACTTTATTCTTCAAAATAAAACACAACACTTTGAAAGGACGTATTTAAAACAAAACAGAAACGTAAAAAAAAACTAAACTACATTTTTGTAGTGGTATTACAAAAAAACAGCGTAAAATTAAACGTTCTTAATATAAATAAACAGGAAACATTGTAAACAATAAAAGCTGATAGAGATTAAAAAAGAAAACAAACATTTATTTAAATTTTTAAATATAGGTAGGCATCTATATCTACCTACTTAAAAATGTAGTTAAAATATTTGAACTGAAAATTTAAAATACAAAAAGAACAAAAATTAGTATTCAAAATTTACAGCAGGCAAATTTTTATTTAGGAAATATAACATTTGCAAATTCTGCGGATTCAACCTATTCCTCTTGGGTGTTTGCACAAGCCTTGCAGTGGAGAACAGCTAGATTGAGAATTATCCGTTTCTGTTTCTATATCTTCACTGTGCCATCGTTTAAGGTGATTCCATAAATATGAAGTTGAAAAACCCTTAACTGACGCATTTTTGCCCCCTCGTGATATTTTTGCATCACAGAATTTACAAACAGCGCTGGTGGCCGCATCGGATGCCTTTGTAAAATATTTCCATACATTGCTAATTTCTCTTTTACGTGTATGCGACATTTTTACCGCGAAAATACAAACAACACAGAGTCTGACGGACGCGCTTTCAGAAATTGCACCGTCAACTAACAGGCTCTTATCCATATTGGTGCCGCCGCGCCCGCTGTTGTGAGTTGCACGTTCAGACCTGCAAGAACCGTATAACAACCGTGAAAAATAGACGGTTACGGTTAACCGTATAATAGCAAAAACCGTGAACTAAACCGTTCCCCAACCGTAACCGTTGCAACACTAATTTCTGCTAATCGTACCATTTATTCTACACTTTCTTAAAATGTTACACACTGAATTTTTGTCAATATTATAACGCAGTGCAATTTGTCTCATTGACCATCCATCTTCTGCTTTAGCAATAACTCCAGATTTAACTAAATCGCTTATATGAGGCATATTAGTTTTTTGCACCCTTGCAATAAATTATGATAACTAACTGACAATGTCACAAAAATTAAAGTTAGATGTACACAACTAGATTTTATGATCGGATGCACCGATTCGTGAAATAATAAGCGCAAGCTTAGTTCAGATGCCTGTTATTTAGGAAATTTTGCAAAATGCATCCGTTAGGAATTACACACTCGCTTGCGTCTTTCATAAAAGCTGGACCATGGGAAGCGGCATTTAAAGTTATATAATAAACCAGGCCCTTTTTCCTTTTGCGGTGAATATTGTATTATAATTTAAAATCTTTGGTCTGTAATTTTTTTTGCCTGAATCATGTGCTATATTTGAGATATTGAAGAATTAAGGAACTAAAATGTGTCAAGTGTATTTAAAAGCTGGTATACATATCAATGACCAGAATGAGGGTATAAGGCAAATATTACGCTTAATCCAGATCTGTAATCTGGATTCAATCCCCGGCACTCAGACTGTCTTTGGCTTTGGAGAGGGCGGGTTACTATATGTGGCATGTATTTACATGGCCTCTAATAGGGGCATTGTGTACGGCAACACATTTCATGAACACTTTCTTATAGTTCTCCACCATGCGCCATGTGGCTCTCACTGCTGGCAATAGCCATGTCCTCAGTCCAATCTAATGTAGATATAGCTGACCCGGAGGTGCGTTTTCCAGAAATGGCAGCAATGCCTGCTGTGCACTGTAAAATCATATCAAATCGATATCTAAAGGAGCCCTGTAAATACCTACATTTATCGAACATCCAAGATCACAAAAATTAAGGGATTATCTTCTGCTAAGATCATATTTACCAATTTACTTGTATCATAGTGCATCGGAAGATACAAGGTTTTACCGTTCCTAAAACGTACGATTATTTAGTATATGAAAACTTGCCGTCTTTGTAGCCCTAAGAGAGCGAGCGTTTTGAGTATCTGATTTCAAAAATTGATATAGACCTCAACTTCAGATAAAGGGGGGTAATGAGAAGAGATTCTACGTTTTTTCATTTCATTCCGGGAACAAAACTCACTCATTACCACTCCGATTGCCGAGTTATTTTTACAGAAATATCAGGTAAGGTCATCGAATATCAAGGTGTTAGAATGCTCTGCTAAAGACATTGTTTTCAATTAGAGACTAGATTTGCTGCTTCCTGATTTAATCAGTAGGGGTGACGTTGATAAATGGGTGAGCAGATATTAATATAAAGGTTGTCCTTTATTAAGGCATTTAACCATGCTATAATTTGTAAGTATGTAACAAAATGCTCGATGTTATTATATTTCCTTCTTATTACTTTGTTAAAGCTGTTATAATTTCATGTTTAAGCAAAGTTTATTGCTCTTTCAAGAAATTGTTAACAGATGCACACATTTTTTCTCAATATACAGGGCGTATCATAATAGAATGCCGTAAATGAAGACAATCTTCACCCAAATTTTAAGAATATTTTGGCATATAAACATTTCCATATTTTTTTATTTGTAAAAAGCTTTTGACACCATACAGAGTGACATGCCATTCAAAAAGTTATATAACCTAGGAATTAGGCATATGCACTACAATGGATACGGTCATATTATATGGATGGATGTACATTAACTGTTAATTATAATAGTATAAACACAACCGTTATGTTAAACTTGGTGTTCCCCAAGGCTCTATCTTGGGCCCGCTGCTCTTTATGTTATACTTTAGTGACCTTCCAAATTATATAGACTGTGACCTGGCTATGTAAGCTGATGATACAACTATTTTAATATCGACAGAGAATATTGACGAAGTTAAGTTGCGGGCAGAACAAGTCATAAATTAATTAAGTGCTTGATGTAACAGAGATAAATTAATATTAGACAAAAAGATAATTATGAATTTTCGTATTAGAAAACCTTTGTCTGCAGATTTTGAAATTTTTAACACAAAATAGTTTGTAAACAACTTAGTAAATCACACTTTGGAATTCTGGAAGAAAGATACATTAAATGAAAGTGGTTTGCTGAACATTTTGGCATCTAGTCAAAAAGTAGAAATTGAATTGCAGGGGTTGTAAAAAAATTTAATTAATGGTTCAAATCGCGATATGTCAAGAACGGAAAAATTTTAGAAAAAGAGTTTTAGACAATATCATAGCGTTTTCAGTAACGTGGTTTTATGTACATAAAATTTCGAATTTTAAAGTCGAATATTTATGAAGTAAAATTGTTTAATGAATTTCTTTTATTATATTATCAACTTATATAGCACATATAAAAAAAAATTTAAGCATTTTTAAAATTCAAGCATCTTCCTCATTAAAAGTTCCCTTTATTGAATTATAATGCATGACTTTATATTGAAATATTTGTAAGGAAGTTACCAATATATTAATGTTAAGAAAACTGCAAGATTAAAAGAAACAAGTAGATATAATATTTAAATACTTTTTAATTTATGACATCTTATAGTGATAAAAGGACAAAAAACGAAGCATCTTATCAAGTGAATTCTTTTTACATCTAAATAAAAACTTTTAGATTTCCAAGCCTATACAAGTCTAATTTTAACTTTTAAATAATTATTTATCACAGAATTGCAAAATGTTTTGTCCCTCGTCCAGTGAATCATCTGACGAAGAGGAAGGTAAGGAAATTATTCAATGTAATCTCTGTAGAGAAACTAAATATGACACTTGTACTGGCATGTCTGTTTCTGAATTAAGAGTGATGCAGTTGAAATGCACCAGAATTTTAAGTTATGCTTGTGAAAATATAAGAATATCCTATAGTAGAGTGCCCGGGCCCACAGAATGTTGGCACCTTAATTTGAAAATGTACTGACCATCATAACTCATTTTCAATATCTCATAGACAACAAAAATTGAGGTTGTCAAAAAATCGTCCTGTGCAGGGGGTGGATGGGGTGAAATTAATTAAAATCGCCCTAAATATTTTTATTGCATAATTTGATCCTCTGATATGAATTGAACCTCGTAAAGAAAAATCTGTATATAACTAATTTGAGATACTTACAATAATTTATTTCCTGTTTGGATTTACATGTGTTTAAATGGGAATGCCGCCGTGAAAAGTGCTGTTTACTCAAAACTTGTAATATTGTAATTTCTGATTTTCGTTCAAGTCGCATTATCTCCGAAATTAGTAATTTTTTCAAAAAATGCTCTGAAATAAAAATTATGGGCCACTCTTTCAGGATGCTGCCGTTTTTTAATTTTTTCAAATCGAAGCAGCGGTTACTGAGAATATGAATATTTAGATTGCCGATTCACGCAAGCGGGATGCGAAATGCTTATTAAACCTCTACGTTCGAAGTGTAAAATAGTGTGCTGATAGAAACCAATGCAGTATTTCTAAAGAAATATAATTATTCACGCTTTATTAATTGGTTCTAAATGTAATATAATTGTAATAATCTGCAGATCTGTGGTTACATTGAGCATGTAAAGGTTGTCAATAAATTCGATAAAATCATTAAAAAGCAATCGATAATAAATCGGTTATTCAGGTCAATTTTTAAATTTTGCATACATAAAATAATCCTAAAATTTTTAGAAGAAAACTGTGCTCTTTTAAATGGCACTATCAGAAATTGATTTGCCATTTAAAAAATAATCTTTATTGATATATCACATAACTTATACAAGCAACTGTTTTTTTGATTGCATTTAAAAAAATAAAATATATGCAATCCAACAACTTTTATGAGATTTTTTTATTGTCAATAATAACAGAATTCAAGGGAACAACCCTGTACACACTATATCTACATTTGTTCAAAAGATGTTTAAGGAAATAATTGTAATTTTTTATAACTTCAGTGTCCTATATCTTGTAAATGTATACTCTAATGACAAATGTTTAAATGACGAAATTTTCTTAAATTTTGATGAGGAATATGCTGCTTTATTTATAATATTCCATTATGATACACCCTCTATACATACTTTCCCTTCATACATATTATTTTCCTTGTATGTTTCATATATTTTTCAAAAATAAGTATAAATAAACTGTAAATTTTTGGAAACTGTAACTGAATCCCAATTTTTAAGTGTAAAACCAAGTAAGAGGGCTATGGTCAACAGTGAGTTCATTCATCATTCAATATTTGCGTAAATTGTCAGCAAATATTCATTTTGCAAACTTTAAAGTACTATTTTAAACCAGTCATACGAAAGAGATTTATTATACAGGGTGATTTACCTAGACATGCGGAAAATTAAAAAATTGGAAAAAAAATTACCTTATTTTTTTTGTAGAAGTGCGCCGCCTGTGACTAACCAATTTGACGTAATATGGTGCAACGAAATCACTTCCTTTCTTATATGGTATGGGTAAAAACGACTCTCGCGTATAGGGTACTTATTGAAGGGTCTTGTTCTAGTAATTCTAGGACTTCTTCTTCTACTTCAACAGGACGATTTACAACACGTTCTCTGTCGCCTGGTAAACAAAACCCGGTGTCACAAGCTCGTTGCACTGCACTTAAATTTTTTCTCATTAGGTTTGCGCCTATGGGGAAATATTTTCTCCCCTATTTTCGTACAGCCCCTGCAAGACTTTCATTCATTGCACCATAGGTTAATATCATGTTGCAGTACTCTTGGTTATGAGAACTCTGGCATAATCGAATTTGCGAATACAGTTTAAAATTGGGAAATGCTCTAAATAGAAGTCGAAGAGTCACTGAACTGAACAGTGAAAGCGTGGCGCACTGACCTTAGACAACTAAGACAGCTGATATTACCTGCTAAACAAACAAGCGACACGTGTGTGAACACATCGAGATAGCATAACGCACCCGTTCAGAAGCGTATCTTTGCAGGTTTTAATGCAAAAAAATATAATAAATTACCTCGGATCGCCTTAAAATTTTACAGAGGCTTTCCCACATACCAGACTTGTATATCAATTTATTTTCCACGTTTACGTAAATCACCCTGTATAAGTTCAATTGAATTACAACAGGTCATTTCAAAATTAACTACAAAGTTTAATGGTTCATTTCGAGCAGAGGCAAATTTTTATAAATTTGAAAATATTTGGTTAAAATTGTTAAGAAAATGTAATAAAGTTAGATTAGTGATAGTTTGTATTATAATAATTTATTATTATATCAAAATAATTAAATTTGTAGTAGTCACAGAATATAAGATGTTAGGTAAGTTTTGAGAGGGTAACTTTTGAAAAAGTTTTCTAATTGTTCTGCATGTAAATGTATAGATTGAGTGTGAGGCCGAACTTATTTTAATATATTTTTGTCTAATAACTGTACTTCATTTATTTATAGAAAGATTACGAGCGTCTGGCGGATCGAGTTCTACTTCAACTGTAAGTCTCACGAACTAAATTTCATGTTTTGCATTAACTGTTTCGATATTTGCAGAAAGAGACCAATCCATTTGTTGCTACACCAAATGGTAATCCTACATTTGTACCTCAGAAGATCGGAAAAAGTACCACAGTAAGTACTTGTTTCCTTTTTTAAGGCACGACTGGATTGTTATATAAACTATTTTTTCTACCTAAGTGGTGGGCAGTACAGAAGCAGCTATAGTATTCCAATTCCAAACTTATTCCTACAACTATCACAATACCTTTGAAATTTGATGCACAAAATGGATAAAATATCAGACTCCAAATTGATAGTTTAATTTTTAGAGGTATAAATTAGGCGACTAGTCTCATCGCTTAACTCTATTCTACTTTTTACTTTCTGACATGAGCCTAAAAGATTATTTATAGTATTTTTTGAGAGCTACATTTTCAATATATTTCACAGCTTAACATCCAGTTTAGGCTGCGTGCCAAAGAAATTGAATTTGATAGACAATTCTGACAGTAAATAGAAAAAATATATGTGGACATAGTTTAAATGTAAATATGACAGGCCCTGGTCTGGAGTGTAACAACTACTCCTGGTCCTAGCTGAACAGGTTTTACGACTGAGGGTCGTCTAATTTATGTAGTGTTTATTCTTTAGATAGATAGATAGATAATACGTTTATTTAGCCCCAGGTAGAATACATTATATAAATACATTATATAAATTTCTTAAACATATTTATTTTACAACATTATTAATATTATCATACCTATACAAAACAAAATATAAATATAAATAAAAAAATAAATTTAAGTACATATATATATATACAAATACATACGAATGTACAAACACTTCTTCTTTCACACACATTCTTTCAGACACACATTCTTTTCCAACATACTATCTTTTAGTAGCCTTTTAAAAGTATTTAGATTTGTTTTGCTTAGTTCGGTACCTAGTAGATTATACTCCACTACACCTTTATAGAAAATGGAACAATACGTAGATGTTTTATTCGCTTGTTTAATTACATAACTTTCCTTTCCGCGGGTATTATATTCGTGCACATCTCTCAATTTCTTTAAAATATTTTTTAAGTATTCTGGAACAATGTATTTGTTAATTTTATGTATAAAAACTGAAACGTTATATTTAAGAAAATCTGCTACATTCATCCAATTTAAACATGTCCTCTATTCTATTGTAAATACTACATTTTAATATGACTCTCATAGCTCTATTTTGCAGCCTTTGTAACCGTTCCAAATTCGTCTTATTAGCCATGTATAATATTGCGCTACAATAATTAAAATGTGGTAATATGATGGAATTATAAATAGTTTTTCTTGCATTAATTGATAAATACCAGCTAACACGCTTAAGGATTCCAATTTTTTTTGATATTTTTTTGCAAATATAATCTACAGGCTATTAAAATTCAAATTGCAATCAACGATAACCCCTAAGTATTTAATCTCTGTTACTACAGTTAAACTTTCTTCTTGAAGATTGAATGTTAAATGTCTATTCTTAAAGATGTTGAGATTTTGCTGATTAGTTATAAGCATACTTTTTGTTTTTATTATATTCAGTTTTAATTTATTTTTTTCCAACCATTTAGACAAGTTCTAAATCATAATTTATTTTGTTTACCAATTCACTATGGTCGTCTTCATCAATGTAAATTATTGTGTCGTCAGCAAAAAAATGATATTTACAGTATTGAAAAATATTTGACATATCATTAATGTATATTACAAACAATAGAGGCCCAAGTATACTCCCTTGAGGTACTCCAACATCTATACTTTTTTCACATGACACAACATCTTCGCACTTAACCGTTTGCCTCCTATTTTTTAAGTAACAATCAAACCACTTCCTTACAATACCACTAATTCCATACTTTCCGAGCTTACTTAATAAAATTTTTCTATCAACCGTCTCAAATGCTCTCTTTCTAAAATGAAGTCTAAAAATTGTAAGTAAACTATGTTTTCTAATATTTTCTCGAAAGCAGATAGCATGTTTATCGGTCTACACTCTTCAGCCTTAATGGTTTTTGGTACTTTCCTTATAGGAATTATGGTCGACACTTTTAAGGAACTAGGTACAATATCATTTTCTAACGAACTGTTAATTATATTTATCAGAGAATCCGATATGACGTCAAAATGATCCTTATAAAAAGACATATCAATTTCATCTGGACTACTCTTGTTTGCTAAGTCAAATATTATTGATTTTAATTCAGTTTTTGTTAATAATCTAAAATTTTGCATTTTTATTCCATCCACTCCATTGAATTCAAATACATAATCATTATCAGGTATACTACATACTATATAATTTATGCTGGATATATAGAATTCATTAAATTTTTCAGATATTAGGTTCGGGTTTTTATACATATCATTTCCAAATTGAATTTCTTTAAAGGGCTCATCCTATTTACTCGAAATTAAAGACTTAAGCGATTTCCACATTTTCTTTGGGTCGTACTTACAATTATCTATTTTTTCCTCATAATACCGACATTTTTCTTGCTTAACTACCTTAACTACATTATTTCGACTAGATTTATAAGACAACCAGTTAGACTGAATATTATTTAGTTTGTAATCTTTATACTTTCTATCTCTATCTTTAATAGCCTCTAACACCCTAGCATTAAACCATCCCTTATGTTTATCCTGAATAATCACTTCTATTTTTGGACTAACCTCATCTAATACTTTCAGAAGACTACTATAAAACAAATCATATTTCTTATTTATATCATGTTCTCTATAATCTATTTGAATATTATTTAGTTTGTTCGTTACCATATTTACATCGTATTGTTTACTTCTACAAAAATATACCTTTTGAACTGAATAGTCTAACATATCAATTTTAATAATACAATGATCTGAGATATTTGGCTCATCAAGAACTTTTGCTACTAGATCAAAATTATTTGTAATAACTAAATCTATTATCGTCGCACCACTCTCAAAGATGTGAGTAGGAGTTTGTACAATTTGTTTTAAACCATAATTGATACAACATGTTTTAAGTCTCTTTGTATATGTATAATCATCGGATAGCCAGTTCACATTAAAATCACCCAAAACTAAAAGTGTCCCTTCTGTATTTAATATATTTTGCTCCATCCAATTTTCAAGAAAATTTAGAAATAACGAATGAGATGCATTTGGGGAATGGTAAATTCCAGCAATAGTGTAATATTCATGGTTTATTTTAACTTTAACCACTAGAAACCATACATTTTATCAATGCAATGTGAAGAAATATATTTGTATTCAATATCCCATCTGATGTAATAAACAACCCCCCCCAGTGAATCTGCTTTCCGAATTTAACCTTACCAATTTATAATTGTCTATCAAAATTTCAAAATCAGCAATATCTGAAGTAATCCGAGATTCTGTCAAGCAGAGCACTGCGGGATTATTGAGTGATATAAAATATTTAATTTCGTCTATATGAGTTAGTAAACTTTGAATATTCAGAACAATTATACTAGTCATAATCTTGTCTTTTTTTACATTATTTTTATTTATACTACTTAATTGCTATTCCACACCATTTTTAATTTTTTGTTTTTCAAACATCATTTTTTGCTGGTAGCAGCAATGATCAAAAACTGAATGATTTACATTAAAACTATGATTCATAACTTCATTAGCCTGTAAGCAGTTTATACATATTTGTTCCAATTTATTACACTCTTCATATCCATAATCAACTTCACCACATTTTACACATTTATCACATTTGCATTCTTCGGCCCTATGGTTGAAACCTCCACATTTGAAGCAGCGAAAAATTTTCACGTATTCAAAAACTCTACAGCGAGGTATCCATCCTATTGTTAAACTCCGCTTATCCATAATCACTTTAAATGAATCCGGATCACACTCAATAATAGCCATATATCGTGTTTTCATTTTTTTTATTACTACTACCTTTAACTTCTCTTTTTCAATTTCTACCAGTGAATTTTGTTTAATTATGCAATTAATTAACTGATCACTATTTAAATTTTCCTCAAAATCTAAAATTTTCACACATGGATTCTTTTGTTCCGGAATGGTGTACTGATAGTTTTTTCCCATCTTCTTTTCTGCTGACTTCTTCACTTTTTCTATTTCTTCCTTAGTATTACACTTGATAAGGACTCCTCCATCTTTCACATTTTTGATTTGAGTAATTCCAACTTCAAGTTCTACTGGTTTTAAATTTTTCTTTATAGCTTCTTGAGTTTTTTTGCTATCTTGCTTATTTTTGGGTTTAATGATCAATGCTTCTCCTGCTACCACCTTCGCATAACTAAGATCACTTTCATTAACTGTTACATTTGTTGATTAGACTAAGATGTTTTTGTATTCGTAATACTGTTTGTGGTTTTCTCTTATTGAAGAATGAGGCTAAGACGCCAAAACCGCCAAAGGCACCCGAAAAACCGCTGATGCCATATATGAGGTACAGCAGGAAAGTTTGGGATACTGTAAAAGCTCAAAACTCCGATCTCAAACTATGGGAAATTGGAAAAATAATAGGGCAAATGTGGAGAGACCTTCCTGAAGAAGGGAAGAATGAATTTGTGGAAGAATATGAAGCAGAAAAGGTAAATGACATATATTTTATGGATTTTATTACTATCATAAATATTTTCAAAGAAAAAAACATATTGAATTCATGACTGAAGCTTTATTAGATTCGAATAATTATGTGGCTTTCTTATATTGAACTAACTTCATTTCTATGTCCTATTCGTGTCAATTAATTATTATTATTTATGTAATGAATTACTGTGTTCAGGGTGTTAATTTATTAATATGATTCCTCAAACACCTCTGGACTAATGTATGGGGTATAGGGCCGTCAAGAACCAGTTGGGAGTTTTGTTGAAGCGAACTATTACCAGGCCCTTCCGAAGTCGTATAAAGCAAATACATTTAAAATGTAGACTAGTAATTAGACTGATGTTCCTTCCCATCTATTAAATTAAGATATACTACTTTTTCACTAGTTGGTGTGAGGCATTGGTATAGAAATACGGTTTTTTAATCTTTGTAACTTGTTAACTGAAAATTTACTCACGGCCTTTTTTACCTGTGAATCTGTGAACATGTAACATGTTCGTATTTTTAAGGGCCCAACGGGCCATCTTCAACCATGTAGCTATACTACAATTTAAATGGCATTCTCCCATAAGACATATATGTTTAGCGCATGAAAACAACTGACATATATTTTGTTGTAATAGGTGGAGTATGAGAAAACTTTAAAAACCTACCATAATTCACCAGCCTACTTGGCATTCGTAGCAGCCAAAAACAAAGGTAAATCAGGTGAGTACCTACAAAATTCGGTGCTGTAACGTATACCTACTTGCATTTCTTCACAATTTTATCTTAACTAACGGTGTATGTATAAACATATCAATTTTAGTTACCCAAGGACCTGACGGAGAAACTCATGAAAGAGCTAGTAGTGCTGCTAAGCAGCAAGCTGCTGCCGATAGAAGAATTGAAATTCAACCTGCAGAAGACGAAGATGGTAAGTGTAGATTTACTCAACCAGTTTTTAAAATATTCCAAATATTAAATACGATTTGTCATGAGTTACTAAAAGCACCTTATTGATAACTAAAAAGAAAAAATGACATATTCTTGATCTGGGGATTATTTTCTATCATTTGCACCAAAGTTATTTCAGTGACATACCATTAAATCCTGACCTCTAATTTGCAGTTTAGACTATAGTGGAACATCTGCTTTTTATGCTTAAAAATAACCAACGCTTTATATGTGGAGCTCACAAGCAAAACCAATAAATCCAAGTTTGACAGATTTTCACTTTTTGACAGTTCTGTTATCTTTTGGCTGAGCTCTACGAGAATGTATAACACCCAGTTAGCAAAACCCATTAATTTGTATTTAATTATTATTACAATGCACTTTATTGAGTATGAATAACAATTATGAATAATGTTAAAAACTAATTATAATAATTGTATATTTGAAAGAAGATAATTATAAGTTATAGCTAGCTTTGGTTATGGGATAAGAACATAAATAGACATAATATACGAATACGACCTATAAACTAAAAGTATATTGTAATATAACTAACTTTGGTTACGAGGTGATAATACAAATAGATGTAATCCCTCTTATATTAAACGTCAAAATTTAGGTTTTGGTTCAAGACCCGATAAACCCAGTTTTGGGATCAGAAGCCTTAAGTTTTTGTTTTAATTTACATTTTTACGAGAATATTGTTTACTTTTCAGAGTATAAGTATAAAGGCGAGGTTTTCAAGAAACGCGCATCCGTGATTGCGCGATACGTGATGCGCTATTGCGTGATCACGCTTGCGGGATATCACGCAAATGTGTTTTTTAATATATGCGCGAAAGCCATAATTTGTTTGTTTTCATTGCAATAGTGCACCAAACAGTCTATAATATTTTGCACCATGAACAACAATACTGTCGCTTGTCTTCTTGATGAAGAAGATGAGGAAGAATTATTGTTATTAATTTCTTTACGAGGAAATGGTATTAATGACGTATATGAAAAGAGAAAACAAGAAGGGTGTTTTAATACTTTAATCAGGAAACATCTAATCGATAATGAAATTAAATTCAGGGAATATTTTAGAGTTTCCCGTGATTTATTTTATACAATATTATCATTTATAAAGGAAGATATTACCACAAGCACATGTAATCGTATACCTTTTCCGATATCTGCGGAGGAAAAACTGTGCCTTACATTGAGGTAAGTAAAAAAAACAATTAAAGTAGCTTTCAATGTATGTATTATTTAGTAAGTGCAAGACATGGAGTATCTAAATTATGGTATACCAAGTAATTTTCCATATCGTTAGAATTGGATGGTGCCGAATTAGAATTTGAAGTGGCCACAGATACAGAGGGTGAAATTGGACTGGTATTTGAAATTTCAATAGGAGATATGTATGTAAATCTTGAAGACTGATTTGCAGTCATGCCGGAATATGAAGGAAATGTGGTGGCTTGTGTTTGCTGTTCCGATAATGAACGAAGTTCTATTTCAGATATAATACTGCATACTTTCATTCTGGTTTCAGCAATTAAATTTGGGGGGAAAGTCATTACAGTTTTAGCCATACTTTTAAAAAATATTTCAACAGGGTGCTCATCAACCTCATTTTTTTTGTTATCACATAGATTTTGTAAAGTTTTGTAACGCTCCTCATGTCCTTTTTTAAATTCCTCCAATATTTTATCCTTTGCCGTTTTATATTTCTTTTTTGGTATCAATGAATCGAAACTGGTTTTAGTTTTGCTGGCCACTTGTACTGTTTCGGAACTGTCATTTAGATTGTTTTTATCTGGTTCTTCATCATGCTCATTTGCTATAATTGTCTGGTCATTTTGAGTGTATTCAATATTTTCAGTTTCATGGGATTGGGTGTTTTCGTCACATTCTTCAATAAAATTTTCCGGAAATTCACTTTCGGTTTGGCTATTTAAATCTTCAATAGTTGCTTTAGTTCTGAAATCATAAGCAATAAATATAATCACTCCTATGATTTTTCTTTTATATAATTGATAACTACAGGTATCATACCGACGATAAAAAAAACTTAATCACAGTTATCTGTGAATTAAAAACTGTATAATAATAATAATAATAAAAAATTGAGAGAGATACAAATAATCGATAATAATAATAATAATCATCTTTATTAAGGCGACGTTTAGCTATTGGCTACTCTTACACTTTACCTTATATCTAAATATTAGAAAATAATATAATTATAATAATAAATAAGTTTTGTGCCAAAATAGCGAGAAAAAATATACATCGTTTTTACGGTTAGTCTATAAAGCATAAATTGCTGAAAAATTGTATGTATACAGAAACAAATTTATTAAATAAAGATTACATAGACATCTTGCAATTATACCAAATAGTACGAATTAAAGACATACGGAAAATCTATAATATTTTTTTATACGGATAATGATTCACAGCTAAATACGATTAAGCTTTTCTGATCGCTCTGTATAAGGATATACCGATATAAACATAACAATTTTGACGTCAAATCTATTACTTACGTTCTTTCCACAAAACTGTCGTGTAGAAATCTTAAACTTTCATTGGTATATTTCGATTTTGAAGTCGCTGCTGACCCAGTACTGCATGATACCTTTATCTTCTTTTGTGTCTTTCTATAAGAGTCTCTTATAGTTCTCCATCTAGTTTTGCAATCTGGAACTGACAAAATAATTAAGGCTTAAATTTAATAGTACTCAATTTATGTAATTGAGTATATTCTGTATTATTTTAGGTTTATGGCAACGGGGGAAACATACAGATCATTGGCATTTCAGTACAGGATAAGTCACAGTTGGATTAGTAAAATTGTTAAAAAGACTTTGAAGGCAATTTGTTCAAAAATGCTGAATGTAGGTATACCTACCCCCAATGAAGAAATATTAAACAAGGTAGCTGAAGGTTTTTATAAAACCTGGAATTATCCCAATTGTTGTGGTGCTATAGACGGAAAGCATATTAGAATTATCAGCCCTGACAACTCTGGGTCTTTATATTATAACTATAAAGAATATTTCTCTATAGTACTACTCGCTCTTGTTGATGCAAATTGTAAATTTATAGCAGTAGATATTGGATCTTATGGAAGAGAGGGTGATGCTGGAATATTAGAAAAATCCACCTTATTAAAAGCAATATCAAGAGGACTCTTTGGATTCCCTGAACCAATGCCATTGTCTAATACCGACGTAGTCGTACCACATGTCATTCTAGGCGATGGAGCGTTTAAATTAACCACTACAATGATGAGGCCTTATCCAAGTGCACAATCTAAGACTAATATACAGAAAGCTATTTATAATTATCGTCATAGTCGGGCTAGAAGAACTAGTGAAAACGCATTTGGTTTTTTATGCCAATATTTTAGAGTTTTTTTTACTCCAATCGCAATTCGTCCCGAAACAGTTGATGATCTTGTTTTGGCTGCCTGCATAATTCATAATCTTTTGCGAAATGAACGTATTTCATATCCAAATGAAAATAACGTATTAAACGAATATAATGACCAGATTCCTAAAGACAACATGTTACCTTTATTGCGTCAAGGTGGAAATGCTACATATGAAGCGTATCACATTAGGGACCAATTTAAAGACTTCTTTTGTAGTACACAAGGTACATTAAGTTGGCAGTTAAATCATGTGACACGAACAAATACAGGATGAGTCATAAGGAATGGGTAATATTTTACCTGCAGATTCTATAGCAGAAAAGATTAATTTTTTGCTAATAACTGGGGGTCAAATATTAATACTTACTGAGATACAGGGTGTCAAAATTATAAAAATAATTCAGTAATGTTGTTATATCTCAGTTATTTTTTCACACATAAACATAAAAGTCGGTACAATTAGGTTTTTAACGTGAGAAAATCGAATAAGCTATCATTTTTGGTGTATCGTATAGAGGGCGCTACGTAAGCTATCTTGGTTTAACAAAATCCCCCATAACTTTTTTGTACTTCGTTCATTTATAATCTCATTGAAATTATTTTATTTAACCATTATTTTTAAACAAAAAAGGGATACTTGTTTTATCTTAAAAAACTACACCCTTTTCGAGATATTTACATTTTAGAAAATCCTGTGCACGCATAATTTTTTTTTTAACTTTTTTGCAGTGATCCTCTGTAACATTTGTGTTTGTAGTATCAAAATATTTTGTTTTTACTTAGTTCTTTCTATTCAAGTTGATAAATAAATTATAATTTTATCTTTTAAATTGTTTAATTTATTTCCGCCATTTTTAAAATTCAAAAGTACTCACTTTTTCTCACCTCTTCAGATATTTGGTATTAAAAATTATTTTTGTTAAAATGGAGAGAACATTACACAATATGCATTTTGATGAGGAAAGGGAGGATCCCTGGAAAAATGTTTTAAAAAATTATGGGTGCGCAGGATTTTCTAAAATGTAAATATCTCGATAAGGGTGCATTTTCTGAAGATAAATCAAGTATGCCTTTTTATTAAAAAATGATGGTTAAATAAAAAATTTGCAATGAAATTATAAATGAACGAAGTACAAAAAAGTTATGACGGATTTTGTTAAACCAAGATAGCTTACGTAGCGCCCTCTATGCGACACACAAAAAATGACAGCTTATTCGATTTTCTCACGTCAAAAACCTAATTGTACTGACTTTTATGTTTATGTGTGAAAAAATAACTGAGATATAACAACATTTTTATTTTTATAATTTTGACACCCTGTATCTCAGTAAGTATTAATATTTGACCCTCAGTTCTTAAGCAAAAAATTAATATTTTCTGCTATAGAATCTGCAGGTAAAATATTACCCATTCCTTATGACTCACCCTGTATTAAATCGTTATAGAGTTCGAATTTCTGTTGTATACATTAACTATATGTCATGAATTAATTTATATCTTCAGTATTATACATATGTATTATTATAAAGGCTTGTCTAGTGCAAAAAAATTGCATTATACTACCTATATTAAATCGTTATAGAGTTCGAATTTCTGTTGTATACATTAACTATATGTCATGAATTATTTTATATTTTCAGTATTATACATATGTATTATTATAAAGGCTTGTCTAGTGCAAAAAAATTGCATTATACTACCTATATTAAATCGTTATAGAGTTCGAATTTCTGTTATATACATTAAATTATATGTCATGAATTATTTTATATTATCAGTATTATACATATTATGTATTAATATAATCGCTCAAAATTAATAAATACTAAATATTAAAATTAACTTACTTGGTCCTTACCTGTTTTTTTTAGGTTAATGGGTATTTCTGCCCAAGCATTTTCCTTGATGGCATTGTCCTTATAATTTTTGTGCTTTGCTTGATATAAGACTGGAAAATTTCTCACAAAATCTATCAGTCTTTCATCTAAATCCTTATTGAAACTTTTTGATTCCATTTTTACACACGATAAACTAGGTATCATGCACAATTTCACCACGCAAAAGTTGACTGGCGGGCAACCGGTGCGTTATAATACCCAGTGGCACGCATGCGGGATCGCGTTGCGCTATTCTTTAGAAAACAGAACTTAACAATATGTATCAATCAACTTTTGCGTGATCACGCAATAGCGCATCACGTATCGCGCAATCACGGATGCGCGTTTCTTGAAAAAACACGCCTTAAGAGAAATTCTTCCAAAAAAAATACTATGAGTTGATATTTTCGGCTACAATTTATTTTGGTAACAAAAACCTATAAATTCCAACTTTTGGAGCAAACCCTGATATATCCAATAGTTTTTTTTGAACGTTAAAAATTGAAATGTTACGATGACACTTGGTCATCATTGTCTCAACACTCAATTACATTGATATGCACGAAAGAATCATGGTTGAATAAGTTACTTTCTTTGCAATACATTTATAGTAATTTCCCACACATTTATTTTTTTCTTCTAAGGGACAGTTTGGACATTTTAAAATTTCTTAAATAATAAATGCCTTGGTCCTTTCTTATTCTCTTTATTCTATAGAAATGAACAATAAGATTAATATAGAATTTTCCAACAGGCTGAAGTAATCTGTATTTATACCTCCCAGTTATATTTTAATAACTTTTCAGATCAAGATGATGGATACTCTGTGAAACATGTTGCTTATGCAAGGTACTTGAGGAACCATAGATTGATTAATGAAATATTTTCGGAAAGTGTAGTACCTGATGTTAGGTCAGTAGTTACCACAGGTCGTATGCAAGTGTTAAAAAGACAAGTGCAGTCTTTGACGATGCACCAGAAAAAGCTAGAGGCCGAACTGCAACAAATCGAAGAAAAATTTGAGTTGAAGAAGAGAAAGTTTATCGAGAGCAGTGAACAATTTCAAGAGGAGTTGAAAAAGGTATACCATTTATTTTTGTAAATATTTTCTTATAGGCGAGTCGTCAGGTAGATTGACATCGTTTTAAATTGGACAAAAGATTTTACTGCTGGAACCAGTTCATTATAGGCCTCTTTTACACATACTAATTTTTGCCACTCGCCTGCCCTCCAGAACACCATCAATTTTGGGGCAATACGGCTTAAAAATCATTTTTTTGCAAATATCTCGATTGTGAATGGCCCTACTTAAAAAAGAAGATTATCAAAGCAGACGATAAAAGTAAATTCTCTATCGAAACGGTTCAGACACATTTTTACGTAGTATTAATATTCTTGGAGTTACAGGCGCGGGAAATAAAGCACCGTAACGCATTTATTCTGTATATCGAGACTTTCCCATACACTACCACGCTTTATACTTGCTATTACTTTTGATCGTCACTTTTGAAGTTTAATTAAATATATTTATTATCAATTTTGAAATTACAAAAAATGTCTTCCACTATCGGTGGTGGTTTTTTTTTAAGTGACGTCCCCAATAGGCCTAATCCACTTTTTGTTTATGTGTAACTCTTATTCTCTACTGCCAATACTTTACATTAATCTGATTTTTTTTTAAGTTGAAAGTTCAAAACATTCCCTTGCTTCAATAAAACTGTGAATGTCAGTTTCATTATCGTCTGCATCCTCTTTATCACAATCAGCCTCTTCATATTTATCCTGTTCCAAAAAAGCTAATACCTTATCTTCGGTTTCTTCGGCTTGATCTGAGTCGTCTACATATGATCCGACATTTGTGAACGTTTGTAATTGACATCCAGAACAAATAACGGAACATTTTAGTCCAGCTTTTCTACAAGTACATGAGGCTTTGCAACCTTTTGTACACTTGAGGCTTATCGTTTTCAAAAGTTTTTGTGGAGCAGCTTCTTTTTTGGTAGTAATAGGAAACAGACTATTTTTTTTTTTTTCATCCAACATCAATTTTGAGGACTTTGGTATTGCTGTACCACTGTTGAATTTGACAGTATGTTCTAAAAGAGTGATGGTATACAGGAGATTCAATTGGAGGTAGGGATCGACCGATATGATTTTTTAGGCCGATACCGATATTTACATGGCCGATTATCGGTATCGGCCTTATTTAGATTACCTTATCTCTTATTTCTGAAATCTGAAAATTTGCTATAAATAATTAAAGTATATTTTTGGTTTTTATCATCTCTTGAGAGAAGTACAACGACGCGGATTTTTAATTATCCATTTCTAAAAAGTAATTCTTCCAATATGATGTGGACGGCTATACCTGGGTGAAACCCTACTAAAATGAAGTAAGTAGATATTTATCTTCTTTTTTTAATAAATTTCTAACTACTCCCCTAGCTAATAGATGGCACAGAATTTCTTTGGACAAATGACGGTTTTTTTACCAAGCAGCGTTTACAGTGAACAATTATTTTCTTCAGCTGGTAACGTTTATGAATCTGCAAGAAGCCGATTAAATCCGAATCGAGCAGAAAGTCTAATTTTATTACGTCATAATTTACCTAAACTTAACTTTAAATATTAAATAATCTAATAAATATTAATGTTTTTACGTTTTTAATTGTATATTTAACCTTAAATGGTTCTTTAGTAGTGTTTACTAATCATGTTTTACTTTTGTATATATTTATTAAACATATAACTTCAAATTAATTGTTAATTTCGTTACGCCACAATTAATTTATTTACATCGAATTTTAATAATATTGTTACGTGTTTACAGTCTTCAGTAAACACTTTGTGGATTCAAATAACTTGCAACAAGAATTTCCACTAACCACTATTTTATTAATCACTAAAATTACATTAGTAAATACTTAAAAATCACACAAGTAATAATAACTTAATCTAATATAAATTCACTATTTTTAAAACACTATGTATTTTACTTTTCTTATTAAACTTGTCAACTCTTGCCTAACCTAAAAACTCTCTCTGTATACTTCACTGAACTAAACTGTTCCGTATACTCAACTGAACTGTACCCCCATCTGCTGGATTCACCTCTTTATATACACCCATAGAATGTACCAGAATACTATTCCATAACATTCTAGAATCCTACAGAGTTTTCTACTATGTGCTGGATGACTGTTCGTCAATTGGCTCATAGATGGCGTCGCCCCACGTACCGGAATAACAGGTTTCCCTTCACTTTGACCAGGAACTTAATCACATCTCTCTCCGTTAGAGGGCAGCACATAACAATATTAAATATTACATTTTGTGTGTTTTCAACTTTACCACTTAAAATGCTATTTAGTGTTTACTAATTATGTTCTTCTGTTGTAAATCTTTTAAAAAAAATTTTTTAAAGTATTTTTTGCTGACACCGATATAGCACCGATATCACAATCCAATATCGGCCGATACCGATAATCGGCCACAACGCCGATATACCGAAATCAATATCGATATCGGTCGATCCCTAGTTGGAGGTAGTAATGCAAGGTTACATGTACTTTTTACCACTTAATAAAGTATTTGTACCTGAATTCATTCAAATAATGCTGTTCGGGTTCTGTTCCGTAAAGGGCTAATATAGCTTTTCGGCCTGATGTATCTATAACATCAGGGTGATAATTGGGGTCTTTAAAACATTCCATGTATTTCTGTAATCCAGCAGATTTTTGTAATAAATTTAACGAATTTTGCTTTGTCTTGCCTAAAAAATGCAGAAATTGCGCCACTGAATGCGTGGAGAAATATGTTATCCGCAACTTCTTTTGGGTAATTAAAAGAGTTTGAAGAATAAATTCGTTTGTCCATTTTCCCCTTGCTTGGCTTCATAAAATGCAAGTTTGAACAACGTGTGGATAATCCTGTCATAAGAATCAAAAGGTCAACGTCTTCACCAACTATAATTACCGAATCGTAATGAGGTGATATATATATCGCTGAGTTATAATAATAAGAGGATCAGCACCTTTGGTAGCCTGCTCAACAACGAAACTCGCAGTAGTAAGATTTTTATGTAACAGTGAGATAAGTCAATTTTTACTTTGATCGTTTGATAGAAACTTTTTCTGTTGCATTGTTGCAATCCCTCGGTCTCTCACTTATGCCAGCTGACCTTAAAAAGGCCCAATACTTTTATGTTCTTATAGAATACACAGTACATGGGTTTATCAACGTGCCGTCTAAACAAATTTTTCTGTTCTGCGACTTTAATCTGGGCTTTGAGACCGTTTGGCGGAAGCTCAGTGACAGACTCTGGGTCTTCACCTTGCTGGTCTCCTTATCTAATGTCGAATACGAGACCGAGTTCATCTGCGACTCTCTTTGCTGCCTTGAATAATCATGCACGCACTCCAGCATTTTCATGATTTCTCACTAATTGCAGGGAAGGGTCTGAGCTAAGATACTATGTGTCCCGATTTTACAAGACTTACTCGGGGACAAACTGGTGTTAAACACTATGGCATCAAAATCTATAATTTATTACCCGATAGCATGTAAGCTTTGCCTCCAACAAAGTTCAGATGTACGAGTAAAGATTTTTTTGTAAAAAATGCATTTTTCTCTAGAGGAAATTGAATGTGCAATAGGGTTTCCCCAGAAAAAAAAATTATTGCTGAAATACTTAACTCACGTAAAAAAATGATTTATGGCATATTTATTATCTTATTAATTTTACTAATAGTAACAAAAAAAAAAACTTGAAGTTTGAAAAATATTGGGTTCATTTTAAACAGCCATAAATTGGCGCGTTGTGACGTCAACACCCAGACATCCAATCACAGAGGTTGTCTCTGTTCAAGATTGTTTATTAATCTTGGTCTCTGTTAACATAACATATCTCTATTTATTGACAGCACTCAGCACTTTTCTACTTTAGGTAAATTATCAGCGGCACCTTTAACATATCCCTCTTCCACTTGATTCCATTTTGATTGTAGAATTAATAAAACATAAGCCAGAAACTGATAAAATAATATTTTCACTCCAAACAATACAAACATAAAAATATAAATTTAACGTTTTAGGTTACTCATCTGATGTGTAATGTCAGTGAAGGTTAAACCTAAACTACAGTACAAAATATTAATGTCTGATGCTTTCACGAATAACTTGTGCGGCATTTATCTGGATTCTGATTGGCCAATATTTATACGTCCCCTGCTTTAGACCAATCACAGTACAAGCATTACAAATTGAAATTCTGAGAAGTTTTAGAGGAAAGCTTTCTTTAACACACAGTTAGAATCTATTACTAACTAAATCAATAAATCGATAGCAAATGGAAAATTTCCCTCGATATTAAAAACTGCCATAGTTATACCGCTGTTAAAAAAAGGCGACTCATCAGACATTGAAAACTACCGGCCAATTTCTCTGTTAAGTACTTTTTCAAAAATTCTGGAACAGTGTTTTGTATAATAGACTTGTTAAATTTTTAGAAAATTATAAGCTACTATCTAATCAACAACATGGCTTTAGAAGTAATAGGTCAACGGAAAGTGCCTCGTTCTATTTCACCCAGTTTATTTACGAGCAATTAGATCAAAATCGCGTAGTTGCAGGCCTTTTCTTTGACCTATCAAAAGCATTTGATACTCTCGACTTGAACTTTGTGGAAAGTAAACTATATAATATAGGGATCAGAGGTAATGTTTTGTCTTGGTTAATGTCATTCCTTACCGAACGTAAACTCTTAGTTCAAATGCACAATTACAAATCGGAAATATTTGATATAGAGGTAGGTGCAGCGCAAGGGTCTGTACTAGCACCTCTAATATTTTTATTGTACATCAACGATCTAGCACTTTCTTGTTTTACAATTAATTTTGCTGACGATACCTCTGTCGCTGTGGCTGCAGGCTCGCAAGAATTGGCACAGGTTAAACCTAAACTACAGTACAAAATATTAATGTCCGACGCTTTCACGAATAACTTGTGCGGTATTTATCTGGATTCTGATTGGCCAATATTTACACGTCCACTGCTTTAGACCAATCACAGTACAAGCATTACAAATTGAAATTCTGAGAAGTTTTAGAGGAAAGCTTTCTTTAACACACAGTTAGAATCTATTACTAACTAAATCAATAAATTGATAGCAAATGGAAAATTTCCCTCGATATTAAAAACTGCCATAGTTATACCGCTGTTAAAAAAAGGCGACTCATCAGACATTGAAAACTACCGGCCAATTTCTCTGTTAAGTACTTTTTCAAAAATTCTGGAACAGTGTTTTGTATAATAGACTTGTTAAATTTTTAGAAAATTATAAGCTACTATCTAATCAACAACATGGCTTTAGAAGTAATAGGTCAACGGAAAGTGCCTCGTTCTATTTCACCCAGTTTATTTACGAGCAATTAGATCAAAATCGCGTAGTTGCAGGCCTTTTCTTTGACCTATCAAAAGCATTTGATACTCTCGACTTGAACTTTGTGGAAAGTAAACTATATAATATAGGGATCAGAGGTAATGTTTTGTCTTGGTTAATGTCATTCCTTACCGCACGTAAACTCTTAGTTCAAATGCACAATTACAAATCGGAAATATTTGATATAGAGGTAGGTGCAGCGCAAGGGTCTGTACTAGCACCTCTAATATTTTTATTGTACATCAACGATCTAGCACTTTCTGGTTTTACAATTAATTTTGCTGACGATACCTCTGTCGCTGTGGCTGCAGGCTCGCAAGAATTGGCACAGGTTCGCATAAAAAAAGTATTAGAGGAAATGAATCAGTGGTGCTACGCGAATAAATTAATACTGAACGAGACTAAGACAGTCTTTGTCAATTTCCACAAAACCATTCCCACAATTCATACCCTTAATTTCTCAGAAAAAACTAAATTTCTAGGTTCTTATCTAGACTCGCGACTATCCTGGTCTCATCAAATCGACCACATCTGTGGAAAACTTAACAAGGCATACTACGCGCTACTTAAACTTAGATATAACGTAGACCTTACCACACTTATTACCTCGTACTATGCCCTTGTTTACCCCCATTTATGCTACAACATAATACTCTGGGGCAAGGCAGTCGAGGTAAACAGGATATTTCTAATCCAGAAAAGAATTATAAGACTTATTTTTAGTATGGGAAAATTAGATTCATGTAAACCAATTTTTAAAAACAATAATATACTTACCCTAACTTCCATCTACATACTAAAATGCGCAACTTTTGCCTACAAAAATCTAGAGTCCTTTAAAAAAAACTCAGATAATCATAGTTACCGAACTAGAGGTGCAACACAACTAAATATCCCTAAGCATAACACCTCACTATATGAAAGATCTCCAAAATATTCATGTTTAAAAATCTATAACAGGCTCCCCATAGAAATTAAAAACAGAAGACCGTTCGGAGTATTTAACCGACATTTAAAACAACACCTCCACCAAAACTCATTTTATACAATCAATGAATTTTTTAATAATTAATTGTCAAACCATTTAAACTCTAAGACACTAAGAATAATTATTGCGTATTATATTCCATGTATAATTTTTTATATTACTGTGCTGCGTGTAATCAATGTCGACTTCTCGTGACTTGTCTTAACATATGATGGTATTTATTTATTTATTTACAACATTTTTTATATATTCTGTGTTTACTATTTTCAATACTTTGATATGATATTGTACTAACCATACAGTACTATATTATTGCTAATTCTACACCCCTCAATGACTTACCAAATGTACAGTTCCTGTATTAATTTAATGGTGAATAAAGATTATTATTATTATTATTATTAATTATATCCATAATCTCATTGGTTTTCCGGGTAGATACGTAATTCTGGCGCGTAAAAATGCCCGTTTTAAAAATCAGTGAAATTATCAGCAAGTTGTTTTAACGATATTTTCTTAGAAATAATTCTTATTGGAAAAGTAAATTGTTGTAAATCAATAAAATGTTTTATTATATCATTTTCACGACATAAATTGTTAAAATAAAATTAGTGGGAAAACCCTATTGCAAATAAGTATAAGACAGTAGTTAAACTACAATTTTTGTCATGTTTTTGTAATTCTTTTATTTGTCTATCTTTTATTAGTATCTGTTACCTGTTTCCTAAAATTGTTCATATATGTTCTTGTGATATTTTGTATGCTTTTATCTGAATTTGTGTAAAAAACTTTTTTATGACGTATGTATATTTTTTATAAGTTTAAGATAAATAAATTATTCTACTCTAAGGATGTTTATTACATGCTATACACAGTAGTACTACCCGGCCATGCATGCACTCCAAACTCAAGAGTCCTCGGCCCTCCGATGACGTGGGAGGTACAAACGAGGAACGGACGATCTTGGATGAATGCTCCTATGGATATTCATCATCGTGCAGGTACCTCTATCTAATTGACGGAGATCATCTGCCGTCCATTTCACTACTCCAAAGGAGTAGAGCAGAAAAATTAGTATGTTTAAAAGAGGACTATAATGAACTGGTTCCAACAGTAAAATCTCTTGTCCGATTTAAAATGGTTTCTCAGCATTCTCAACTCCCTGACGACTGGCATATTAGACATTAGATGTAAGAACAACGCCAAGTAGTATCGCAAATGTTTAAGTTGATAAGGCCTGCAAAATTTGATACCCGCAATTTTAGTTTATTTGATTTATACAGTTTTCTATTTCGCTTTTAGCACTGTAAACCGGCTGTAGATGACGAAACTTTTCAGAAGATGGTTGATAGACAATATGATATATTAAAGAAGGAGAAAAATAAAACCCAAGAAGATTGTAAACCTAAACTCGAAGAGAATGGTATCACTGAGAGTGCGACAAATTCAGCTTCTTCGGCATCCATTCAAGAAAATGGCCAGGCACAGTCCGAGGTACTTTAATCTGCAATTTCTTATTATTGCTGTCCATTGATTGTACTAAAATAAATATGCTAATGCCTTGAAAAGTTGCACTTAATATTGTGTGATAATTTTTTCATTTTACCTAAACATATTTTAAAATGGTAAAATCATCTGTTAGAATTTATTAAAGTGGGTCTGAAATAATTATACTGATTTGGGAAAGGTGCCGAGTGCAGTTAATTGTATTTGCTTAATTATTTAGGTTAGAAATAAAAATAAATATTATATTTAATTTCTGGAAAAAGGGGCTTTAGCATATTTACTGTAAATATTAACCTGGCACTGTATCACTAGTATGTAGATGTAATTATTCACTTTTTCTGTTGCAATTACAGCCAGTAATGCTTCATTATATACAGGTAAAATGTCTCTTGCTACTGTTATAATATATAAACCGAAATGTTTTCATCATGTTTATTTGTAATGGTAAGAAGTGTATCGGGTGCTTTTCTTTTGTACAGTTAAACCCAGACGAAGTTATATACAGTGTGACCCAAAAGAAACGCATAATAAATAAATTAAAAAACCACAGAAATTAGACAACCACCAATTCCAGAAGTCAGGGGCTTGTGCGGAAGGGGGTTACACATTGAAAAAACGCGGACATACGTCCATTTCCTCCGGCAGTGCCAGTGCCGGAGCCAGGATTCAAACCCGGTAGTGTGATGACCGTGTGATTAATTGCGATTGCCACCTTGCGCCTTAACCTGCTCGGCTATCGGCATAAGATTCACAATGTTTCCTCTATTTTGCATCTATAGGAATACGCCAATTAGTAATTTGTATGTAATTAAAAAAATGTTTCTGTGACATCACCGATAGTTTTTTAAAATGGGGCACTCTATATTTTACTCTACAAATTAATAGCCCTTTTACAAAGGAATTCAGTGATATATTTTTTTCTTTGTAAAAACCTAGGAATAATAAATTTTCTTTACCATACATGAGATGTAGAATATTAAATAAAATCTGCAAGAATTTCATTTTTTATTACAGTATATGTTCAAAATACGATGTTTGAAACTATTGATTACGTCTTCAATTATGTCTGGTGTTATGAGTCGTTGTGTGTTTTTTTTAAATTTAACTAATGTGCACAGCTGTCTTCGAGATCATGTTGGATATCCAGCTTCCCATGATCGTAGGATCGTACCTTTCTACTAGGGCCGCTGTAATTTTTGGAAAGGTGGTTCTATGAAACTCACCTATGTCTATGAAGACACCTACGGTAGACGCTTTATTGTCTAAGGATCTGTCAATCCTACTCACGACTGCATGAGGGCGGTGTCGGTGGATCTTCCTAGGGTGTATGCTGGTTAGGATGTAAAGGGTTGTCTTTCACTACAACGTCGCTTATGTATCTATCACATAGATTCTTCATCATCTTCAGCAGGAACGAGGTTAAGCTGATAGGTCAGTACGCTTTGGGAGTGGTCTATTTGCCCTGCCTTTGAAATAAATACAACTTTCACTTCTCTCCATATCTTTGGAATATAAAGGTGCACTAAGCACACCTTAAATACTTCAACCACATGCGGCAATAATTCATCCAGTTCCCATTACTGTAGGGCAGGATAGCTACCGTCAATACCTGGCGAAGCTCTGTATTGCCCATCTTATTCTGTCTTCATTCACTATTTGGTTGGCCATTTGCCAATCCAAATCTGAGGGTTGGGTGTCAACTTCGTTTGGCCACTCCTTCCACTCTGCTATCACAGATCCCGGGAAGTTCTTAATACTTTGAGTAGTAAAATGATTTTCGTGATTAGGTATATAAAAGAAAATTGTTTGATGAAACCTACATTTCAAAAACTATTTGTACACTTTTTGTTTCTAACTTTTCATTTTAGAATATTTAACCTGGAAAAATATGAAATTTCTGTCCGCAGCCCATTTTTAACGCTTAGCCTTGTAAATAGCCACGATATGTATCCAATATTTTAAAACAGTAAGTTGAGAACCCTGAATCAGACTTTAATATAGGACAAATAAAACATCTTTAAACCCTGAGACACTTTGAAAATTGAACACCATAGCAAACTGTTATGTCATCACATATTAATGTTCTTAATCTGCCGTTGTTCATAATCAAAATCTCTATTTGTTGTTTCTCACTAAGACATACCGTACCATATTAGAAATTTAAATATTTAATAGAATTTTACTTGTTTCGACCTAACTAGTGCCAAAATAAATTTTAGAGGTGCTTGGTTCTCGTACACACACTGAATGCGAATTTAATTTTTTACTCCCTTAAATAATAGGTTGGTAGAGGGGGTGGCTAATAGAAAAAAAAATAGTAATTTAGTGCCCTTTTCTCGTATACACACTAAATCCCAATTAAATTTTTTTTACTCCCTTTAATAATAGGATGGTAAAGGGGGTAGTTAATGCCAAAAAAATTTTTTGAGACTTTTCATTCTTGTATACACACTAAATCACATTTTAATATCTTAACTCTCTTTCATAATAGTGTGGGGGTGGATGAAATTTTGAGACCTTGCCCAGGTAGAACACTAATATTGAACCAATATTGGTTTAATATTACAAAAACGTTGGCTCAATGAAAAAAACGCAACATTGAACCAATAAAAAATGTGTAAACATTTTTGTAACTCAATATTGGTTAAGCTATATTCAACAAATATTTAAAAATGATATCATATAATATTTTATTCCAATATAAATTATTATTTGAAATCATATATTGGCCCAATATTTAATGAAAATTTTCATAAAGTACAATTTTTGAATAATTATTATTATTTTAAGAACCTCACTAACAAGATCTAACAGTGATTGTAGTAAAACCTCCAGCTGAAATATTTAACCTGTGTATGGTAGGTACAACTATATCATCTGTAAAATTACTAAAGGCATCTTGGGCCTTTGTTAGTACAGATTAGGTGAGCATCACCACAGTGAATTTCTCTTTCATTATTGAATCACATTGCCTGGAGACCCTAAGTCAGAAATTGTACGCTTGTACAAGCATATTGCAAGGAGCGCCATCTATGCAACTTATTGCAATCAGCCTAGGCGCAGCATGAATATCTAATATAGATATAAATCAGTTAAATAATATTATTTAAAAGCGAGTTTAACAATATAATCTCAATATGAATATCCCGATATTTTAAAATTAATATTTGTCATTATCAGTCGATGTATGCTGTACAATATTACTAAAAAGTTCAATAACAACATAATAACATATACACTTTCCAATATTGGAAAATCAATATTTATTGGTATTAGAAAATGTTCCCTAAACAGTATAATTTTACACATAGTTGACAAATATGAGTTAAATATGAATTTTCAAATATTTTAGAATCAATATTTATCTTTATCAATCTATATTTTTTGTACAATATTAATAGATATTTATCTGCGTATATCTGGATTAGAATGTTAAAACAATATACTACCAACATAGGTACGCCGATATTTTAATATCAGCGTATATTAATATTAGTTCAATATTTTTGTTACAATTTCAATGTATCTATATTGATCCAATATTAAACCACGCTCCAGCCAATATTATGTTCTACCTGGGTGACTTTTCGTACTTGAACTCTTACCTGCTTGCTTTGCCTATTTACCCTTATTTAACTCATTTAGCCCTGAACCCTTCAACGGAATTAAATCAAAATATAATCTAGTTCCAGAGTAAACGTGAGGTAAATGTGAGCACAAAAAAAGTTACAGACCGACAGACAGAATTTTTTTTTTTTTCGCTCAGATTTAAAATCTCAACGTTTCATGACATTTTAAGCCTATTTAAACAACAAAAATTTTTGCGTTACTATACTTCCACTGGACGTGGAAATAATTGTGAATCATGTATTTCTTTTGGGACACACTGTATATTATACAAAGATTGTGACCCAATCTTGTAATTATCACTTTTCTCTAATGCAAATTTTTCGGTAGAAAGCCTAAATATTGGAAAAACTCTTCCCACGTTTTTATGCTTATGTGATTATCTTATTTGGCAAATATTTGTTAATACATTTTTGATAGTAACTAATTTTTTATATGTAATATAAACTAATATTGAATGAATTTATTAATGATAAATTATTACTTAAGTTATTTTTCATTTTCAATGATTTACATTCAGATTTGCTATTTGATATACCTTCCAATGCACTGAAAGTATTTCAATATATAGAAGAAGCACAAGATATTGGTTGCTTTATTTGCATAAAAAATTTATACTGCATTTGTGTCCAACTTAAAATACACAGCACGCAATGAACCCTCATACTAATTTTATTAAAATACACCATAGAAAAGAAATTAATTCACTATTGTACGAAATACACTAACATGTTGAAAACGCCATGACAAAGAATCATGACTTCATTCATGACAGGCTAGACAGGCCGTAAATTAAGGTTACAGTAACACCACTTAGAAAGTGTAAAACCAAAAAGGTGACCCCCCCTTTTGGCTTCAGCCGCCATCTTGAAAAATTTTTGGATTGTTTTATCTCGTGTTCTATTGGTTGCACGGAAAAAGTTATTGAACAAAAAATGTAAATAAAATTCTACATATTTTCAGTAATTGCTGCGGTGCCGAGAAGTTAATATTTCGAGTGGTAGAGAGCGACGAAGTTACCAAAAAACAGCTAAAATGCAGATTATTTATCCAAATTTCATTAAAATATGAATGTCCATCGCCAGTTGAGGAATATGCGTAAAGTCGGCAACATAGGACTGGCCAAAATTTATGACGTCATACTGTTTTCAACTAACAAGAGATAGTTGGGACTTTCTATCTTTATAATATAAGAATAATTTTGGCTAATGTAACGACAGTCCATTATAGCGTGGCGGCACATTGAATGATCTAAGAAATATACCAAAGTTTTTTTTAGATCTATTTTCATAATCAAAATACATTTCGGTTTCGGCCCCTAAACACTCTTTCACAACTCAGATTAACTCTTAGTTTTTGTCCCCACACTACCGATTGTAGTTTCCTCTCAAGCAATGTTTGTATGCAAGGAAATAATAAAAATTAACAAAATTCTTAGACACAATTATAAAGTATGTATTCATCACAGCCGATGGAACAAGATCCTCCAGAAAAAGTAGAGCATACCCCAGTTCATTCACAACCGCCAACTGTAAATGGCCCCACTCAACACGAAGGAAATAAGTCTCATGCAAGTCAACATCTATCGGCCAATTCGTCATTTCAGCCACATCCAGAGCATATTCCACATGCTCCAATTCAAGGTCCTCACCCTCCAGTTCAAGCTCCACATTCTAATGATCCGCATTCTGGTAATGTGCACCAACATGGTCCTCCACCTCATACCATACCACCAAATCAAGCGCCAATGATTCCTCATCCGTCAGGAATTCCGCCAAACGTAGGTGGTAATATACCTCCCAGTCATGGACCGGTGCCGCCACATATGCAACCCAATCAGAATGCGGCACATCCACCAACTGCTCAAGCTCCACCACCTCATCAAAATCCCATGATGCCACCAGCTCAAGTGCCGCAGTATCAGCAGCAGTATCCTCCACAAGGTAAACAGAAACATATCGTCTTAAATACGACTGATGGCTTTTTAAAAATTTTTATAATTATTTCTTTGTAGGTGCAATATGTTAAGCCAAGAAAATTATGTAAATCTTTCAAAACACTAATTAAGAGATCCTATAATTTCTTTCTTAGATTTGTGCTAAACAAATTTTATAAGAAAATCCATTTCTTGAACGCTGGGTGCTTTTAAAGATCACCTCATCTGATTTTCGCTTATATTTCTAAGTTATTTCTGTTTGTCTTCACTCACTTGACCCTCGAGCTTAGACAGTTGTTCCCTGTAGACTTGGGACTACAGACACTCGTAGGATTAACAAAGTTTAGATCCCTTCAAGCATTTAACAGAAATATGTAAAAAGGATATTGTGGAAAAAATAATGTATAAAAATATTATTATATAATTAAAAAATGTGCAATTTAATACAGAACTTCGTGGGTCCCATATCACACAGAGTGAGTATGGGGTACAAGAGTAATTGGCAGCACAGAAAGATTCTATATGAGAATATGTGTTTCAGATCTGATTAGTTATTTTGCACCTGCATGCTTTCTTTGAACATAATTTAGCTTTAGGAAGTAATGTTTCCCAGGTAGAACACTAATATTGAACCAATATTGGTTTAAACTTACAAAAACGTTGGCTCAATGTAAAATACGCAACATTGAACCAATAAAAAATGTGAACATTTTTGTATATAGACTCAATATTGGTTAAACTATATTCAACAAATATTTAAAAATTATATCATATAATATTTTATTCCAATATAAATTATTATTTGAAATCATATATTGGCCCAGTATTTAATGAAAATTTAGCCTAATGCCCAAAGATGGTAAAGCTATTTCTTGTAATTTTCATAAAGTACAATTTTTTAATAATTATTATCGTTTTAAGAACCTCACTAACAAGATCTAGAAGTGATTGTAGTAAAACCTCCAGCTGAAATATTTAACCTGTGTATGGTAGGTACAACTACATCATCTGTAAAATTACTAAAGGTATCTTGCCTGGAGACCCTAAGTCAAAAATTGTACGCTTGTACAAGCATATTGCAACTAGAGCCATCTTTGCAACCTATTGCAATCAGCCTAGGCACAGCATGACTATCCAATATAGATATAAATCGGTTAAATAATATTATTTAAAAGAGAGTTTAACAATATAATCTCAATATGAATATACCGATATTTTAAAATTAATATTTGTCATTATCAGTCAATGTTTGTCGTGCAATATTACTAAAAAGTTCAATAACAACATAATAACATATACACTTTCCAATATTGGAAAATCAATATTTATTGGTATTAGAAAATATTCCCTAAACAATATAATTTTACACAAAGTTGACAAATATGAGTTTCCCAATATTTTAGAATCAATATTTATCTTTATCAATCGATATTTTTTGTACAATATTATAAAAAAATGTAATAACAATATAACGCGAATATAGACTTTTCAATGTTGTGAAATTAATATTAATAGATATTTATCAATATTGTCTGCTTATATCTGGATTGGAATGTGTTTAAACAATATACTATCAACATAGGCAGACCGATATTTTAATACCAGTGTATATTAATATTAGTTCAATATTTTTGTTACAATTTCAATGTATCTATATTGATCCAATATTGAACCACGGTCCAGCCAATATTATGTTCCACCTGGGTTGGATAATTAAATTTAAATGGGAGTCAATATGTATGCCAAGGTATTTTACAGCATTGCCTTTTACAATGCTTTTATTACTTGCTCTCACTAGTAAATTTATATCTAACTGCTTTGTGTAGAATACCATTCAGATTAGTTTTTTAAATTATTTAAAGCTAGTCCATTAATTGAGCAATAATTCTGCATCAAAGGAGCAGTGTTATTTGCTTTTGAAGATAAATTTTTCTACTCATATAAACACAATTATTACTTTGGTCTCTAAAGCACTCGGGTATTGTATAAGGAACTGGGGCAGCTTTACGGATATCAACACTCTAAAAACACTCTAAAATTAATATACATATCATTTATACGAAGCAAACTTAAATATGCTTCTGTCATTGGTCACCTGTTTATCAAAAAAAACTCTAAAATGCAAGTTGAGCCTGTACAAAGACGGTTTCTTAAATATATGTTTTTCAAACCCAATGTATCCTATCCCGTTAGGGGCTTTGATCATAATATACACTAAATTCATGCAATTTTGACTCACTTGAACTTAGAAGAAATTAAACGCCACTAAAATTGTTACATAAAATACTGCATAACCAGTTAGATTGTATTTACTTAGTAAATAGAATTAACTTTCATGTACCAAGGCCGGACGCTTGTCTGCACAATGCATTTTATGTCAATACCAGCAGAACTAACATTTAGGTCAAGTCTCCAATATTTAACGTGCAAGATATTTAATGAACTGTGATAGTCTAAACCATATTATTCGTATGTACGAAATTCACTAACTGATTACGTCTAATTATAACAATCTAATCTAATTATAATATCTGTCTAATCTAATTATAATATCATCTTGTTTAAGAATTCTCAATATCACTATTTGTATTTCATTATTGTTATTTTTATATATTTTGTTCATTATTTTCTGTAATTGAGTGTCAACCTGTTGAAAATAAACGTATTGTTATTATTACTATCACAGTCAAGTGTAACTGTGTCATTTGCAAAAAGAGAAATAAAAGTATTGTGCATAGAGGGGATAACATCATTGAAAAATACAATAAATAATAATGGGCCCAATACACTCCCTTGGGGAACTCCAGTGGACACCTGTCAAGGTCTAGAGATATAGTTTTTCCATTATGACACATTTACTTTTTGGTGTCGACCTATCAAGTAAGTTTTTAACCAGGTTAGAGGAGGAATACCATACCTACTAAATTTATCCAGTAGCAAGTCATATGATGGATTGTATCAAATGTACGTCTTAAGTCATAGAAAACACATGCACTTTTATTTTTACTCTCAAAACTAATTATAGTTATATAGGGACAGCATTGCATTTTGCATTGCCACACCTTTTCGGAAGCCAAATTGATTGTTTGTGATATATGTATATAATAACATGCAAATTGCATCTGTATGTTGCCGTTTGGTGATGTGTTTAGTACATCGATATTTTAATAGGGTCATCATTATGTCTACAAAGTGAAGTATACAACAAATTCTTTGTTAACTTTCTACCATATAATTTTAAATAATAACATGCAAATCTCACCGGTACATTGTCGTTGTATGACGTGTTTAGTACATTCATTGGTATTTGGGTGATGCATTATTATTTAAAATTACATGTGTAGAAATATAACAAAGAATTCGTCGCGTATTTCACTCTGTAAAGGTAACGTACAATGTAATTATTTTTTAAACAATAATATTTACCAGTGAAATTAAGATTTTATCCTAATTTTCATGTTTTAAATTACATTTGGCCCCTCATATAAACTGACAGGCGTGACATGCACGTACAAGCGGCGAACAGTGTGATTGATGGTATTTTTGTGATTTTTTACACCCACTAAATATCAGAAATATACCTGTGATGCAACGAGTTGTTGATTTTAATTGCAGTTTCCAGTTATGTGGCTCTTGACATAAAACACATTACTGACGAATTTTGTACTTTCAAGTCAATTCCATGTAAATATTAAGTAATCCAATCATTTTTGTCCAATTTCTAAAGTTGTATATAATGCTAAATGCCAAGTTGTTCACTAAGCAACATAGAATAATTCCTAAACATAAAATATTTATAAATACTAGTCTTACAACAGAATTAATATTAGTGTTGCAACGGTTACGGTTGGAGAACGGTTTAGTTCACGGTTTTTGCTATTATACGGTTAACCGTAACCGTCTATTTTTCACGGTTGTTATACGGTTCTTGCAGGTCTGAACGTGCAACTCGCAACAGCGGGCGCGGCGGCACCGATACGGATAAAAGCCTGTTTGATGACGGTGCAGTTTCTGAAAGCGCGTCCGTCGGACTCTGTGTTGTGTTTCTGTTTTCGCGGTAAAAATATCGCATACACGTAAAAGAGAAATTAGCAATGTATGGAAATATTTTACAAAGGCATCCGATGCGGCCACTAGCGCTGTTTGTAAATTCTATGATTCAAAAATATCACGAGGGGGCAAAAATGCGTCAGTTCAGGGTTTTTCCACTTCAAATTTATGGAATCACCTTAAACGATGGCACGGTGAAGATATAGAAACAGAAACGGATAATTCTCAATCTAGCTGTTCTCCACTGCAGGGCTTGTGCAAACACCCAAGAGGAATAGGTTGAATCCGCAGAATTTGCAAATGTTATGTTTCCTAAATAAAAATTTGCCTGGTGTAAATTTTGAATACTAATTTTTGTTCTTTTGTTCTTTTTTGTATTTTAAATTTTCAGTTTAAATATTTTAACTACATTTTTAAGTAGGTAGATACAGATGCCTACCTATATTTAAAAATTTAAATAAATGTTTGTTTTCTTTTTTAATCTCTCAGCTTTTATTGTTTACAATGTTTCCTGTTTATTTATATTTAGAACGTTTAATTTTACGCTGTTTTTTTGTAATGCCACTACAAAAATGTAGTTTAGTTTTTTTACGTTTTTCTTTTGTTTTAAATATGCCCTTTCAAAGTGCTGTGTTTTATTTTGAAGAATAAAATTTATTATTTTATCATTATATGCGATTCATTTTAAAAACCGTAACCATAACCGTAACTGTAGGAATAACCGTAACCTTAACCGTAAAACCCGAAACCGTTGCATCACTAATTATTATTAATGTTATTTAAACAACATATACGTTAGATTTTAGTCCTTTGTAATTTCTCCGATAAAAAGTTTACTCTTCAATCGAAATATCTTCCACCTTTTTAACATCACAATATATCTCCATGGATATAAACAGATATAGTTTGAGATATTTCTACAGCTTTTTTATGAGATTCGTGATATAAAAGTTCTATATTTTTAGGACCAAATCCTCAGTCTGTTCCACTCCCACCAAGACCTCCACATCCGGGTTACGGGGCTTTTCCACCCCAGCAGCAAGGATATCCACCTCACCCACAGGGATACCCCGGACCCGGTCCAGGCCAATACCCTCCACATGGTTATTATCATCAGGGGTATCCTCAATATCCACCACATGGTGGTCGAGCACATGGTTATCCACCCCATGGGGCAACACCCCCAGAGGGGCAACAGATGCCAATAGATGGTTCAGCTATGTCACCTCAAATGTATGGGGGACCTGCACCAGTAGAGGCTGAGAGGATACAAGGAATGATGCCAGATGACGGTCATATGGGAGATGATAATAAAAATGGTAAGGGCAAACTCCTCGGTAATTTTGATAGCAACACATTCACACTTTCCAGTATTTATGGGTACAAAATGCCTCGATAGAATAAACTCTGTGATAAAAATAAACAATATTAGAGATATCAAGACAAAGGCTTATAAAATTCTGCTAAGTAGTACAGAGCTTTCAACAATGATCACAGGACACGTGATTTTTTAGTTCATCTTTTAGGCTTGTCATGTTTTAGCCATGTCAGAACCTTCCATACTAGGGATATTTTAATTCGTATGTATCTAAGGGTGCGTTTTCAAGTATCTTCGCTGACGGTTTTTTTCGATGAAGTTTCACGAAATCTCGACGCAACGCTCGGTTTAATTGGCTCTGAAGCTGAACACGCCTAGCGGAACCAATAAGGCAACGGTTTGTGTACACAGAATATTTAGCGCCGTACAGTCTTCTTGTAGGCATATCCTAACATTTAACTATTTATTTTAATCTGAAATGTCATATCATAGACGTAGTAGTAGTGTTTTGGTGGATATTGCATAATTATCAGTTCTTTTTCACGGGTTTTGAATTGTTTTAATTATTATTTGAGTACTAATCAGTTCTTTTCAGAACTACTTAATTTACATCAGTTATCTTCTGGTGAGTAATGATAAAGAGAAAAAGAATGTTAGGTTAAGTAATGTTTTTTAAATTTTATTCTAGTCCTGTCTTGCCATGGTTTTTACGCCAGAGCAAGATGCCTTCATTTTGATGGCTCATTTTCGAAGTGGAACTCGTAACGAAGATGGATCATGGAAGTATTCATTGCAATCATGCATCGAACAATTTATGGAAAAATTTCCTGACGCAAATATTCCATATGACACGTTTTCAAATCGTAAATATGTACTCGTTGATTGTTTTGCAAAGACACACTGCCTTTGCAAGGGAAAATCCACTGGTAGGCCAACTGTTTTAACTGAAGTGGTTATGAACGACGTTCGAGAAAGAATGAATCAAAGCCCGACAAAATCCATACCAAAGTTGTCCGCTCAAACAGGTAGGTACTTTTACACTAAATTTTTTAATTACTGAATACGTTACATACCATTTAAATTTAGTTTCTTGAAAATATACAATATGAATTTCTTTGGTGAAAATTATTATCAACAACTAATAACGATACCTACTAAAACTCTTGTTTATATATAAAACCTGAATGCAAATAAAAAAATATATAAAACTGGGAATCGGTTCTCTTCAGATGTCTTAATATACCTAAACGACAAATCAACGAAATTTTTTTTTTTTTAGGTCTTTCAGTTGGAACAACCCATAAAGCACTCAAAAAACTCCATTTGCATGCATACAAGGTAACCATTGTTCAAGAACTATTATCCCCTGATTTTGAAAGTCGAGTAAGATATTGTCGTTGGTTCAACGGAAATTTAAATAACAACGATGTATTGGATTTAACCTACTTTACTGATGAAGCACGGTTCCACTTAACAGGTTATATCAATAGTCAGAACTACAGGACATGGGCTACAGAAAACCCTCACACTTATGTAGAAACAAGTTTACACCCCTTAAAAGTTGGTGTATGGGTGGCAATATCCAGAAGGCGAATTATAGGCCCTATATTTTTTCGTGAAACAATTAATGCCCAAAGGTATCAAACTCTTATTTTAGAGCCATTTCTGGCGCAGTTTCATGGTGATGAACTGCAAGATGGGTATTTCCAGCAAGACGGCGCTACTGCCCATACAGCAAGAGCTTTACTTGATTTTTTACGGGAGTTTTACGATGACCGATTAGTCAGCCAGGGACTATGGCCTGCACGGTCTCCAGATCTAACGCCCTGTGATTATTTCTTATTTGGACACATGAAGAACAATGTTTTTAAAAATAGATTACATACCATTGACGAATTACAAGAGGCAATAGAAAGAGAAATCCGCAATATTAGTGTTGATCAGTTACAGAACGTATTCGAAAATATGAAACGAAGAGTCCATGTGTGTTTAGAAACTCAAGGCAGCCATTTTGAGCATTTGTTATAATTTCTTGGCATTTCGTATTAAAATGTATTCATTCATCTTCTAATTTAAATCTCATGTAACAAAAGTTTTTATTATGTAATTTCTTTTATTTACTGTGGATTGTTTGATTCGAATGTTTATATTCATGTCTGTAGAAATAAAGATTATTTTGAATTAGGTGTAACAATTTATTTCTTGCGAACGTTTTTTTTATTAAGATATAGTCTACTATACTTTAACTTAGCATGTGTATGTATGAGTTAATATTTCCGTACGATTTCATTTTCTCCCATATTGTACACAAAGTTAAAGCAATAGTCCAGAAACATTGCCTACGTGGACAATATTTCTGGATCTTTGTGTACAAGAGAAAATGAAATAGTACGGAAATATTAACTCATACATACACACGCCAAGTTAAAGTATACTAGACTATAAAAGGCATCCCATTTAAATTTGCTTTTAATATTAAAAAACTATTAAATTTGATGAATAAATGAATTATCATAAACTTTTTACCTTTAACTAGAACGCCAATGGATTTAGGGTATTTCTGTTTAGTGCAATACCATCGTGTATAGTTGGTTGTCTATATTTTTGTGGTCACGTGTCCTGTGATCATTATTGAAAGCTCTGTACATTCTATACTGTGAAGGAGTTCTTTCAATACTGTGATAACAATGTAAAAAAAATTAAATAATTAAACTGTACATATGTTTTTATTCTGTCTACATATATTTTTAAACATTATATTTATTGTGAAAGGTCCTATGCTTTTTAATGATCTGAGTAGTCTGATAAGTTGGTACTTTTACTTATGAACTTGAATGATGAATAAATATTACTACTACTACATGTCACACCAAGAGATTTAAATAATTATCATGAATTTGTTTTACATTTCAGATCCGAAAAATGTCGGCCAGGGGGATAAAGATAAATAGAGGAAAGAAAAACTTTTTTTACTTTAGGATTTATACTTATTTTAACATAACTTTAGCCTAATAAAAATTATGTATTATTAAAGTTCATTATTATTTAAGTTAGGGGGGGGTTGAGGACTCTTTAACCTCGACTGTATGCATGGCAGAAGAGCGCCGAGTATGGCGTGTAGCATATTGAAAAGCTCAGACCCACGCATGCTGTTCGTGAGAGTTAATTGGTGGAGTCTTATTTAAGGCAGCACGATGGGCCGCAGATGATCTCGGTCTTGTATTATTTGATTTCAGGCGAGGTACTGATGCAGAATCAGTAACTGAACTTCCACCAAATCATCTGACAGCCCACATCAAAGCTGCCAAGCAGAGAACTCTATTCCGGCTGCACTTCAATAATGTTATGCATGGTTTTAGGAACAACATAGAGACACTCTGTTTATCAACAAAGCTGACCTTTGCGTTTTTACAGTCAGCAGGGTTAAAGTCGGAAACAAGGATTCATTGTAGCTTCTCAAGATAGTGTTATTAACACTTTAGTCTACCGCAGTTGCGTTATGGGTGTGGAGATTGTTGACACGATCTGTCCTCAGGCGCCGGGGACTTTCATGCACTTACTATCTGCATGCCTGATTTATACCAAGGCCTCTTCCACACAGGGATGGTCTGATCATGCGATCCGAACGCTTGCGATCTCGTGTTATAGGTATCACATTTGTACTCAGTATATCCTCTCCACACAGAGCGCAATCTGCGTTTTCGTTCCACCGGGATCGTCACGATCAGTTTCGAATCTTTTGGAGGGGATATACTGAGTACAAATGTGATAATTATAACACGAGATCGCAAGGATTCAGATAACGCCCTGTGTGGAAGAGATCTTAGGCCTACATCCATAAGCGTAACGTGGTCTACGAGTGCTATATTAGCACCTACAGTACTCGCATGAGATAGATAGAACTCCAGTGCTACCTATGTCCCTGGAGAGATCGAATCTGTTCCAGAGTGAGAAATGACGAATTTATTTCCAACCGCTAATTCAAGCCAACAAGTCCAACATAGTATTTTTCAGCCACCAAATCATCGAGTTCTCGGCACCTGCCGAGACAAATATCACCTTGAAGGAGGAGGAAAACTGAACTAAACGCTTTCATCTCCGGTATAAGGTCCAGCGCTATACCCAAACTACTTGGTTAAGATGGTCGACCTGATAATACACCGATCCCATTTTGTTACAAGCACGAGTTAAGAATGCGCGACGCATTCCCGCAGATCTCCTTCTTTTCAAAATTTTGTTTAAATAATTTCCGTTGGCAACGCATAAAATCCCTTAGCCTAGAACCGAATTTGACAATTGTTTACATGTTGAGTTGACCTTGTTGAGGTTAGAATAAATTCATGTACGTTATACACATTTCCCTTATAGTTTTTGCAATAATAAATAATGACTTTTAAATGATATATTCTTCAGTGCACTTAATAGTCAAGGGGCACAAACGGTTTCAATTTTTAAAGACTGCAACTCCAAATGTGATCAGCTGATCGATTTGTTTATGTCAATTTGGGCATCTAGGGATTTTAACATTTTGCTACTGTCTCCTTCCCCTCAAGTAACTGGCTGCTTCCCCTCAAAAGAGGGAGAAGCGCATGCACATTTTTAACAGATCGTAGTCACGATGGGATCGGTCAATTGGTGTACTCGGTGGGATGGGGCCTACACTGTTTTCAGAATTGAAGGCAATACTGGCTTGCCAAGTCAGCTGAATGCTTAGTAGGCCAAACGCGGAATGCAGTTAGCCTGGCGTCCGCCCTTCATTATAACTCTCCGTGTTGCGGGGAGTGGGAGTGTAGGTAATTCTGCTGTGTGAGTGCATGGAGAACTGTCCAGCATCTCTCTCGAAAGATAATAAAGTAATCATTCCTTTAACCAATAGTCAAGAATATAAATATACAATGTGTCCCACTTTTCATGGAGCCACTCTCATATCTCGCTCACCTGATATCTGAATATTTTGAAATTTTGGTGGTGAATATTTACCTATAAAGTTAGTTTTTAGACGTAACCACATTCGACTGTAGTCAAAGGTGTTCGATTCTATGATGGAAAAAGGGGGTTGATTAAAAAAAAAAGCATTAGCGATTTTTTTAGAGAAAAATAGTAAGATATTCTTCACCACCTTTAGAAACCCCTTTGTACAAGATTACACAGTTGTGGGTTCAAAGCTGGTTGAGGTATGGCCGTTAAAAAACAATTTTTTCAGGTATCTACAAATTAGAATTTTCGCCTTATTAAATAAATAGTAATTTTGTTGTCAAATCATTTCATACTAGTACAATACATTATTCTGAATAAAAAATAAAGAATACATTTTATTCATATGAAAATTTGTTTTACAGATACAAATTATTTTAAGTTGAAAAATGATCTTTTGACGGCGCATGTCTCAAACACCTTTGAATCTAATCTTGTACAAAGGTGCCGATTAAGAATATCTTACTATTTTTTCTCTAAAAAAATCACTAATACTTATTCGGATGTCAGGTGAGCAAGATACGAAGGTGGCTCCATGAGAAGTGGGACACATTGTATAGATTTGCACACATAACTTATGGAATAGACATATTAAATTACCTTTAATAAATAAAGCCCATATAAATTAGGACAAAACATACCCACTAACCACGGTGTAGTATATAGATGGTCCGACACACGGCAGGCACTTGCCATGTTAATCGACGGCTTCATAAGTGTTTGGTTTCTATGTAATTCAGTAGATGGCGCTCGGAATATACCCCTGCAATTACCTAGGCATAGACAGTGAACTCTATACTAACTGGAACAGGCGCCCTTCGGTTAATGCATAGGGAGGCGCTGAAGCCGAGAGAGATAGAGATATTTCAGTATTCACCTCTCACTTGTGCTTGTTGATTTAAACGCTGTTTCATGTTTTCAAAAAGTAAATATATTTTATAGTATCTAGGTATATCGAAATATGTATAAACTACTAGCTATTTGTAATTAGAATATGTTATAAATTACAAATAGAATCTTTTTAAAGGAAATATAATTATTCATATTTCCTTATGGCTTCTATAGATAGAAGCCATAAGGACACAGATTATGTGTATTCATCTTTGTAACTAATTTATACAAAAATATTGACCTAATAGGTATAGTTGGGAAGAAATATATACGAGACTGTTTACATTTCCACAAGTAGCACAAAAAGTTAAACTCAAGTGTGCCGCTCAAAGTGCTGCGTTTTTTGCTTTAGGAGTCCGGTTGCCTTGTGAGTATAGCAAAAAACGTGGCACTTTGAGCGGCACGCTTCAGTTTAACTTTTTGTGCTAATTATGGAAATATAAACAGTCTCGTATATGTTTCTTCCCAACAATTATGTACCGGTTCTGTTATGTCTCTCAAAACTTTCATAATTTGAAGTTGTACAAATTCTCTACATGTAGGTACCTTCATACCTACCTAAGTATTTTAAACTAATTGTAGATAAGAAATCACTGAAGTGTCTCTTTTCAGTTTAAATTTTACAATTGTGCATACCTTTAAAATGTATTTTAAAAACGGAAACTGATAGATACAACTTAAGTTATATTACAATGCAAATTTAAAACGCATATAGTCTCTGTTCGCGCGTTTATCACCTGATTTACCTGCTTCGCCTTGAATTCGCCATAAGCATTATTGTGTTAGACTGAGACAGGAATATAGACGGATTTCTTTTGATGCATGTAGTGTCGCATATATACACAATTAAACGGCCAAACTAAGACAAAAAGAACGAACTAAAAGGCTCTTTAAATATAAATAAAACAAATCTACAGAGCATTAACTATTGTATATATGTAAACTGTATTTCTAATATTTCTATGCGTAAGTAATGACGAGACTTTATTTGTCCTGAATCTATTGCATTACACACAACTAAACACTTACGAAGCCATTCGTATGGGTTTTGTCACATCACCTAATATACTACACCATGCCACTAACTAAATGTGTAATAACTAATATTCATTGCAATGTGACTTGGGAGATAATAAGTTACAGTAAGCTATACAATGTACAAATCAAAATCAAAAAAATATTTCTCTAAAATATAAAAACAATTTTAAATTAGGGAATATTTTAGTTCCTTCTACTTTAAATTTAATTATGTTGACATTTTTTATGTTCAGCATTAGTCTGTTATAAAAGATAGGGTCATTCTGGAGGATACCGACTTCTATGCTAGCAAAAATTTAAAAATACTCATGTGTCACATGTTACATCCGTAACAATTTCCCACCTACTAAATGTTGTGCAAATGCTGTATAACCCCACAAAAAATTCATAAAGTGTCGCCATTCACTATTTACATTGTGCACCCGCCATCTTCAAATCGACATCGCACCACAGAACCATTGCACGCACTTATACGTCACATCATCGTTTCCAGTTCAAATGCGCTGTTGCCACGTATAATCTGCTTTTTACTGTCTAACGTGCCTGTTGTACATCTAACCCAACAATATCCAAAAAAAATTCCTTGCCCTTCTCGCAAGTAAAAAAGAAGCCACAATAACCCAAATTTGCTATTGTCAGCCATCTCCTCTAACGTACTTTACCCCACCCAGCATCCCTATTCGCTCCACGATCCCGTCAATTTCTGGGGTTACTATTCATTTGTACAACATTTCGATATACACAAATTACTTCTTATAATGAATACTACATGAACCAACAAAAAAACCGTGAATAAATCAAAAGTCGGTATCCTCCAGAATTACCTTTTCTTGTAGCATATTGATGTTTACATGTTGGTAATTTATTTCTGTTTATATGGATGTAAATTAATATTTTGAAAAAGTATATAGAAGTTAATGCTATCTATGTATCTCCAAATCCATCCCAATGTTACCCTTAGGATATATTACTGAGAGGTATTAACTTTGTGACACTATGTCGAAACTGCCAGGCATGCCTCTCCAGTATGATAACCTTCAATCTACTATCAATAAGTGTGTAGCGACTTAGCTACCTTGCAAGGCAAGTTGATATCGGTGATCGCCATACCCAAAGTAACACATGTCACTCTCTTATTACACTTAAAGCTTTATAAATAATACATTATGGCAACTTGTACAGAAAATTGGTTATATTGAAGCTTTATTCAACACTAAACTGCTTATAAAGTAACTCGGTGGAATAAGATTGCTGGTAAAATGCTTTCACAGCATAAATATAAAGCTTCTTTATTAAAGCATCTTATACAGTTTTTTAAAAATTTATAAGAGGCTTAGTAAGCTCTATTATACAGATACACACCATGTATATTTATAATGGGTATATAAACCCCTATATAACATTTATGCATCCATTTTACAGCTTAGCAATTTCTCTATAACGGTTTTATAACACTGAATTCTAAAGGTTTATAAAGCAAAATTATACAGCAATGTAGTTATTTAAGCCAAATACCATTTGCGTCAGCTCTAATATATATTATTTATAAATGCTTTTTACGTATAGTAGAAGAAGTATTTTATAAAGCATTTATTCAGCTGAAACTCTATTTTGGAGCCATGTAGCTGCAATTTTCCACCTTTATAGAACTCTTATACAGCTAAACTTACTCCATTTCATAACCTCCAATATTATTTGATTTGATTTCGAATTTTTCTTGTTATGTATGACTGATGGTAGAGAAGTAAGCGCACTTGCCTCTCACCCAAAAGTTCCGGGTTCGATTCCCGGTCGTGGCAGTCGAAAATACTGTGAGAGGGATTTTTTCACTATACTCGGATATTGGGTGTGTGTTTTGTCTCTAAATATATAGCCTTCTCCCACACAACGCTGTTCTAGAGCCTTCCGGTATAAAGAGGGTCGTAATTACATATGTAGCCATTTTCTCACTACAAACTACAAAAATCCACCAAAATCAATAAAAAGTTAGGTCTGAAATTCAAACAAAAGTGATAGTATCATATCCCTCAACATCAAAATGAATTCAATTATTACACAAAATGTGGATTTCTATCAAAGTAAATTCACCTGTGTGAGGATTTTGTCTTTAACTACTACTTTTACACAGTCAAAGTGCTGCTTTAAGAATTTGTAACTGCTTCCGTAGTGACCTTCTTTGGATACTTAGGGAACCATATTGTATTTTCTAAAAGTAAATATGACATTGTTACCGGTTTGACGTATAATTAACTTTTTATCACTTGAAAAGGAAAACCTTGCAAAATATTTACATCAATCGTTTATGGGGTGTTTAAAATAGGTGGTTTATCATTTTAAAACAATCCTATGGAAAAAAATTAAAAAATATATTTTTTAAATAATTTTCAACTTATCAAATTCAAGGAATTTTGGAGGCGCGTCTATTTATTTCGAAGTAGAATAGCATATTTCAACAGAAAAATTTTCTTCCCATGACAAATTTTATTTTCTACCAACCACAGCATACACTAATTCGCAGGCAATATTCATTCAGTTTCCTAATAATTTGTCATAGGAAAGTTATTACATTGGAGTTGCCAGAGACACTGTGATATCGATGCTTTATAACTGCAAACAGTAACTAACATTAAGAGGAATTTTTACTGTATAAGAACTTACTTGCCACAATTATATAACAACTTCTTAGCAGTCATATAACATGATTTTTAACAGCTGGTAAGGCGAAACAAGAAGGTTGCCATAATGTTACTTTAAGCATTTATGTACCTTTTACAGAGTTTACCGAGGCTGTATAAACTGTGCCTATTTTGGGTATATAGATACATCATTAATACTGGACTATTGTTGTTAACTCTTAATTATAAAGTATTAAGCTTTATAAAAAGGTGGAGTAGATAGTCATAGAGTTTTTAAAAAGCAATTTGTGCTACTTGGGTATGTAGACTGTCAAAACTTAGTCGAAGATAATTTGGTGCGCGTTTGAATCATTAAATCAAATTAATTTATTTATAATGGACAATGTCTTGCTTCCATCTATTTATGAAAATCAAAGATGACGGAAGTCTATAAAAATTATTACAACGAAAACTAGAAAGATGGTGAGAAATAAGTAACATTAATTGTTTATGGTATAGTTTTCCACATTTCAAAGAAACCTAATTCATTTTCAAGAGAGAAGTGCTACTTAATTGAATATCATCCAACAAAACACTATTGCAGATGCAGATTTACTTACTGTATTAAGTTCATTCACTTACTGGGATGATCTTCACAAAACAATCAAGAACTTCATTGATGTAACTTCATATAGAGTCTAGTATACTTTAACTTGGCGTGTGTATGTATGAGTTAATATTTCCATACGATTTCATTTTCTCCCATATTGTACACAAAGTTAAAGCAATAGTCCAGAAACATTGTCTACGAGGACAATATTTCTGGATCTTTGTGTACAAGAGAAAATGAAATCGTACGGAAATATTAACTCATACATACACACACCAAGTTAAAGTATACTAGACTATAGTAACATTCTAGGTGCGGCTTCTATTCGTAGCAGGGTATACTGATAAAAACGGTCAAGTAATACAATGTGATGTAAAATAATAAGTTAGTTCTTTATTACATTAAATTTAAAATTACATGGCCACAAAACATATAATAACTATGCTATATAAACTAATCTATATAAGATTAGGTAAGGTAAGGTACTAAGAGAAATTATGGCTTCATTATTAAAAAAAAGTGTATAAGTAGTTACACATCAATACATAGGTAAAAATATTTTATTTATGAAAATTGTTGGGAAAATTACTAAATATGCACATCAAACACGCTTTTATTTGTACTAGCATCCGCTAGCCAAGGATTGTGGGAGAGAAATTACATAATAAATTTATATATAGGTACATACTAAATTATTATACAAGCTGTCGAAAGCCATTCAGTAAAAAAATTGTTATGCTCTTAAATGAACATAACAACTTTTTGTGTAATGTGTTATCTACAAATGGTTTATTTTTAACGTAAGATATAATTTTTGCCTTCCTAAATTCAATAAAATTGTCAGCAAAAAACACATTATCTGAATACACTGTATCACTATCTTGCCGAGGTATGCTTTGTAATCCACATTTTTAAATTTAAAGCAACAAGTTTCTGTCACAAAACACTCTTTAACTTATACACAGCACACTTGTTCAAAGAAAGATAGATATACATGTATTCATTCATATTTATTGTGCTTGAACAACAAACCATCAATTGGTCTTCAATTGGGATCACCCAGGAAAATGAACGGTTACAAGAATGTGTTCGGAGCTAATTCAAATGCTTAAAATGGTTCAAATGATATATTGCTTCGTACGTAGCTCTTCTGGCACGTTTTATGATCTCTAAGTTCTAGCTTGATAAAACGATTGTTTGTAATGAATAGACGCTTACAGATGCTAGATAATCCGTATGTGGCTCGCTATTACATCATAGCGTTTATAGATGTCGTATTTTATTGTTTTCAGTTGATACTGCACAATAAGATCCATCCCAGCAATTTCAGTTAGTAAATTGACCGGTCTAAATTATTGCCAATTAAGATATTGACCGTTCATGTCAAGCGTTTTGGTCAATTTAGCTCACTTTTGGAATTCTCACCAATGAAAAGAAGCATGTTCGTTTTGTTAATCTCAAATTAGTAAAGTTCCCACTTCATATAAATTTCAGAAAGTTTCGATTTTTTTTAAATTATACTTTGCTTGAATTTGTAATATTGAGAGTTTTTCAAAGACATGAAACATATGTTTTACTCAAAATATGATATAAATATGATTATTTCTTGATGCAATAGTCTGTCATGGCTTGATTTAATTCGTAAAAGTGGGTGCAGAAACTAGATATTCCACATCTATAGGAGGGCTTTTACTTTCAATATCGCCTTTTATTTGGCTCGAATGAATTACGTATGTACAAGACGCACAGATTTTCATAACATATCTTAAGAAGAGAGGGAATGGTGGCTTAGAAACCAAATGACGACGCAGCCCTTATGTTGCCAATTTATTCTTCATCCTCAGTGTGGCACAGGTCAGAGGATGAGTTGTGGATGGAATAAAATTCTATATCTAAAATACGAAAATGTGGCATGTTTAGCTCTTGCAAGTGACGATGGTATGATGATGTATTTTGGAAGATGGAAAGAATAATTGCTTGCCAAACCATAGAAATCAGTCAACTTGATAGTCCTTTTTTTACGATCTGGGATCCAATTCTGATTGAATTTTATGTAACCGAGGGCATTACAACATTGTGACCCTGGATATGGCCGGAAGGCATAATACATACAGTCAATTAGCATTATTTAGATAGTTTGTATCGGTATAATGTTATGTTAACATTATGTCCCTGCAAAGTACATAATAAAGCTATCGGATAATGGTGGTCAAATTTTCGAGTACAAAGAATATTATGTCGATATATTACCCTGTAGAACTTTGAAATGTTTCACTACCGATACGTTTCTCCTAATTTATTCTAGATTGTTGACAGTTTAAAAGATATTTGTTCGAGACAGTCAATTCTTGTAAGATTTTCCTGGGCTACGTTTGGAGGGTAAAAGGGCGTGAATAAAGCTGATTAAGTCGTAACAAAAATAAAAAGACTTTGTACAAAAGCTTGTTGATTAACATGCATTTTATAATCTAATCTTTATTAAGTATAATATGGAGGGTACCATATACATCTAGCAACTAATTTGATATTGTAATGATACACCATCAGGGTTCATCTCTAACTAATATCGCAATATGTATAATTCGGTGTACCACTACAATACTTACTATATAAATGATTACATTAAATATGTAAACATGGACTGTCATATGCAAAAATTATTACTTACTATCAAGTTTTCATAATTCCCAAAATATTTATATATTTTATATTTTGCATATGTAGAATTATTATCAAGTTGCTTATTAAGTACAATTAAATTAAAAGTAATGGAATGATTAATATCCTAGTAGCCTCAAATAACAAAATCAAACTTAACAAACCAATGGTCAAACACGTGAAAAAGTATTGCTTAAATAATATCATAAATTAATTGCTGCCAGGCAAAATAACAATTTCAATGAAATTAAATAAAAGTCCAAGTGTTTCACTTTACATATTACTCTTTTACTTCGAAATATTTATAAGTAGGATTTTCATAACCATTTATTTGCATATTCGCTACGTGTCTCTCCTCAGGAGTGGCCGCTTGGTCTACTTCTACGAATCCCTGACTCTGAGGTGATCTTGCCGATCTACGCCTAGCTACTGCTACACCTACAATTATGGCGGCCATAAGTGCCATGCCTGCAAAGGCTAAAGTGAAGTATACACTCTTTCCGTCCTTGCGGCCGTAAACTTCTCGCCTGACTGAGTATGTCTGTAAAAGGAATAGTGTAACTAGCAAACATTCTGGAATATTAAACTATCATGATAGGTGAAAAAAGCAACAACATTTTCTTTCAAATATACAATACCTATTATACAGAATGAATTTGAAATACAAGTGAAAATGTTAACCTGTGTATAGCTGAATTAAATAATTTTTACGATTTTCATTTCAAAATTATTTTTTTCAAGAAAAATAATCCATTTCTCAGTCAGATATGCAGCCAAAAATCTTAAGCAAACTACCTAAATAAAAAATAGCCATGGTGTATTGCATAGTGGTTCCGTGACTTTTAAAGCATGACAAAAAATCGTATTGCCATTTCTTATTGTAAATGCAGAAAAAATGTGAAACCTGGATAATAACAGTAATAGGAGATAATATGTTTAACATTTTTAAAATAATAACAAATTGCTGCTGAAAAAATTGAATTTATTGTAAAATGATATACTCGCAAGGAAATTGAACTTTATTAATCTAATATAAATTTATTAACTATCTTTACTACAGCTATCCTCGATGTTAGAGCTATCGTTTGCCTATATCTGATTACTTTCAGCGCTTCTTCAACATTGTGCTGCCTCAGGAAGTAATAGAAGGGCCAAAACATCTTCTGCAAGTTGGTATGTAATTTAGGCGATTTTCTTGTCTGACGCTCTCTATAAAATTTCGCATCTTTAAACCGTACTTCCCGCGCCTCCCCAGGAAATAGTCCAATATGAGAAGCAAGGCCAATAATTTGATCTCCATGAATGAGTATTTCATGGACAGAAACGGGAATGTAGAACCAAGGATATGTGGTTACAAATAGCTTTGCAGTATCAAGAGCGAAGTCAACGAATACAATTGCATTTGTTGGGAAATCACAAGAAATAGCTTACAGTATAATTGAAGTTTTGTTTTTGTTATGCCTTCATCAATATTTGTAATTTCTGAACATAATTTTGGTGTGTGTATTACCATCATTGATGGTTCCGCTTCCTTCAGGTTTGAAAACATTCACCAATAAATCCATTCTTTCCCGAAACTGTCCGTTTTTTTAAAAAATTTTTTTCTTTCATTATTTCCTGACCTTTTCCGCGAATTTGCCACGATTTAATTTCTAAAATGAGATGTGAAGAATGCCCTCTAAAAATCTTATCTAAGAATGCAATGGTGAAATTTTATATTGAATGGAATAATGAATATCGTTTTCTTTGCAACAGAAATGTAACTTTGTGCTGAATCATAGTTAAATTCAGATTGTGTAGTACTTCTATGCTTTTTTCATCTACAGTCATTTTTGATGACTGAAGACTTTCAGTTTGTGTTTGGATACAATATCAACTTCTTTACTAACACATTCTGGAGTATCTTGTTGACGACAGCCTTGGGTTTTGCCAAATATAGGTTTTATCATTGTTAGTAACCATTCTCAGAGGAACAAATGACCGTCAAGAATAAATGAGTACCTGTCATAGAACATCCGTCACATTTCCACTTACTAATTAATTTTATGTACTAGTTTCTGGTGGAGGAGTCTGGTGTTGCCTGGTGTATAAATATACATTGCTTTTAAAACATTTATTTAACGTCGGTCTATTTCTGCTACTGAGGCCTATCACTGAGCTACCCCCAACCAGGAATTTTGACGAACCTCTTCCCTTAAGAAGCGTTAGGGATCTTTTACTTGCCTAACATTTAATAGACAAGGGACCGACGGCTTTACATGCCCTCCGAAGGATGGTATATGACCTACACAACCCTAAGAAAGAAAGAAAGAACTTTATTTTCCCATTCAGATCTTGTATAAGACATTGGATGTGTCAAAAACTGCTTACAAGCTAATAACTACATCTAACATAGTACAAAAAATATACATATAATCAAATAGCAACATGCTAGAATAATTAAAAGTACAGTAAAATATAAAACTAAAATATAAGTGTACTATTATTATAAAAACAGTTCAGTCGGCACAAAGTACACATCACTATTAGTAAAATAATTTAAAAAGAAATAAATATATATAATACAGCAGATAAAATGGCCTGGTAATTACATACTTAAAAATTCTTCAATGCTGTAAAATCCATTGTTAAGAAGGTAATTTTTTAAGTGATTTTTGAATTGCCCGATGGAGCTTTTATGTCCTTTGACAATTTGTTATAATGTAAGGCACCCTGATAGTATGGGCTTATCTTGTGAAGCTTGAGTCTATGAATGTCAGATCGTTGTTACCTCCTGTTCCGTAGTTGTGATTTGTATTGTGCTGTGTAAACTTTGTAAAATTCGTTTTTATAAATATTAATATGTTATATATGTACAGATATGGTAGGGTGAGTATATTTAGTGTTTTAAATTTTTCTCTACAACTGTCTCTTAGATTCATGCCTAACATGTATCTAATAGTCCGTTTCTGTAATTTAAAATTCCTTTCTGCCTCTGATGATATCCCTCATATCCTCATAAAATTATACCATTATAGCTGATTCAAAATTTGCATGATAATAAGTTTTGACAGTGTTAAAACTACACACTTCTTTAAGTTGTTTTAAAGCATGACATATGCTGGCTAATTTCGAACTCAATAAGCTTATATGACAGTCCCATTTTAAGTGTTCGTCCAATACTATGCCCAGAAACTTAAAAATTTGTTGTTTGTTTTATTGTCTTATTATTCACTCTTATGAGCGCACTCTGTTTGGTTTTACATTGGATGCGCGAAAACTCAGGTTGACAATTTTATCTTGATTCATAATTAACTTATTTTTACGAAGATAGGTAAAAACAGAGTTAAGTTTTTGATTTGCCTCTTGTACTAAATCTGCATAGTTGTTTAAGTGCGAGATAGTGTGGTCAAGATCATTAATGAAAATAGTGAATAAGACAGGACCCAGGATGGAGCCTCGTAGAACACCATGGTTGCTAGTCATAGTTTTTAATTCTTTACCATTGCACATAACATACTGTTGTCTTTCCAGTAGATAAGATTTAAACCATTCATTGCAGGTTCCTCTTATACCAAGATTTTCCAATTTGAGTAGCAACCTACTATGGTTGACACAATCAAAAGCCTTGGATAAATCGATATAGCTTGCTAATATGTTATTGCCTTAGTCAAGATTTTTATATACCTCCGTTATAAATTCTACTAGGGCAGACATCATTGATTTTCGTTTTGTAAAGCCGTGTTGTTTGGGAGACATTAACTTGTGTTTGTTTAGGAATGAAAGTAATCGATTTAACATGGCTTTCTCAATTATTTTGGAAAAAATTGATATTAAGGATATTGGCCTATAGTTATCTAGGTTTTTTCTCCTTTTTTGTAAGTAGGTATAATTTTGCTTACTTTCAGAAGTTCGGGAAAAGTACCATATTGATACTGTTATTTATGATGTACGCAAATACTCTCGCCTAAGGTTGCATAGCTTCCGTGCATACACTGATATACAAGCCGCTGGAAGATATGTGAAGCGAGGACACGATCTTCCTTGAAACGGTGTCTTTCATCTAAGTATTAACCGCGCCTAACATTGCTTTACATCGTATATCAAAGTATGTACATAGTAAAGACACATCTACGCTCGCCCGTATCATCAAGTATACATTCATTTTGTATGATTAAGTAACTCTTGAAGTTGTATTTTGCCATCTGCTTCATAGACACAAACAGAATTGGCTTTAGGATGACTAGGTTTTTTTTTACGTTTAATACTTTGATGGAAGGATACTGTAAATTTTAGCACATGTTGCACTCCTTAAATTTAAATACTAATGTTTTGCATACTTTAGATGAACAAACAAGGATAACGCGTCATCTTCAGCAAATGCAATGACATTTTTCTATTTAGAGCGATAAAAAGCCTCCTTTAACAGTTTTATTCTAGCAGATAAACCAGAGCTAATCTCAAACTGGTACTAGCTGCAAAACTCAATTCTTCTGAACTTACTCGCTCTCTAAGTTTATTCTTTTAGTTCTTCACAGCTGAGTTTAATGGTAACTTTTTAAACAATCACTTTTCGGTAGACCAGCTGAACTTAAATTATAAAATTCGGAAGGTAATTTATTATAAAATTTGCATATGGTTGCTTTCCTCCCATTTTGATCCAGCACAACCTAAATTAATGCAAATACTACTAATACAATCCTTGCAATTAATGGACCTGTTTAGTGGTGGCGTGACGACTAGTTAAAAGCGCCCGAATGTATGCAATCACACACTACAGCGAGTTGTGAATGTATGCTGCGGCGGAAAGTAGAAACAAATTGAACCTTATGACGTGTGTAGTTTCGGTCCACTTTACTACTATAAAATGATAACTCTACATTTTATTGAAATATGGAACGACTGTTTATGCAATTAAGTTTTGGTAATTATGTGTAATGCACATAAAGTTCATAATAATACATAACAAATCTTCATTGAATGTGCTGTGACTCTATGTAATCTCAAAGTATTTACTTGTATTTCAAATTCATTCCGTAGAAAAAATAAATTATGTGTCTGTTCAAAACTTACAGGTTCTCCATGGCTGATGTCATGACTCATCACATGTGCAACTCGGATGATGTCTTGCCTGTGGGATGCAGCTTTTGCGACTTCCTCAACAGCCTCTTGAACAGCAGCATCATCTACTACTTCATGATTGGCCGATGTAGCTGTTACTGAATTACTCATGACTTCAAATGATGTGCTTCCAGATGTAGGGAGAGGTGTGGTCTAAGACAAGATATAATTATAGAAAACCAACAATCAAATAATAAACAAGTACTATTAATATGTACTTATGCACTCTGACGTTATATTCTGTAGTACAGTAATATTCCAATAGAAACATAATCATAAGAGTTATACATATATTCTTATATAATGTTACTCTGTTTTTTCACTTACCGATATTTTTTCTTTTTCATCTGGTAAAGACTCATCTTCCATATCTTCATCATCGAAGTTGCTGATTTTCTTACCAAGAGCCTCTTCAACGCGTTTCTGTTCTTCCTTTAACTCTGACCGTTCCTTTTTCCTTTGTTCTTTCCTTTCCTTTTCCTGAATCCTTTGTCTTTCATGTTCTGCCTGTTTACTAACGATCTCTGACTTGAATTTATCTAAAATGGCTTGTTCAGCATCTGTCGTCATAGCTAAAAGATCTCCAGGAGTTTCATCTTTTGATCTAAGAGCTTGAATGTAGTCGTCCATGAGTTGGCCAATTTTAGCAGACAATTCGGGGTATCTTTTAAGCATTTGCATGCTTTGGTTTACAGTTCGGTCGATATCAGTTAAGCGTTCCAAAATACGGGGTTGTTCACGGGCAGCTGCTTCGAAGCTATTTGCTAAAAGATGACGGTAGTGGCTAATAGCATGAGCGCGATCTTTGTGGAGGGAACGGAGGAGTTTTTGTAAACATTTCTGAACACGATGGGTCTGTATTAGAGAAATTAGTTATTAGATATTTATTGACTGTATTATAATAGAAATTGTGTAAAAGAATTATACTTTTAGACTTACATTTGGTGGATCATCATTTAATGCTTGTGTGTAGCAAGACATGGCTTCCTTTTTCCTTTGATTAATATGTGCAAGTACTCTTTGTTGATGCATGGCGGCTAATTGGTGTTTTTCGGCATCACCCTCTTCCTCAAGTGCTTGAACTGTTTGTTGGAACCTTTGCGTCATTCTTTGTTTAAATTCGTCAGCTCCCCTTGGATCGGTCTGTCTCATGTCTTGGTAACGTTCCTCCAAATCAGACCAGTCTTTCATTACTCGAGTTACCTTCTCCCTGTGAGTTTCTTCGAGACGTTCCTGAAGAAGACAATTAAAAAGTGTTTATATTGAAATATTTTGTACTATAAACCTAAGGTACTACTAGCAGATATATATGAGTTAACTGATTTCATTGATATTGGGGGATATGGAAGTTGAGTTTAATGGAAAAAAAAGCCTTATATATTAAAACATCTCTTCAATGTATCACTTGTCACAAGGCAATTTATAAAACTATGAATTCTTGTATATTCACTATATATACACATTAATAACATTGTATTCTTCATTATATTGCAGATGGAGCTGCATACTTGGCTTACAAGTTGCTGCCTTAGAGTTATTCTAATAATGTAAATGAGGAGGGCACATTAACTTAACAGGTTTGGTCAGTCTATTCTATGCTAATGAGAGCCAAATCGATTTGTGGATGACTGACCAGTGATAATACCTGCCAATGCACGCAGGGCAACATTTTCCCACTTTAACATAATGCCATTCAATCATTTTCATTGTGCAAATATTCTATAAACGATTCTTGTGGTTAATTGTAATACAATTCAGAGTACTCAGGAGCAGTGCATGTGTAGAGAATATAAGATGAAAATTTCTATGTTAAAATCTCTGTATTGGCTCTTATAAGTAAATTTTGCTCTTAGTAAATATATTACGGCTCCCACTATTGCACTCCAAGTGGTGAGGGGTTGGAACCTCCATATTTTTTTTGAAAGAATATTCAGATACAATTTAAAAGCACGAGTGGTATTTGGGGAGAATATTTCACGAACAAATTAATCAAATACATAAAATAGTTATTTTATCCTTAATTTTAATTTAAGAAGTTTAAAAATCAATAAGTGCAGTGTGTTTGATTAAGCAAAGAGAACTATCTGGAAGGTTGAATAAGTTCTACGAATTGTAATGTGTTGTGTACAGTTTCGATTTTCCGAATTATTGATGTTTTGTTACTTTGTAATGGATTACCTTATGTAAGTACATTTTACCTTATATCTTAACGCGAGTGTGTTTACCTATATGTAGTTTTAACTCATTTGTGTTTACACATGTATTTAATAACATAAAATAAAATATGAGATATGTCAATGGGACCACGGGGTTTTTCAGCGATAAATCTGCATGCAGGTACTGCCAAAAGCCAATCTAATCTTTTTACTACTGATAACGACATATAATTGGTGTAAGGACTTGAAAAAATGAGTTTCCATTGGTTACCATGTTGATGAGTTAAATAACCATGTTTTTTTAATTTTTTTTTTAACATTTATTGAACGTCAGCCTATTTCCGCTACTGAGGCCTAACACCGAAGCCTGTAGATGAGCTACATCCAACCAAGAATTTTGCCAAACCCCTTCTCTTTCGAAGAGTGGAGATCTTTTACTTGCCAAACACTTAATAGACAAGGGACCGACGGCTTTATATCCCCTCCGAAAAATTGTGTATATCCACTACACAATCCTGACCAAAGATTGCATAGCTTCCGCGCAAACACTGATATACAAGCCGCTGGAAGATTTAAGGTGAGAACAGAATAATCAAGTTAAACCGCTTCCTGGTGTTGCACTATTGCTCTATTTGCAAGTACATATTTCCAGATATTCACCTGGTAATGGTGATACAATGTGAAAAAATATGTTGAATTTTTCATAAATCTGTAGTATATCCAGACTAATATATTTCTTACCTGGGCTTCCTTATAGCTTTGATGTTCGTTTCTTGGGTCAAAATGTGTGAAGTATGGATCTGGAGTAGCCATGGTTGTACTACTTGTAGTTGTCGTGGTAGTAGTAGTTGTAGTTGATGATACAGGTGGTTTGTAAGCTGACGTGGTACTTGCTTGAGTGGTATCCCAGTCAATATCATCGTAATCATCGTCATCTTCATCGTCATCTTCGTCATCAATATTAGGATCATCAGATAATTCTGTATCATCGGCTAAATCGTCAAGATCATCTTTATCATCTCCTTCGTCAGAATCATCTTCGTCATCATCTGCTAACATGCTGTCAAAAACTTCCTGTTTCTTTTGTAAAATAGTCAAGTTGACGGGTTTCTTTGGTTTTAAGTTATCTGTAACAAAAAGTAAATTTAATCATTTATTGTCTATATATACTGATAAATATAAAGTACCCATTTCACTCATCAGTCACCAATCGATGTCAGAAATTTTAGACCTGATGATTTAACTGTGGTTTCATAAGGATAAACTGGTATAAAATTAGAAGCACTTTTCTTAATTAGCGCATAAGTCATCAAACCATCAACGTAGTTAAAGATCTTATTGAGGTATACTTTTTGATCTTTTTAAAGAGTAGGTATGTAGTGTGTGTTGTAAAAAATTCCACACAAAAAATATACTTGATAACTTAAAACATTTTACTTATATAATTATTACACTCTGTCTGATATTATTTACTTTTTCTGCATTTTTGATTCGGGCCAGGTTTGCTTATATTGTTTTTACTTTACAGAAAGCTTGTTACTTTGGAATCTTTGAAAATGAATAATTTAAAGTCAGAAAGTTGTGAAATTCATAGTATTACGATTTTCGAACGTATAGAACCAATTTACGGTATTCCATTGTCATCGGTACGGGAAAAAACGGACGTAGAAGTCTCTGATCAGGTGAAACACCTTTTGTATTCTACGTTCTGTCGGAGGTGCCGGGCGGCTAGTATATTTAATCAATTTTCACCCCCGCCCCCCGTACGTGCGGATATTTGCTAAAGTAACGGTGCAATACTGTATTGTCATCCGATCTTAGTAACTGTGCAAAATTTCATCACTTGATTATGTCAGGAAATGTATTAAATAAAGGACGCAAGATTTGGCAAACATTATCAAAACTGAAAAAACTACATTGTGAATTAAAGAAAAGCAAGTACATATCACACAGTTATGTAGCTATGACTGTTTGATTTTGACGTTTCTCAGTCACATAACAATTAACAAAATTCAAATCAAACGGTAAGTATAGGTATCTTTTTAAAGTGTAGTTTTTTCGTTAGAAAAAAAAAACATTCAAAGACAACGAAGACCTACCAGAATATATTTTAGAAGAAGCAAAGATCGCAAGTTTGGGTTCATTGCCTGCCAAATGTAGACACAGATGTGAGAAGGAGCACGTAGCACCTATTTGCTGGTTCCAAGAAAAGGTTGTAAAAAGTGTGAAATAACAAGTCTTCTTAGCCTATTTTTTGCAGCTTAGCAAGGAATGTAAGGAAAATGCATTGTGGCCAAGATATTCTATGATAAAGAGCGGTATAAAGATCAGAAATAATCTAGATATAAGTAAATATATTCACAACCAAGTTTTTCTTTATTTCAATGAAAATTATTTGATTTGCTCGACACAATCAGGCTTTCGTAAAAATCATAGCACTTCTATTGCAGTTATAAAAGTAACTGATGTCATTTGACAAAATTCAGATAACAATAAAGCGACTTGTCTAGTTCTACTTGACTTTAGTAAGGCTTTCTATACTTTGAATCCACAAGTTTTGCTTTCTAAATTACATTATTTCGGTTTCTCCAATAATTACATTTTTAAATCTCATTTAACTAGCAGAGAACAATGTGTAGCTTTGACAATAGATAAGAAGACTGTAAAATTAAAATTTGCTTCATTACATCAAGGTGTACCTCAAGGGTCCATCTTAGGACCTCTGTTATTTTTAATATACGTTACAATATTCTAGTTTAATGCAATATGCAGATGATTCTCAATTAATTCTCGATGTTTGTCCAAATAATAAAATATTTGCGCAAGAAAATATTTCATCAGATTTACAAAAAAATTAAAAATCTTTCTTTGGATCATACCATAAAAATTAATGCCTCTAAGTCTGTCTTATTGATAGCAAGCTTAAAACATTCTAGAGATAAACTGTCTGATTTTGTTGTCAAGATTGATTATGATGAAGTACCTAAATTGAGTGAAGCAAAAAATCTTGATGTTGTTATGGATGCCACACTTACATTTCAATCATATGTTTCCACTAAAATAGGATTGGCTATTGGCTTTCGGCGGCCTAAAAAGTTTATACCCATATAAAACTTTCATGTCACCTGCTGTTAAATATCGTTTGTGTAACAGCCTTGTTCTCTCTATTCTTGATTATGGTGATGGTATATCATAATTTTATCAGTGCCACCTCCTGCCGTCTAATACAAAAAGTTCGAAATGGTTGCATGCGCTTTGTGTATAATATTCCCTTTAGAAATCACATCACTCCCTACTTAAATCAAAGTTCTGCCCTAAATATGAGAAATAGGCGCATGCTACTCACATACGGTCTTATTTTTTATAAAGTCATGACTACTGGTGAGCCTAGTTACACAAAAAAATTATCTCGAAAAATATTTAATTATATTATTTTGGTTTATTTTCATTGATCCTCCACCCTGTATCTTTAGCCTTATATCGTTCCTTATTCTACTAGATTTAGGATTAATGGTACCTATTTACCCATGTGCTGTTTTTTTATGGTAAATAAAGATTAATTAATTTTTATCACGCTCGTAGAAAAAATGTTGTTCCTAACACATGCGGAAAATTGTCTTTTCTGTACTCGACTGCTTGACCGAATTCGGAAAAAAATTATGCCATTTACTGGTGCATGGTGCATCAAAAAGGTATAATATCATTTTTACCCATTTCTAACATATTTGTTTCAAATCCGCAATGAATTGCGGGTCGTTCGAGCGACTGATTCATATGCGCCGCTGGCGTCCAATAAAATATCGTGTTTTAACACACAGTTTGATCGTTTGATGGCGAGTTCACCGGATCTGAAATTCAATCTCTTGGAAACATAAAAGGACTCGGTTCAGTGTCGCTAGCAATATGTGGTTCCATTACTACGCTGGAAGAGTGACTTTAAATTTCATAGATAACTCTTTTGCACAGCTTTACGAATATACTGTAACTGTTTGTACAAAATCTTTATTTTGAATTTCACATCTCTGAGCTATGAAAAGGTTTTACTGCATTATACGAGCGCGAGCGGTATAGTTAACGATGCAAATAATTTTCACAGTTACATTTATCTGATAACTCGTTGGAAATAATATAAGGGAAAGTAGAGAAAAAACTTCTGTTACATTGAGTTTCTTCAAACGAACGTAATAAAGCCTAAAAATAAATAGGGTTGGTGTATGTCCAGTTGAGGATATTTAAAAAAGGACCAAGTTCTATAACAGATTTTTGCTAAAATTTAGTTGCTTTGTATTGAGATTATTAATATTGATATACAGGGCGGATATAGTCTAGGAAATTTGTATTTAGAGCTGGGCAAAAATTGCTTTAGAATTAGAACCATATCAACATTATTTGGGAGACCAATAAGACTGATTTTCAGTTTTAATCATCTGATGATGCTTACGCGCCAATGTCCTTGGCTGTGGTGATGGTCTCTAGATGACTGCATGATGTCGAGCAGGACTATTGCTCTTTACCCCAGCGCGCGCCAATATCCATTGGCTGGATGTCGGTCTCGATAACTAGGGCCGAGTAGGACTACTACTCTTTGCTCTTAAATTATCTCTGTAGACCTGGACCGGCCTTCGTGATAGGTGGGCCCGCTTACTTCTACCAGACCCAGCTCGCAAATGCGAGATGTGTCGTGGTATTTTCTGCGGACCTCCCCTGGTCCTGGCGAGGTTTACCCCAGATCATCGCTGTAGACCGGGGACTGGCCTTGTTCGGGGTGGGCCTGCTTTATCGTCAACCCCGCTCACAATTATGAGAGGTGTGAGCGATGTCGGCTGACCTCCCCTGGTTCTGGCTGATGGGCCCTTCGGGATGGGCCGTTTCTTCTGGCGCTCTTCTTTCTGTATTGTCTTCTTTCTTCGCCGGAATATCAGTTGACGAATTATTCCCGATTTTGGTAGTGACAATGTCTTCAAAAGGTCTTTTAGATTATGGAAGGTCGTTATAGCCAAATGACTTTTTCTTATAGTTATAAAAACGTCAACATCCCCAAATTACAATTAGCTGTGCTACTTGGGCATTAAGCCTCATATTCCATTGTGGTTTCACGTACATTTTTACAGTATCTTATACATACTTATAAAGGGACCTTATACGATTGCACAGGTATAGATAATTCAAGTTCCAATTCTTAGATAGATCCTCATGCATGTCATTTTGAAACCACATCAAGCTTCATGCATTACATTGAGATTTCATAAAAAAATCTGACTATGCACATCAGAAGTTTACCGAAGAATAGTTTCATAACACTAAACAACTTTCCTAACAAAGAAAGCCTTTTACGATATAGGCGAATACCTGAATTGCAGTGAACTTATTTAGTCAAAATAGCATGTATAAATATTCTTAAGATTTTACCTAAACAGTAGATTTAGTATGTTTTACATAATACTTACATAATTCATAACAGTGTGTATATTGACTTGTGTAAAATATGTATTATTAACGCAAATAAAATTCATTGATTGATTGATTAATAAACAACTAAGTTATAAATGATAAATATAAGGCATGTATTTCTTTTAGCCTAATCTTTATTAGTGCACTTTTGGAATATAACTACTAAGAATCTAATGACATAAAATCTGCGAGGTAGTCTTTAAATAAGGAAATCGCTAACATTGTATCTGCCGAACATAAAATACACTTTATTCAAGAAACGACTTTCTTGCACATTTTCTGTAATGGCTGTACTTACAAACAAAGAAAAGGATGTCTTTAACGTCCATGCCATCTGGCGAAATATGCGGTCGTGAGTTTGCGGAGGAAAGGTGGTAAAACATATACTTTTTATGATTATATTAATTACCATTATGTTCCCTATGTGTTATTTCTTACTAAAATAAATTATCTCAGTCTGTTGTAGTGCTAGTGAATGCACTACATTATTTCACATGCAATATACGTTGAAATTACTTCGCCTTTTTGTGGCAGACAATGTTTTATATTATATAAAACCTTTGTTGTCCATCCCATGCCATATTTTTTTTATTTAGAACATAATAAGTAAAGGTAAATGCATAGTTCAGTCACTGGAAGAAATATGCTATACGTAACTTTATTCTGAATAGCGTAAAATAAAATTTCTGGAAATATAAATGAAGCTTTTTCAAAAAATGTATTTCAATGAAGATAAAAGAGTTTCTAGCAAATATCTTGCAAAGAAGAAATATGTAGTTCCAAATTTTTTATTTTCCTGCAATTTTTATCAAAACTAGTTACAAAGAAAAATTAATAAAAATATTAATATACAGGGCGGACCATTAATAATAGGCCATAGTTCAAGGGTAGGTTCTCTATGCTTTAGTATAAAATGTTGCTGTGGAAAAAGATATAGGGTGTAAAATTTCAAATTATTTTTTCGTTTTTTTTGCAATAACTCAACTGACTGATCTTCACCAAATTTGCTAGAAGAACTTTTTTTATTCTAAGAAACAATAATTTATGTATTACATCACGTTAGATCATGGAAGGCGCCGCAGGACCTGTACCTGATGATGAATTCTTATCACATTTTTTTTGACGAAACTTTGTGGTTTTTCTGACCAGAAAATCCGATAAGGGAGTCATTTCCACTTACAAAAGGTACACTTAGTAGAACTTGATAACTCCAATCGTTTTCGAGGAAAGTGCCGTTTTTTTTTTATACATTTATTTAACGTCGGCCTATTTCCGCTACTGAGGCCTAACACCGACGCCTGTAGACGAGCTACACCCAACCAGGAATTAATATCAACTTCTTTACTAACACATTCTGGAGTATCTTGTAGACGACAGCCTTGGGTTTTGCCAAATATAGGTTTTATCATTGTTAGTAACCATTCTCAGAGGAACAAATGACCGTCAAGAATAAATGAGTACCTGTCATAGAACATCCGTCACATTTCCACTTACTAATTAATTGTATGTACTAGTTTCTGGTGGAGGAGTCTGGTGTTGCCTGGTGTATAAATATACATTGCTTTTAAAACATTTATTTAACGTCGGTCTATTTCTGCTACTGAGGCCTATCACTGAGCTACCCCCAACCAGGAATTTTGACGAACCTCTTCCCTTAAGAAGAGTTAGGGATCTTTTACTTGCCTAACATTTAATAGACAAGGGACCGACGGCTTTACATCCCCTCCGAAGGATGGTATATCTCCTATACAACCCTCGCCTAAGGTTGTATAGCTTCCGCGCATACACTGATATACAAGCCGCTGGAAGATGTGTGAGGCGAGAACGCGGTTTCCGTTGGAATGGAAAGTGCCGTTAAACATTTCAATAATTTTTTGAAAGACAAATTCATATTTAAAGAAAAAGTGTATTTATTGAAAAGTCTGCTTTGGTTACGTTTTAGTTCTGTCATTTACGTCATTTAATCATTTTATTTTGTTCTTGTGTTCCTGGAGCTAATTCCTTCAAATTCTCTATTTACAATGCCTAGACATATTCTATTCTAATAATTTTTCAAATAGGGAAATGAGGGATATATGTGTTTACGCACAAAATAAAAAAAAATCGCACATAAAATATGTTCCACGCATTTTTTCCAGAGTTCTCAAGATATAGCGCGTCAGACGCAAGCAAATAATGGTAATGTAGCGGTGGAGCGTTTTTGCATCTGTCTCCGTAAATGTGGGCTAAATATGTGTAAAGTAATTTCAACATAAATATCTATTATTATCAAACGCGTTGACACAGTTCTCTGCATTATATTTTCTACGGACACGCTTACTTCCTTAATGGGTACGATATATATTATTTCATTTTGTAACTCGTTTCTACACCACCTAGGAGGTATAGCCTAACAATACGTTTTTTTAACGTGGTATCCATCGTAGGTCTAATCCACAAATGTATTACGTTTAAGTACGTTTTGGACTTTTGGTTATGGAAAAGCTAGTGCATTGTCGTCTGAATCTTTTTCACCGTTATAGTCACTTTCCATGGCATTTTCTTTTGCTATTTCTAAGAGATTCGTCTCTTCTATATTCACCTCGCCATCTTCAAGCACTTCGGGATTGCTTTCGCAGTAGGATCGTTTGCATTAATAGCAAATTTAGGCCCATTTTGCGGCAACCACGTGCTCTTCCACAGCCCGTTTTGCACTTGCACGAAACACTTTTAGGCATGGAATCTGGAGCAGGTTATTTAGTGTTCTGCATAGCATAGCGCCCTCTGGGTTTTCCGCCAACTATAATCCATTGCATTTTTTTCAACCTCACGCCATAACTGGACTTGGTGGTAAGTCCCTATGCAATGTTGCCGCGTAACGTCTCTTGTTGGCGGCAGTGAGGCCAAGTTGACCTTGTTTTTCACCACCGATCGTCAGAAATTCTTGGATCACAGGGAATCCAAGGTATCGGTTTCGTAACATCCACCACATAGCGTTACCAAAAATACTTCTCCCGCAGTGGCTAGTGCATCGAAGTCTGCATGTGGGTCTTGGAAGATTTCAATCATTTCAAGCAACTTGTAGTTTTTCGCAAGAATATTAGAAAACTGCGTCAATGCGTTTGATAATGATAGATATTTATGTTGAAATTACTTTGCACATATCACTTAGAACACATTTAAGGAGATAGGTGCAAAAACGTCCACCGATACATTACCATTATTTGCTTGCTTTTGGCGCAATGTACCTTGAAAACTGTTAGTCTGATGCAAAAAATGCATAGAACATATTTTATGTAGAATTCTATACTCTTCAATTTACTATTTATTTGTTTTTCGTAGCATCAACAAGAACGGAAATATTTGCAAAAAACTGATTTTGAGCGCCATCTTTCCAAGTTGGAGGCGCGAGCGGTCTTCCCCCAATCTCGCAAACTCAGGGTTATTATCAGAACAGTAAATTGTACGATCCCACCAAATTTCATCTCCTTACGACCTTTTGCGTGGTAAATCTACCAATTGCCTGGATTATAATGTGTTCTTCAATCAATTATCATTCCTAAATACCTTGTATTTAAAGAGTTAATTAAAAAATAATTCTGTTTAAGTTTCTCAATTAGGATTTTTCCATGATTTTACTTCATTTACAACAAGCAAATTGCGGTATACCGATCCGAACAAAATATAAAGTAAATTAAAATATTATCGGTGCGTGGTGTGTCATTAAACATAAAAGCTATTTCAATAAAACACCAACACTTATGTAAATATTACGATTATAATATCCAATTGATGATTCCTTTCCACATTTAATCAAAAGTTACTATTTTTTAACATGAAAAGACTTTCTTGTTTCGAACTGGTTTCGAATTAGGTAGAGTGTTTGGATACGCCGTCAATGAATTAATGATGTATTTAACATTGTATCAACAGCGAGCGTGTTTGCAAATGAATATTTGAACACTGCAATGAAATGGTTCACAATCGATGCATATTGGTTTTCGAGAGGTATTGGTCTCGAAAATATTTTAGTAGCACTAATAAGCGTTTTTATTATTATTTTTATAATTATGTTTGAACGGAGCAACTACACATTATAATAAAATTAAAACAAAAGGCGAAGCTCAATCTTTATAGTAGAAATTCCATTATAGGCTTGTGCTTTCACTTAAGCTTAATAATGCCTTGTAAAATTACACAGGTGAAGAGAAAATTTATAATTTAAAATATTAGATATACTAAAGGAACTTAAAAATAATTAAAAGCTAGTAGCTAAGTAAACCAAAAAAATACGAGGAAAAGACTACAAATTCTTACTTTGTTTTATTCTTGCGCAGATATTAATATCTATAAATTATAAAATAATATTTCAAAATGTACTAAGTACAGTTTCGAGTCAGCTAGTACGTTCAACAAAGTCATCCAGTAACTAAGCCACTGCAGAGAAATGCTGAATTCGCAAAAATCGGCTACCAAGAACACGGTAACAGCTCGGAAGAATTTGGTGAAGTAATTAGTTGGGCTTTTGACAGAGAAAGATGCCTTTTTGTATATGGTGCATGACCCAAACCCCTCTGCTAGGGGGTGCCTCCCGGAGGGATAGATTATAAGTACTATATTTGTTTTATTTTTATTTGTTATTAAATAACTTTCTTCGTTTGTTGTTTTTTAACACATTGTTTTATAACGTGACAATATGCTCGTTGGGATAATTTTTTAATATGTCTTTCAAATCTAAATTATTGTCTATTAAAACCCCAAGACTTTTGGCTTCAACCACCAATTCAATTTTGTCATCATCTAAAAAATATGAATAACACTTTTCACAGATCCTATATTGTTTTGGTCCGAGCACGATAACATTGGATTTACTAGAATTTATAATTAGCTAATAATTTCTTGCTAAATCTATTTAAGATTTTAAGACCTCGTTAATTAAATCACAAGCATTTCCTTCTTTTTGGGAGTAATGAAAAATAGAGATAAGTGTTAATAGCGGATGATATAATAATTATTAAGGATTGCACACAAAGTTTGTTGATTCTTGACTAAAAGAATATTATAATAACTATAGAAATACCGTAACAATGCTTATTAGGGCCACGAAAAATAATTACTATAAAGGAAAAAATCAATCCGTTTGGGAATAACTAGAAAAATAATTTGGGATTGCATCAATGTAGTTACAAATCGTAACAAAAAATGTACCAATAGTATACGCAAAATCATTGACAATGACAAGCAAATAACCGATAAAAAAGAGATAGCCAATGCTTTCAACAATTTCTTTATTGAAGTAGGTGAACAAATCACAAGAGATTCCCAGTCAACCACAAAACATTGCAGACAACGAAAATATAAATGGAAATCTTAATTCAATGTTTCTGGAGCACGTATGTGACCGAGAAATAAAAGAAGTAATATCCAACATGAAAAACAATGCCTCGCCAGGGAAAGACCGTATAACAACTAAAACCTTAAAACTCGTATGCAACCGCATTAGTAAGCCTATTGCTCATATCATTAATCTAATGTTTAAAAATTATATAATTCCTGAAATTGTTTAAGAAAGTATTAACAATAGACTTCGATCATTCCTAGAAAAAAAAAATAACATAAAAAAATCAATATGGATTCCAGAAGAATATTGGTACTAAAGAACCTCTTCAACTGCTAACAGACACTATTAAATAACTTCGAATCGAACAAGAAAATCTTAGCCATCTTCTTAGACATACAAAAGGTCTTTGACACAGTGTCTCATATTCATCTATTAGGCAATCTAGACAAAATAGGTATCAGAGGGAAAGTATATGATTTATTTAAAGACTATCTAGCCAACAAACCATAGCAAGTCAAAATAGATAACGCTCAGAGTGCAACAAAAATAATAAGAACTGGGGTTCCCCAAGAAACTATCTTAGGTTCTAGCTTATACCTCATATATATAAATGATATTTTACAGAAAAATTATGAATGTAATATTATAACATATGCAGACAATCCCGTACTAATTTGTGCGGAGGAGACTTGGGACAAAACAAAATAAAAAGCCACTGAGGCATTAGAAAAGTAAAAACCTGGCTAGTCATCATTCATATTAAACTAAATATCACGAAAACTAAATATATGTCCTTTTCTCCAACTAAAGTTGGAATGCCCCATGTACTTGAACCCATTCTAATAAACGAATCTGTTAACGGCTGTGATCATAGTGCGGCCACCATAAAATATCTAGGACTAGTCTTAGACCCACATTTAAAATGGGGAAATCATATCGACTATTTAAATAAAAGAATGCGAAAATTGATCTATAAATTCTATAATCTAAAACGTATACTACCCAACAAAACTTTGCTAGTCAATGAGATATGGCATGACAGTATTTGGTACTGTTTATAAAGTAGTTCTACGACCCTAACAGATAACACAAAACTATATCCTTAGATTCAATTTTAATAAAAAAATCAGTGAAGGCTGCAGAAACATTTGTACTGCAAATCCATTACTCGATATGGCGGGTTTGTACATGCATGCTGCTACGGCCCATGCATGTAATAAGAAGGAAACTCTTGGGTCCATTATTGAACATCAATATGAAACAAAAATTAGTACAAGCAACGTGTGTAAGGTACCATTTTATAATAAAAAAAATATCTTAAAAATGTATAAAACGCAATGGAATTAAGTTATATAATAAACTACCGCCACATATAAAAAAAATTAGAAAAAAGCTTTTCAGGATAGAAACTAAAAAATATCTAATAGATAACTACACTACACTTCTATATAACTTATCGTGATATAACACAAACGCGCCACACACTACTTCTTATACTATAGTCAACTTTCTAGAATGTTATATTTAATTATAGGTCCTATATCATAAAAATTGTTTAAATACTTTATTTTGTACCCACCTTACTACATATTACCTTGTTTTTGTAAGATTTGTTGTAGTAATAAATAAATAAATGAAATTCCACTGTATTACATATTTAGCCTGATTCTAAAGACGGACAAATAACATTATATTTAGAAAATCTCTCGGATCTGTCAGATATTCAAATCAAGTTTGATCACAGATGTTATCAATTATAGGCCCACAGTATTGATTTAAGCTTTCTATAAATTATTAGAAATAATATAAAGCAATTTATACTCATATGTTCAATCCAACATTTTTGGATTTCCAACACAGATTTGTTAAAAAACACAGCATAGAAACAAACCTTTGTATTTTCACTCAGTGAACGTCAGATCGTTAGATGAAAAGCATCAAGTAGACATCATGTACACTGATTTTGCGAAGGCGTTCTATCGTGTTGAACACAAAATTGGACAAATTAGGCACCATTGGAATTTCTAGTCAAACTGTTAGTTTGCTAGAATCTTATCTCAGTTAAAGAAAACTATGTGTAGAATTTGATGGTGTAAAATACACGGTTTACGTTACCTCTGATGTGCCACAAGGGTCAAATTTAGGACCCTTATTATTTCTTATATTTATTTCGCAGATAAGTAATAATATTTCATCGCAAAAACTGATCTTTGTCGATGACACGAAAATTTATAGTGAGATAAGAAATACATCAGAATGCGAAGTGTTATAAAGAAATTTGGAAGTACTAGCAATGGTGTAATATAAATAACCTAGCGTTAAATATTAATAAATGTAAAACAATGTCATATCATAAAAATACTAATTTATTCAGGTACAATTTTACACCATTAACTCGCATAACTTTAGTGAAAGATTTGGGCATCACATACGACCAAAATTTACTCTACTCACGTGGAAAATATAACACAAGGAGCTATAAAAATGTTGGGTTTTCTCATACGTAATAGTAAATAATTGCACTCAATAAGCGCAATTTCAAAACCTTATTATTCATTAGCTAGAAGTAAATTTGAATACTTACTGTACTACGGTATAGAATCCTCACAATTCAAAAAATGCGCTTGTATATGTACCAAAAAAATGCATAAAGTATCTATGCATTCAACAGCATAATGTGTAGCCAGAGCGAAATTACGAATTGCACGACTTTGACATTTACTCTCCTCGCAAACGCTGAGAAATGGCTGAAATCCAATTTTTGTACAAAATTATTCACGATGCTCTAGTTATTTTAAAGCAAATTGACTTTGATGTATCAATATCGACGTCCAGAGATCCACCAACTTTCTATCCTATCATACCTAGCTCTCTACATAATTTTCATAGCCGTGCCCCACTAACAATAAATATATAATAGTCTTTTCTCTATAGATATATTTATTTCAAGTAAACGTATATTTAAAGAAGAAATTCCTGCCTTGCTTCCAAATTAATTTGCGGCACACTATATTCTTGAAATTTAGGTTACACTTTTTATATTTTGCTTTTCTTTAACTCACAACGTAGTTTTTTTTCAGTTTTCACGTTTGTCAAATCTTGCATCCTTTATTTAACACACTTCCTGACATAATCAATTGATGAAATCTTGCACAGTTACTAAGAACTGATGACAATACAGTATTCCACCGTTACTTTTACAAATATCTGCTCACAGGGGGCGCGGGGTGAAAATTGATTAAATATACTATCCAACCGGCACCTCCGGCAAAACGTAGAATACCTGCCTGATCAGATATATTGGAATGCCGTTAAGTTTATAGCTCGGAATTCAGCTCCAATGAATGAATTTATATAAATTGTTTATATACGTTATAAATAAAGTAAGATTAAAAAGTAGAACATTTTTTTTTAAACTTACTTTTCTTGAAGTCGTATTAAAAAGTAAAAAATAATTGCAAGAAAAGCAAAGCGTGCGCACTTTGTATGAAAAAAAATTTAATGTTATGATTAGTAAGTACTCTAGTTTATTATTATATAATCATATAAATGGGCGCCTGCCTGCTGGATGCTTTATTGAATAAATGAAAATAATCGACATCAATAACAAGTTCCATAAGTTAGTATTCCTGGCCCCATGCTCACCCGCTCCTATCACATAAAACATCTAAAATAGAAACATTAAACGTGACTATAATAAGTTAGGCCAGAAGGTTAATGTGTGTGTGGCTACACGGAAAATCCTAGCGATCAACTAAACTAATTAGCGGTTGATACACCTATATCAAACGGAGAGTATCCACGATCCCTAAAACCAATGAAGGTGTAAAATAGGACAATCACGCATATTATCTCATTCGAATTAGATGATTTGTGGGATTACCTGACAGATCGATAGGCACTAATTGCATTTAAAATTATTTTATGGACGGTTCGAGAAAAACAACACGGTATTTAAAAGTCGATTAACGTCGCCCGTTGCATGGATTTTCACATTCTTTATTGAAAATATTAGAGACCGGTAAACGGTTTCGCAATTTTTATGCAATTTTAGCTTCAATTTTAGAGCAAGTGTGGACTGTATAGTTGAGTAAATATAAGGCATGAATAATAAACTTGTAGTAACAAAAATATACGAAATTCAGCTGAATACAGTAGCTCACCTAGTTTCAAGTGGGGTCTCCAAGCGGCCGACGTAATGAATTCTAAATACCATAAACCAATAAATTGCAATGTTTATTTCTTTCGTAACAGCACAATACTAGTATAAAAAATCACCACCTTCACGTGTTCTAATGTTATCATCATTAATATTTAGTCTCTCTCTCTCTCTCGGGCTTTAATTCAGCCTTTTTCATGTAGAGAGCAGCGAAGTACCACTGCAATCTGTCTCATAAATAGCGCGAACATATTATATAAAGAAAGTAAAATGAACATTTCATACCACCACTTTTTAACCAATCAGAGGCTTGTTTTTTGTTAAGTTATCGTAGTGAAACACCCAGTATATAGGGCATTTACAAATTTAATTTTCACCTATTTATTTTACAAATTCAAGCAATTGGTACATTTAATTCATTTCATTTTTACATTTATTTAGCATTTAAACATTGAACACAGTAAAGTTACCGGAATGCATTTTAAAATTACATTCTTTTAAAGCAACAGAAATGATACATTTTTACGAGAGAATCCAGCTAAAGTAAGCCAAACCATATTTGTTTACAATGGACACGATAAGCGTCAATTATTACTGTTCCTTTCTATAGTGTGAAATCGCCTACCCTTTTCTATCTTAAACCTTAGAAAAGATAGAGAGTTAAATTTTTCAGTCAAAAATGCTACACAAAACTACACTGTATCCAACATTGGAATGTTTGTTAACGTATACAGTTCCAACGTGAGACCAGGGGGACGCGTAAATCCGAGTAGAATGGTGACGTCTCGTACAATACAAAAGAAACCACAGCGGCCATGCAAGGGCAATTGTAATCACACCCGAGCTGCATCGCAGTATTTCATGTTCGCTGTTGCTTCCTGGAGATTGCAATTGAACCACACCTTAGCTACATCGCGGAACTTCGTGTTCGCTGTGCTTACGGTATTATTGTGTAGTTATTTGTCTAACTCCGAGTCCAACAATATATTGATCGACTTATTCTTTTCACTTATTTTGTCCCAGTCGCAGACAATCACTGTTTAACGTACTCTTTATGAAGTGCTATTTTAACGTCTCTACTATGTCCTATGAGGAAGCTCACCATGAAGAATTTGGGGGAGAGGCAATTGGAAACCCACCCGAGCTACATCGCAGAACCTCATTGTTCGCTGTTGCTTCTTGGAGATAGAATTTAAACCCACCTGAGTTACATCGCAGAACTTTAAGGTTTGCTGTACTTGCTGGATTATTTTGGGGCCAATTTGCCAAGTAATGTCATACAAAATGCACTCTACGTCTACACCAACTTATCTGACTGTTTAACACGCAATTGCACAACGTCAACATAATTGATAAGTATTTTTACTTGATTAATTCTCTGCTTATTATTGAATCTGCATTCTGGTTACGAGGTGGCTAAAAAGAATTTAAATTGACGCATTTGTGGTACTAAAAGAATATTAGATATTTATTATGAACTATTAGGTTTGATTTTTTACTAGAAAACATGATAATATTATCACCAGTTATTCAGTTATGAATTCATTCACGATTTTAATTAATAAAATTTCACTTTCTGAATATTTTACTAGGGAGATTTGCGTTTGCAAAATAACAAGTTTATATTCAAGAACTAAATAATTAGAGCTTTGCAATGACAAGGCATTTTATCACAGACTAGTTAAACTTCATGTCAATAATTATTCTTCAGTTTTTATAAAACAAATAGTTGACTCGCGTGTCCACAACATCTCACGTAGGGTTTTTATAGAATGCTTTATATTTAAAGTACACTGGGAATATTTTTCTACTGTAACCACAAGGTGGTCTGATTGTTGACCATTTTACCTACAATTAAAATATTATAGTTACATGAATTTGGCGTATTATGCATTAACAAAGGTTTGAAACATTGACAACGGCCAATTGGCTGGTTCGGTTCTCAATTGGGTTCAGTTACAATGAGGAATGTCAATATTTCAGGTAGTTGTCTGGCCACTTGTTCAATTGAAGGGTGATACACCACTTTCTTACCTTCGCGGATTCGTGGTTTCGTATGATTGACAATCATAGACAATATTCTGATTGCTTTCCTATTTAATTATTATAGGGAGATTTCCCCAGCACTTTAAAAGATTTTACGTGAGTGTAAATTCTTACCTCAGCAAGATTAATATGATTATCTGAACCATTGTTCCTACTCTAATCTCAATCAATAAACAGTGTATAATTAAAGGATACGAATAATGGGATGAAGGTGATTGTGCATACGAAGACCAGAATTAGGTCCTGTAGCATAAGAAATCGGCAGTCTACTAAAAATTCTATAAAGGAACTAATCCTCTTTGAAGCATCGAAAGGTGCGATCCGTGACGTGTCGCCAAAGTTTCATTGTGTGTTTTTGGAAGATAAAAATAATAATTCGCCTATCTTATCTATCTTATAATAATTAGCCTTACCCCTTAACATTTTGAATCTAAATATTCAATTTGTATGAACCTAGGAGAACAACTTAGCAGAATTCAAAAATCCATAGGCCTATTATTTGCCGTTAATTAGTCACTATTTGATCGTGAAAGTAACAATTTTACCGTTGTTAATTTTTAAAAAAATTTACAGTGATCTGCTAACTTCATAATGAAGTTCAGATCATCTACCAATTCTTTTTTTATATATTAAAAGTAGTAGCTCATAATTTACCGTTTTTCAACCGTAGACAAATGGTGCAAATGAAATTTTAAAAAATTAAAAATTAAGGCGATAAAGCAAAAAATCATTTTTTAAATTCAGCAAAATAATTCAGAATTGAAAGTTACGAAAGAAAACACATAAACACGAGAGAAAAATGATAATCAAAGTATTCACAACAGACTTGACGATTAAATTAAAGATATGCCGTTATTAGTACAATCAAATTGTACTTTGACCTGGAAAAAATTGCACACTAAAATTTGTCATGTTCAACTTAGTAGGTCTAAAACCGAAATGGTGACCTCCCCTCTCTTTTGCCTCATCCGCCATTTTCAAAAATTTTTGGATCGTTTTATTCCGTCTTCTTTCCGTCACACGGAAAAAGTTATTGAACAAAAAGTATTGTAAATAAAATTCTACATATTTTCGGTAATTGCCGCGATATCGAAAAATTAATATTTCGAACGGTAGAGGGCGCCAAAGGTATCAAAAAACAGTTTTAACAGTTTTAAATAGAAATCTGAAATCAATGGAATCGAATTTGCTTTGGTATGTGTGTATGACTAATATTTTTACCTAAACAGCTTTCACAACACTGAGTTCAAAAAACTGTTTTTGGTAACTTGGGCGTCCTGATAACATTGAGTATGACAGCCCGAGTGTGCAATTTTTTCCAGGTCATGGGACTTTTTGGTACATTTTTACTGTACTGTATCAAATTTGCCGTGATGTCTGTTGCAATTTTTTTTTTGACATTTTTTTTCCCTGGAACGGCAGAAAAGCCATTAAGTTTTTTTGAAAATGACCTTTGGGACTCAGTTTTCGTCCAGGAATTTACCGATCCCGTTCTTGTAATTAATCGTGGTATTTTCGAATTTACTGTGATGATTTTGCAATCTTTTTGAATATCATTTGATTTTTTCCAGAAACTCAATAGAAAAGCCATTAAGCTCGCTTGAAAATTGCTTTTGGGAGTCAGTTTTCCTTCAATTTAGCTAGAAATTTACTGTTCCCGTTCTTATAATTAATCGTGACGTTTTAGAATTTGCCGTGATAATCTTTAATTTTTTTTTATTAATTAAGCACTTAATTTTTTTCCTAAGTCTGTAATAATAATAATAATTTAAGACTATTTCTTGTTTTCCAAGTATTGTTTCAAAAATTTCTTTACACCGCATGTTACTCAGTTTTGTCACATTTTATTATTTGTTTCTGATTTCACGATGTTTCGCCTATCTTATTAATGTTCTTCCTTTAAAACTCTTTTAATTTAATCCTCGAGTCTAATCCTCGAGTCTGTCACCACTTTTCTCTCGTGTCTATGTGTTTTCTGTCGTAGCTTTCAATTCAGAATTATTTTGCTGTTTCTAAAAAATGGTTTTTTTTTGTTTTATCGCCTCAATTTTTATTTTTTTAAATTTCATTTGTGCCATTTGTTTACGGTTAAAAAACAGCAAATTCTGAGCTACCAACTTTTAATAAAAAAAAAAATTCTTTTTTCTTCCATGTGAAGTTAGCAGAACACTCGAATTTCTTTTAAAATTAACGGTAAAATTCTTACTTTCACGATTAATTAGCGGCTAATTAGTGGCAGATAATAGGCCTATAGGTTTTTAAATCTGCAAAGTTTTTGCGATTCTAAAAACTGATTTTTTTGTTTTACCGCCTTAATTTTATTTTTTTAAATTTCATTTGCACCATTTGTTTACGGCAAATTCTGAGCCATCTAGTTTTAATAAAAAAACATTTTTGGTAGATTTTCTGCTAACTTCCATGCGAAGTTAGCAGAACACTCGAAAATTTTGTAAAAATTAACAACGGTAAAATTGTTACTTTTATGATTAATTAGCGGCTAACTAGCGGCAAATAATAGGCCTATGGGTTTTTTAATTCAGCAAAGTTGTTCTGCTAAATTCATAAAAATAATCATCCAAAGTGTTACTTGAAAGGTACATGTTAAGTAATAGAAATAATGAAACCAAAATTTGTTGACGGCATTTTTGGTGTTGCGATGTCTTGACCGATCTGAGGCAGACACGACAACCTCAAGTATTTTTTGAGACAACCTTGGCAAGCCAACATTATCCTTAATCCATTTATTTAATTAGTTAATGTAGTTAGAAGAGTACTTAAAATTTTGGAAAATCAGTGATAATCTGATGTTTAGGAAAAGGTAGTGCAAAATTTGACTGTCTTTGACTTTGTTGTATCTTATAGAAAAATCATTTCTGATACTTTTTAATCATTAAGTACCATAGGAATTACCGTTAGAAGAAACAGATAAATATTATAATACAATAGCAATTATTTATGTTCATCCGGAATTAAGAATTGCAGGGGAAATAGAAGGCCCAGACGGACAAATCAAAAGAGGGACATATACACGCTCCATATTACCAGCGCATTTCACAAGTAATAGTTTTTTACTGCCGCTCACGATTGATTGAATTGAAGAAAATGCTATATGTGAGAAGTAAAGTAATTTTTTGTGTCTCGGTTATTCTTGGTGCTTTGGTCTTTGCTTGTGTATCAAGTACATTTTTAACACAAAAAAATTAACTTTTTAATCCGTATAAATAATAATAATAATCATAATAAGTATTGATAATATTTATTTACCAAGAAAATATATAGAGTTACAATCCATCAAATATATGAATATAACACATATTACCACTAACAATAAGAAAAAGGAGAGAAAAAGATTATTTGTGTATAGTATAGAAAACTTTCACTAACTACTGATCTAAAAGGCAGCATAATTACATATTCTCATGGTGCCATTTGAGGTGTATAGTTTTCCTGTTAATGATTTCATGTATTTTTAATTTTGGTGTTAACTTTAGCCAATTTTTATTTTCCGTTTACTTAAGGCAAGAGAATTAATATTTCTTAATTTTAATGGGATATTTGCACCTACAAATGAACTCAAATAAGGAAATTACCTTGCTTTTGTTTCGGTGTTATGACTAACACTACTAGCGAGTCCTTTAAGATCTCTATACAGATTAATCGCCATACTTAGGAGGAACAATTGCCTCTGATCTAATATTTTAGTCTCTTCGAACAATGTTGTTGTTCGGTAAATATAATTTTCTTCAATATTTATTCGTTATAGCTCACCATGCTAGAATTACGTAACCAATGTGTGGTTGCATCAGAGCATGATATAAAGTATTTAGTCGTTTAATATTGGGAGGTCTCTAAGATATTCGAATTTACTGAACAGTCTTTTTATCTTTTTTACCACGTGATCAATATGGTGATTCCATCATAAGTGTGAATCTATAATTACACCCAGTTATTTCAATTTCTCTGTTAAATATTCTCTAGTCTCTTACCTACGTCAATTTCAGATTGTGTATAGTTAGATGGTGTGTCCCTATAACAAATGAACGGCATAAATAATGTTTTGGTGTAGTTTATAGCAAGAAGCCTATAATTTATCCATAAGACAATTTTTAGAAATCTTTTCTACCTTTGTTTTTAAACTTGACCGATCGTTACCTGCACACAATTCAGCAGTGTCGTCAGCAAAACTTATTATCTCGCCGATTATTTACAAAAAAGTTATAGGCTGGCTAGAAATATCGTAAACACCCGGTATATCAACTAAGGCTGGCCCCCAAAACTGTTCCTTGAGGTACACCCCGTAATCTACTGTTCTTGTGGTATTTTTTATGTCATCTATTACTACTTGCCGTTTGCGATTTGTTAAATAGTTAGTCATTAAATCAAGTGATGTCTATACCTCTAATGCCGATGATTTGTTGTATTAATATTTATTATGGCTGGCCATGACGAATGCTTTTGCCAAATCGAGGAGGATTTACAGCGATAGATTGCTCTTTCGAAGAGTAGGGATCTTTCAATTGCCTAAAACTCAATAGACAAGGAACTGACGGCTTTACATCCCCTCCGAAGGATAGTTATCCTCTACACAATCTTCGCCTAAGATTGCATAACTTCCAGGCATACACTGATATACAAGCCGCTGGAAGATGTGAGGTGAGGATGCGGTCTTCCTTATGAACACGAGGGATACTCTGGAAATAAAAAAAATGCGACTCTTGGAGTACCTCGTACACTTTTTGTAGTTGTAGAAATCAAAGACCAATTTTTAAAATTTTGCTGAGTTGGTCAGGGTCAATTGCTACACCCTATATATGACTTTCTTACAGTTCTCTAAAATGTAACACTTTGTTTAAACGAAAATTAACAGTTTTTGTTTAAGATGATTTACACAGAGTTTTAACGAATATTAAACTGAATATTTGATTTAACAATGTAAGTAATATGGTAACTATGCGGTGTACAGAAATTGGTCCATAAAATATAATAAGAAGTGAAAAAATGAATGAAAATAAATAACGTAAGAAAAACACGACGGTGAAGGCGTCTAGGTGCATTATACTTGTTCTAGCAGGGATGCATCCTAGTAATACTCGGTTACAGAACGGTTACAAACTGCAAACAAAATTTTACTCATGACGGCGAGGTGGTGCCTAAAGCAGGAAAGGGTACTAGGTAGAAGGCACTAAAATAATATTAGTTAAACAACCCACAAATACTTGCTTTTCGAAACCGCTGAGTATCCGCTAGTAGTACATAAGTAATATTACATCATAATGGATGCGCTAGTAGTACATAATTAATATTACATCATAATGTACGTGTTAAAGTTGGAACTAGTGTTTAACAAGAGCTTATACAACGGCAAATACGTTATATTATTAACTGCGGCGCCTCCGCCAAAATTTCGACAACAGATTAGTAATTTTTTTTAAATGTTATTTTAACCTGATGATCCTATGGTGAGGACATTAGGACAAAGTTGTCAAATTATTGTATTGTCATTTTTTAAACTATAATTTTTTTAAATCATGTGGTTTATAGCACTCGCCTTCGGCTCGTACTATAAATGCCCCACTTGAAAAAAAAAACACAATTTTTGCCACTTGTTATATAAAATGCTATTATAACACCATTTATATCTAATTTACTGTACATATTTTGCATGAGATATTTTCACATTCTCTTTAATTTATCATGATTTATACAGTAATTATATAAAACATCAATATTATTAAATGCATATTTTTATTAAAAGTATTTGTTTTAGTTACAGGTAACATATTAATTAATATTATTGTGGAGTAATAGTCGCTGTATATGTCAATGTCATCGTTTTAATTTAATGAACCTGTATTATAAATTATAATTTGGTATAATTAAAATGTTTAAATCATTCAAAACCCAAGTTTCTGATAGTGCAACACAATTAAATTGATAATTATCACTGAATAAGCAACTATACTTAAACAAAATACGCAAATTTTACCATGTAATTCAGCGCTCGTAAGGGGGAATAGCTGTTAATTTGTTGAGTCCTTATTTATATAAGGCACTTGTAGATAAGTTGGAATATTACAATTCCTATATTTTATATTTTTATACAATTAAATTGTTTGAAGCACCCTTTATATACCCCATATACAAATTTATTTATTTCCAAATTCAAGTAATTATTGCAGTTAATTCATTTCATTTTTACATTTATTTAGTCATTTAATATTGAACACAATAAAGTTACCAAAATGCATTTTAAATTTATATTCTTTTAAAGCAAAGTTAAACGCTACAGTTTTAACTGAAAAGTTACAGAAAATCGAGTTGAGCCACAGGGTTTGTTTACAATGGACACGATAAGCGTCAAGCACTTCGGTTATTTCCCAGAGTGTGAAATCGCCAACCCTTTTCTATCTTAACCACAGGAGGAGATAGAGAGTGGAGTTTTCAATCTGAAATGCTGCACAAAAACTACGCCGTATCAAATATAAATGTTGTTAACGTAAACAATTCCTACGTCAGACTTGGGGGGCGCGTAAATCCGGGTAAATTGTGACGTCGTTTTTACCATATAAAAGAAACTGTAGTGCCCATGGAAAAGGGTAATCAGATCCGAGCTACATCGCAGGACATTGGGTTCGCTGTTGCTCCCTGGAGATTACAATTGCACCACACCTTAGGTAAATCGCTGGACATTGAGTTCGTTGTACTTTGGAGATTGAATTTAACCACACCTTAGTTACATTGCTGGACATTGAGTTCGCTGTAATTTGAAGATTGAATTTAAACATACCTAAGTTACATCGCTGGAAATTGAGTTCGCAGTACTTGCGGTATTATTGTGTGGTTATTTGTCTAACTGCGAGTCCAACAATATTTTGATCTACTTAGCCTTTTCACTTATTTCATCTCAGTCGTAGACAACTATTCTTTGGCGTACTCTTTATGAAGTGCCATTTTTAACCTCTCTGTTATGCTCGACGAGTACGTTAAACATGAAGAAGCTGGGGAAGAGCATTCACGGGCGATATAACGCTATACAGGGCGCACGGAAACTCTGCAGTCATAAATTTCTAAAGGTGATCGCTTGCTTATTTCGAGACGCTATTTTGTTATTGGCAATTACATTTATATTCTGGTTTCGTCGGGGTGTAATGGGGAAAATTGACGCATTTGTGGTACTAAAAGAATATTAGATTTTTTAAATGAAATATTAGCTTTGATTTTTAACTATCATAATATTATATTACCAGTTATTCAGTTATGATTTTATTCACGATCTTAATTCATAAAATTTTCTGAATATTTTACTAGGGAAGTTTGCGTTTGCAAAATAACAAATTTATATTCAAGAACTATATATTTAGAGTTATGCAATAACAAGATACTTTTCATAGACTCGTCAAACTTCATGTCAATAATTATTCTGTAGTTTTTATAAAACAAATAGCTGACTCTAATGTCCACCTCATCTCTCGTAAGGTTTTTCAAGAATGCTTTATATTTAAAGTACACTAGGAATATTTTCCTACAGTAACCACAAGTTTGTCTAATTGCTGAACATTTACCTACAATAAAATATTATTGTTACATGAACTCGGCGTACTTTGCGTTAACAGAGGTTTGAAACATTGACTACGGCCAATTGGCTGGTTCTTTTCTCAATTGGGTTCAGTTACAACGAGGGATGTCAATATTTCAGGCAGTTGTCTGGTCACTTATCTAGATTGAAGGGTGATGTAAAACCACTTTCTTACCGTCGCGGATTCACGACTTCGTATGTTTGACAATCATAGGCAATCTTCTAGTTGTTTTCTATTTAATTACTATAGGGAGATTTCCCCAGCAGCATTCTAAATGATAAGATTTTACGTGAGTGTAAATTCTCACCTCAGCAAGATTAATATGATTATCTGAACGATTGTTCCTACTCTAATTTCAATCAATAAACAATGTTTAATTAAAGGATATTTCCTCAACACTCTATGTGTTTTACGTCAGTATTTAATGCTCATTTCTCAACTTAATTTTGATAATGTGTAAACATGACTTGATTCTTGTCCTTTGTTTTGCATTCGATTCATTATTGCTAACAACTTTATTTGATTATAAAACATTATTATCTAGCAATTGCTAACAGCTCTAATTAAGGATTATCATTATCAGGCCATTGCCACAACTCTAATTACTATTAAAATAACAAAGCATACTTTTGTATCTCAGTTCTTGTTATTGCATCAAATACTCAGCATATCTATAGTATGGTCATTACTATAGCAGCGCAAATTTTCCTATTATAATATTTAGATAATTGTCTCAAATATTTGGATTACTTTTAATTTCATGTTCGACTATAGTTGCATCAATTATTATGAAATAAAATGGGTTTTTTCCCATCAATTATTGTCTTTTCTTTGACCTCTACCTTTTTCATCATACAGTTAATAAGTTAAATAAATGGTTTTGTTTCAAAGCAAAATAGAAAACAAACTTCAACTATAAATGTACAGTGCAATCTTGAGTAATAAAATACTACATAAATAGCATATATAATTAACTAGGTCTCTCAATTAATAGACAGTGTGTTCAAGTTTACCAGGTATTTCAATTAATAGAGTGATTAATTTTCTAAGGTATATAGTATCAGATAGAAACAAGTAATATTAAACTTTATATAAAAGAACCTGGGATAATTAGAAAAGGGTTACTATACACACACGACGAAATTTGGGTCCTACACTAACAAAACTAGACGATCACGCAAAAGGCCAATCTTATTTATTTATCCTTCAGATAAATAAATAGTAATTAATATACTGGAGACATAATTACCAGGATTTCTTTTAGTAATTAAATAGAGTACCTCACAACCACTACATGTTCATAAAAATTAGCCAAAGTAACAACAAGTTCATTCAGATTTTCTACAAGACTTTTATATTAGCATGAAATAATTTAAAACTATTTTGCGAACCTGCTAAGATATTTTTGTATTCTGATATATTTCTACAATATTAGTTTTAATGGAGTTTGTAGTGAAAGTTTTAATATAAAGATTTATATCGACGAATATATTTTATATAACTAATTAGTATTATATTTTGAAAATTTAAATTAAGACAATATATAGAGATTATTATGCTGACAACAATTACATTGATTTCAAAAATCTACATCACTAATAGAGAGGAAAAAATATATGTATAATTTTCTTTTTTGCTTAGCCCCTTGCTGATTCTTCGTCATACGTGGGGTAGTACCGGCGGTAGTAGTGCTAAATGGTAAATTTTCATTTATTTCTGTTTGTTGCTGCTCTATAAAATAATATAAATACTATTATTTTATATTTTCTGCAATGCAATTTCCAAATATATTTTTATTGTTGTCATGCCATGGGCAGTGAAGGCGAAGCAGTGTGGATTTAGTAGTAAACAAGGAACTGCCTTTACAGTTATGGAATAAAGAATTAAAGAAAATAGTGCGGTGAAAGTACAATTCAGCAAAATAATAATAAAAGCTACTGCACTATTTGTTGCAACAAAATAATAACGACATTCCTGCCTGTATTTTTAAGGAAGAAATAAATCTGGGCGAATTTATTGGCAACTAAATTTGATATGTTAATACATGCATATATAGTATACTGGTAGATACTAGAACTATATAGTATATCGTCGTAAAATCGTCAAATTGCTCGCCCCTTTGGTAATAAAAATAACATAAAATAGAGGCCAGAGATACTCATAGATGATTTCATAACAGTATAGCCTCTTAAAATTAATTTCTAAAATAATAACTTACGCAAGACCCTTACTACAAAACCGTACTTATATTTTATGTAAGGTTCGTAAACCAACAGCAGTTTAAAATGATATATACTTTTTTTTATAAAATACGCCAATAGCAGACCAGGTTCCATATAAGTTTTATGTTGTCAATGAAATGATAGGTATAATAATTAAGTTTTAAGTAGAAGGTTAATTATAAACCTCCAGTTCATAGCTGAGTTAAATTAAGTTCGTGTCACAAGTTAACCTACGTGGATTATAAGTTCGCTTCCACCATTAGGACTTAAATAAATTACTTTCCTATAGATATCAGATACGTCGCGTCGTTTAAAATATGTCACTTGTGTTGTCACTAACGAGCTTTCCTATGCTGCAAATTTTCATTGTAGGTGTACTACGTTATAAATGTATTGATTTTTAATACATCATGTTCAATAGTGGCCAACAAAATTATATTTCCATTGAGGTTATTAGACCATACATATTTAGTTATACAGGGTGTCTCACCAGGAACTGAATCGATCGATATAGAGAATAGTACGCATCAGAAAATTTTGAAAATTTAGATAACTACTAATGTCGATGTGGTCAATCCAAATAAAATAATTACAAGTAGCTGGCACTTCCGCTTATCCCGGAAGTCGATACCAACTTGCTTATTTCAAATGGAACACCCTATATATTTTAGGGTTATCGAAAAGAGCATATCCTATACCTAAACCTAGCCGTTTCAGAGATATTTGACATTTTATAGAAAATTTGACAGGTGCAACGGTTTGCAAGAACCGTTATAAGTTTCTGCGTGTAAAAGATTCTCATTTGCTTCTTGTCACGTAAAAAGAACACAAGGAGAACTACGTTCTACAACTGAAATAAATTCAATAATATCATACCAAGTGTTCCGTCTTTCGCATTACATTTTGTCAACTTCAAACCGCGAAAACTTGTTTAGGTCAAATGGAACACCCTGTATTTTTTTACGTCAAGTTGTGTAAAATTGAATTCCTTTTTTTCTGATATTAGCATTGTGAGGGTTAAAGTTACAACTTTTTGAAGTATTTGCGATTTTATTAGAAATTCATGAATTGTTGTAATCATTTCATGAAAATAGCCACGATTAGAAACAATCAGTCATTATCTCATGTCAAAAAATGCTAGCACGTTTAAATTACACCCACGAAGACTTTTTAAATTTGTTTTTTATTTATGGAGAATGTGATAAAGTAATATCAAGAACTTGCAGCACATTTGCTACTCGATATCCAGAAAAACGGAAACCGTCACCAAACACTGTAAAACGCATACTGGAAAATTTTAAAAATTATGGCTCTGTCAAGGCAGAAATGCAAAGAAGAAAGCCTATTGTTGATGACCAAAACATTGAAACAGTCATTCTGGGATATTTTCATGCATTTCCAAGGATGTCATTAAGACAAGCTGCTCTGGAATCGGGACTATGCAAGGATTCAGTTCACAGAATCTTATTAAAACATAAGTTTCACCCGTTTTTATTACATACTGTTCAAGGATTAAAAGAAACAGATTTCCTAAGAAGACATAATTTTTGTGAGTTTATTCTAATAAGGTCAGAGGGTCACAATTCTTATTTGGGAAATATTATATGGACAGATGAAGCAAAATTTACACACAATTAGACACAATTCGCATTATTGGAGTGACTCAAATCTTCATATGCTCAGAGAGAGAAACTTTCAGGAAAGTTGGCAGCTCAATGTTTACTGTGCCATAAGAAACGATAGAGTGGTGGCATTACAATTTTATCAGGAAAATTTAAACGGTAAATTAAATTTTCTCTTCTGCTATGTATAGGTAAATTTTTTTTTTTTTTTTTTAGATGAATATCTTACAAAATTTGAATAATAACTATTTAGAAAATTTACCTGTCGCCGAGCATAGAAACATTTTTTATCAGCACGACGGTGCTCCCCCACATAACGCATATTTAATTAATAATTATTTACAAGAAACTTTTTATGATCAATGGATTGCCAATAATGGACCTTTCTTATGGCCTCCTCGCTCGCCCGATTTATCAGTTCTTGATTATTTCATTTGGGGAACTATTAAAAATAAAGTTTATGAGAGCCCATTAACAACCATTGAAGATTGTATGCAAAGAGTAAGAAATGCATTTCAAAACATATCACAGGATTCAATTAGAAGAGCTACCCATGAGGAACTAATCCGAAGGTGCGAAAAATGTGTCGAGGTTCGAGGGCGGAATTTTGAGCAATTATTAAATTTAAATGAAGTCATATTTTAAATTGATCTAATCTCTGCTATTTTAGTTCATGCCATATCTTCAATTCGATTAATACGCATGTTGCAGTATTAGTGTTATTTTGCATTTTTGTGGATATCGAGTAGGAAAATGTCCTACAAGTTCTTGATATTACTTTATCACATTCTCCATAAATAATAAACAAATTTAAAAAGTATTCATTGGTATAATTTAAACGTGCTGGCATTTTTTGACATAAGATAATGACTGATCGTTTCTAATCATGGTTATTTTGATTAAATGATTACAACAATTCATGAATTTCTAATAAAATCGCAAATATTTCAAAAAGTTGTAACTTTAACTCCCACAATGCTAATATCAGAAAAAAGGGAATTCAATTTTACACAACTTGACTTAAAAAAATATAGGGTGTTCCATTTAACCTGAACAAGTTTTCGCGATTTGAAGTTGACAAAATGTAACGCGAGAAACAGAACACTTGGTATGATATCACTGAATTTATTTCAGTTGCGGAACGTAGTTCTCCTTGTGTTCTTTTTACGTGACAAGAAGCAAATGAGGATCTTTTACACAAAGAAAGTTATAACGGTTTTTGCAAACCGTTGCACCTGTAAAATTTTCTATAAAATGTCAAATGTCTCTGAAACGGCTAGGTTTAGGTATAGGATATGCTACATATTTTCGACGCAGAATTTTGTGCTCTTTTCGAAAACCCTAAAATATATAGGGTGTTCCATTTGAAATAAGCAAGTTAATATCGACTTCCGTATAAGCGGAAGTGCCAGCTGCTTGTAATTATTTTAGTTGGATTGGCCACACCGACATTAGTAATTGTCTAAATTTTCAAAATTTTCTGATGCGTACTTTTCTCTATATCGATCGATTCAGACACCCTGTATACTAACATTTACACTGTACTGTGTGTTAATACATTTGGATTTTAGATAATAACTACAATATTATTTAAATATTTTTAATATTTGAAGCAGAAATAAGATGATCATCAAATTATGATGTATACATCATTCTGAACTGACATTTTCTTCAACAAGCAAACTAATACAAGTGGCGTCTATTTTAAATATAAATATTGTTTATTACAAACTCTTGTAACATCTAATTTTTAAATTTATTTAAATATCTTGACATCAATATTGAACCATTGTTGAACTTGCTGAAATTTGTGGTCGAGTTAGCTGGAATACGATGTGATTGACCTTTGAATAATTTGGACTGTCTGGATATATAATAAAATTGGAGTAGCCGGTAGCGGTCTCGAGCATCACACGAAAACAAGTCAACTGGTAGAAAGTGACAAAGATTTTTTGTAAGCTATGCTAAATATTTTAATGATTTGAGTTACTAACAAATTATAGGGCGGATAAATATATAGGTACAGGGTAAAATATATATCGTATCGAATCTACATCAACAAATAAACTTGTATAGTGTGGTTATACGGGATGTCATACATTATCTTTTATTGGTCGATAAGAAATTCTGAAAAAATCCTTCTATCATTATTGTATAGAGATGTTTTTATTTTCTTAACAGTGGATATCAAATTACCTAACGTGTAGGATTTAAGTCAGTTCAAGTAAAATGTTGTTTCATTTTTCTATTAGAAAACCATCACCAGAGGAAATTATTATTATATTTCACAGTCTTGTCTCGGGTTACAACACCATGTAGTTGAAGCTTGCTACACGAATCGTACGACGTTCAAAGAATAAACTTCTTGAATACTATCCTGCATTCACTCACATGCATCACTGTAGTTGGACGTAAGCATGGAGAACGACGCGACGTATTAGAGTGGCTAGTGATTTAAAAATGGGAAACAAGAGAAAACGAAAAGCGAAAGACAATATGAAGAAAATAATTAAAAAACAATATCAAGAATTCGAATCAATTAAGCTGTTACCAATTTTAGGTAAGGACCAAGTGGAGAAAAATAAAGTATACCAGGTAATGGCAGACTTTTAATGTGCCATGAGTGCGGTTTAAAAACTTTTGATTTACATGAGTCCGAATTATAAACGTACCCCTCGTCAATCGCTGACATATGTCACACAATATCAAATAAATAAAAACTTTTGGTTTATTTGGAATATTTCGATGTAATAAAGTTAAAAGATGAACTACGCCTTATGTTTTTGAATATGGCACAAACCGTTGTTATGGTTATTTTACTGTTAATGAAATTGATAAAATATTGAAAAAAATTAAGTAGTTATCTATTTTAGGTAAAGACTCTATGATTGAAAGCCAAGTGTATGAGGTAATGGCCGACGTACGTCATTGTACTATGAGTGTGGTCTAAGAAATGTCTGCTCACATGACGTGGCTACATGGGCGGCCGAAAAAGCTGGTATCGACATAAAGGTCTTTTATATATAATATTAGTTAATAATTTTGGTTGTTACTGGACGGTATCTCGGTGGACTAGCGCGTCTAGCTTTCTATCTGAGCATACCTAGCGATACTGCGAAGTAATATTCTATCAAAAATTAACCCCAAGAAATGGTTCGGATCTCACTATAACTGTAGGGTCTCGTCTCCTTCAGCCAGACAAACATTATAAATTCCAAGACTGTTCAGCTTTCATTAGAAAATTTTTTAATCAAATAGTTGTGGGCAGGTATTGTTTAGAGGTTAATAATAGGAAAACAATACATAGAAACAAAGATAAGTTTAGATTACATAGTCCTTTAAACATCTACATGGTGTCATAATCTAAGACGAGACTGTGAAATATAATTAATAGATCGGTCGACTTACCTGTAAGCAAGGATGATCCTAATTATACCAGCAGCCTCATCGAAGGATTATAACAACCCCTCCCAAAAAGTAAAATCCCAACCCCTGGTAAAAGCAGTTTAAACTTAAAATACTTTAAACCAGCGAAAGTATTTATACCCCTTCAATCATTAAAGACCTATCTTCAACTAATATCAGTTATGATTGACTTCGAAAGGATAGCGATACATGCTTTCTCAGCTCAATTTTAGGCATACTCAGTGGGTAGGCTTTCAAGTGAGATACAGTGCAGATGCAGATTTGCTTTACAGTTGTGCATTTGATGGCATTAACATTGGCACCGGTAGAAAATGGCATTTATGCGTATCACCAACTTATTAATAAATAGCATTTTTATGTGAAAAATTAAGATTTTTTCTTCCGCTAATAAATTATTTTGATGAAACATGGATGGGGTCGCATAGATAGAAGACAAAGATGAAGAGAATCATCATGATTTCTGAAGCTATGGAACGTGTATATCTTAGTTGAAAAAGACATAACGCGAACTAATAACTGAGTTGATATGGGTTACAATAGCTTCTCTTTGATATTAAGTGCCGTACATCCAAATATATGAGAATTTCTAAACGCATTGAAGAAAGAAGATAATAGGGATGCCACGGCTAAAATAGAAGCAGTAGTTGCTGATTATGTTAAAGAACACGATAAAACCCTCGATATACTTTTCGACGCTGTAACACAATCCAACTTAGGAAATATTTCGCATGAAAAGCGTGCTTCACGTAAAAATATCGTGGAAGAGGTTTTTAATGTTTTAATTATATTTTCGCTCTACGGAGCGATTTTTATGCAAAAATTTCAATAACTTCTCAAGGAGCGTCATTTTAGAAAGTGTAGTAAATGTCGCTGCACAGGGACGTAATGTCGCCCCGACCACCAAAATTTAGAAAGTATAACAAATTTGACTTCAATTTCGGAAATTTCAAAATTAAAAACCCTTTTACGAATCCACGTTGTTAAGCACTGCAACTCATGTGTGGTATTAAATATGAGGACAAGTTAATCCAGCTTCTGTTCAACGTATATCGAGAGTTTTAGCGAAAATAGCCCTTAGCGACATGGGACCCCCATCATTTCCTAGTAGTTGATTTTGACCGGAAAATGGTGAGTTTTAACGGGATTTGCCCTAAACCGGTTCCTCAGTGATTCGGTGTCAGAAAAGTATCTTTACCATGTACTCATATGTGCATGGGACCGCCTTGCCTGAACACATGAAATTGTAATTGCCCAAATATAATTCAAAGTCGTTGCGATTCAAGCATTTTTAAGCTCGGAGGAGCGACCAAAATTAATATTGAAATAAAAATACGTGAATAGATAGGCAAGCAAAAGCCCACCAAATTGTATAAACATTGAACTTTTCTTGAATCTTTTTGTGTAATAGTTAGCTCAAAAAACCGCATATTGGATGGTAGTTGGTACATTATAAATCGTTCCGTTCCTCACCATGTGTTGTACACGGGCCAGACTATTGTTTGTCAAACATATTTCTTCGTGAGTTTGTTTCCATGTTGCGTTCGACGTCGAATATATTAAAGCAGGAGAATCAAAAGACAAAATAAATGCCTGGCATTTTTCCTCTCAGTCATTTTTATTTGCATTTCAGTTGAATTAAACATTTGCATATATTTTTATAATAATCATAATTCAGTTTATTTTTTATTTGACCACACTTTCAGTAAACCCGTCCAATTGTCCCACGGGTCCTATTTCACGGAGTCTAATTGACGCATGCGTCCTATTGTCGTGAGTGCAATTAACTGCGTCCTATATTATCCACGTCTAATTGACGTAGATTCCAATTTACGCATTTTTTAGTGTATTGAACTACTTTCATTAGAACTTCGGACAAAATAGAATTTAATTCTATTTATCTGGTCGCTCCATTTTAACTCAAAATAAATACTACTTCAATCAATATTGAGGAAATATCGTATGAGAAGATGGTCAATCATGTACAAAACGATATCATATTTCTGAAATGCTTTCGTAAAACCTGTATATTATTTTTAAGTTTTATTGAAAGAGACTTCACGTTTTCTAATCTGTTCACTCCACGATATAAACATAATCTATAACTAATGTATGTCAAAATTTATATATACAATTAATGTCTGAAAAGCAAAGCACAGCTTAACTCACCTTTAAAGTGCTTGGGACAACATACGAATTCCACTCCACTGAACAAGGATATGCCACAGGGTAAGAGCATTGCAAACGATCGAAGCTGCAATCCTTTTTCTTGGCAAGCATTCCCTGCAGTAGCGTTCCACCTAGCAAAGGTCCAGCAGTTGCTCTGATTGTGAATGTGATCGAACATACAATTTTCTGGCACTAGAAGAGCATCAGACTGGAAAGGTCCCTCTGCAAAAATAAATTTAATGATATATTTGGCGAGACGGAAACAAGTTAAGTCGCGAGGAAACAAATTATTACGATGATGTAGATGTTGAGGTTAAAAGTCTCCAGCGTAGAAAATGAAAAAAATTAAGAACATTGTTTTCATTGAGACGAGCAATTAAAAGTTCATTGACGTCAAAATAATTAAGGAACTGTATGTGGCGATGTACGGGTAGTTTGTAATAATATTTCCGTATCTTGTTTTTCATAAACTGTTTTAATTTTTATGATAGTGTACAGAACATGAGTGCCATTGTGATTGTACCAAAATAAACAACAAGGGTTTCGAACCCAACAAATTTTTTAGAAAAAAATTGCTTAATGTCAGCTCCGGAAATACGAAAGCAATACAAGTAAACAAGCGTTAGTAACTTTTTTGGTATGGTGTCTTATCAAACTCAAATCAGTTCAACACTAGGGTTATTCGAATAGAAAAGAATAGAAAATATAATTATCTACAATTTATTCTTGTCCTTATTTCTGTACTTCAAAAATTGACTAAGGTATGATTAAAAAACCGAAAAAAATATACCCACACTCTCAAAATGCTTATTGTTAAATAACTTTTAAACAATATACAGTGAGGTCTATAAGTAACGGATAAACTCCACGTAATTAACAATTTGTTTTAAAATCCTAAAACACGTCAATTTTAAATTCTAAAATGACATTTTTTGAGCATAATTTTATACTTCCCTTTCAACCCACTTGGAGTGACAGCTACTCCTTAAAAATTTTTAAATAGAATAAGGGTGCGTGCGATAGCTTCTTTGAAAGGATTTCTAATTCTCTATCCTCTCTATTCTCTAAGGTACTAATCTGAAATTATCTTCCTCTTCACTACAAGTAACCAGGGAGGTAAATCCGGCATGAGCTTAGTGTTCATGCACCTGTACTGAAGCCCTCGGATATCTGTTTACATTGTGGATGAGTGTATCTATCTACATCTGTGGATGGGTACCACAGGTCGCAACAAGCTTCATCGTAGGGCTGCATTGATGCAGAATGGGAGGTACCCAATGTCCTTCTCCACTTGGGGGTCTGCCTTATCCAGCAGACCAAGAGGATGGGAGCAACAGTACAACTCCCCCTAAGTCAAAGGTGGAAAGCCTATGACTGCGTGGCTAGGGAAAGCTTAGTCGCTATTATGCGGATTCCAGGCACCTGACGCACCCTGGTTTAAATAAATGTCTACCTGGGGTATGCGGAGCACTGCCTCAGGTAACTTGCTTTTCCTCCGCTACTCGTGGGACTGTCATGAAGCTCAATTTAATTACCAATAGCGTGGCAAAAAGACAGTTAAAAGGGGCCACAAATAATCTGAAGTGCCTCCAAATAAATTTCCACCATGCAAAAGCAGCCTCGAGTGTGCTCAGCATGACATTTATTAGGGGAAAATTAAACATCGTGCTAAGGCGCTTAAAGGACGTATCAAAGGACTCCCTACACAATCATGTAAATTAATTTATTTTACCTTGCATGACTATCCTAGAACTGTTCTGCTGTTCCACAAAGATACTAATTTTGTTCTCATTTCAGAGTTCATAACGAGGGACTTGCAGCAGCTGCGGAAGTGCCTACAGAAAGGGGAAAGGGACAGGTTAAAGTGGCCTCCACCTACTTCCCCGGTGAAGAAGGAAATCCACCCCCAGAGAAAGTAAGAAACCTCATTAGCAAATGCAAGAGGGAAGCCTACATAATAGATGACGACGTAATGCGCACCGTCATATGTGGGGCAGTACTGACACAAACACTAGAGGTGAGTAGTACCTGTTTGAATATTTGTTGGCAAATAATATCGACATTATGAATAAAGGCAATGAGCCCACCTTTATGAATGCGACTAGAAAAGAGATTATAGACGTAATCCTTACTGATCCGCTCACAACTAACTTCAGATAAGCCTTTCATGTTGGATCATAGACACATACAATTCGACTTGGAGGCAGCTGTAACAAGTCTCGGGGAATATATAATACCTAGACTGACGCACTGGAGTATTTATAAAGAACACTTAAACGACGGAGGTCGAAGGTGTTACACTTTCCATCGACACAATAGACGAATTAGACATAGCCTCATACCAACTACAAAACATCATGACTTCATGCAAGGTATGAAGCTGTCCTTAAACAAAAGGAACCAAAGGGATGTGCTCTGGTGGAATAGAGATTTCAGCCGTCTTAGGGCTGAGACTAGGAAAACGTTCAATAAAGCCAAAAACTCTGGAAACTACAAAAAACCCTTACAGAGTACAATAAAGAGTTAAAAGGGTCTAAAAGAAAATCAGGGCGACGGTTCTGTGAAGCGATAGATAAATTAACCCCAACAGTTTGCCTACAAAAAGTTCTTGCAAAAGACCACTCAAACGGAATAGGGCTATTCAAAAAGCCCGACAGCAAATATGCAGAGAGTCAGCAGGAAACATAAGAGTACTTCTAGGTACTCATTTCCCAGGCTTTCGCATAACTCAGGGTGAATTTCTACAGGACTATCTAGATGAGGATGCACACAGTCCTACCAGAGAAGAAAGACGCATAGCTGGAAAAATATCCACCCCCAACAAAATTAAATGGGCGGTATCTACTTTCAAACCCTTTTAATCACCGGGCAGAGACGACATTTTTCCTGCCCTACTTCAACACGGAATTGAGGAGCTTCTCTCATGTCTAAGAAGTATAGTCATAGCAAGCTATACACTTAGCTGTATTCCCCAAGCTTGGAGGGAAGTTAAGGTGGTGTTTATTCCAAAAATAGGTACACGTCCGTCAGACGAGCCTAAATCTTATCGCCCATTAGCTTAACCTCATTTCTCCTGAAAACAATGGAGAAACTATTAAATTAACAGATCAGAAGCGACATCCTTACGAGAATACAGTCCAAACAATTTGCCTATTAATCTGGCAAATCAACAATAAATGCTCTACATTGCCTTGTCCAAGGCATTGAAAATACATTTACCGCTAAAGAAGTGGCTTTTGACAACACTATGAATCTTTATAAAAATCCACAGAATAAAGGGGAATACAGTCCCTTACAATTAAATGGATACAATCCATTTTCAGAAGCAGAATAATTACCACAAGTGTGGGGGAAGGAGTCAGCTACGGTAACTGGAGTCACGGGTTGTCCACAAGGTGGAGTTCTATCGCCTTTGCTGTGGTCAATGGTGGTAGACAATCTCCTCTATAAATTGAGTAATTTGGGCATCAACGTCCAGGGTTATGCAGATGACCTGGTGGTGACTGTGAGAGACAGACATGAGGTTATGATTTCAAATCTCATTCAAATTGCTTTAAACATCATATCCAATTGGTGCTCATCAGAGGGGCTCAATGTCAATCCGAGCAAATCAATTATTGTTCCATTCACCAAAAGGAGAAGAAAACTTAACCTTAGGACTCCTATGCTGAATGGAACTATCCTAAGCTTTTCCAGTCATGTCAAGTATCTAGGAGTAATCCTGGATCAAAAACTTACCTGGAACCTCACATCTAGATTGGACAATTACTAAAGCAACAGCGGCTATTTGAACGTGCCGTAGGCTGTTTGGTAAGACTTGGGGTCTGAAGCCGAAAATGATACATTGGTACTACCTATCGGTTTTCAGACCTATGGTGATCTATGCATCATATGTTTGGTGGCCAAAAACAGAAGAAAAAAATAGCACAAGGAAAGTTGAAAAAATTGCAACGCATTGCCTGTGTAAGGACTACAGGAGCAATGCACTAGTGTCTCACAGCAGCTATGGAGGCAATGCTTGACCTACTTCCTTTGCACTTGCATGTGAGGAAGGAGGTGGAGGTAGCACTTAATGCTTTAAGACTGCATCAGGCACTCAAATTTAAACCACGCGATCTGGTTAGTTACTTAAGGATTTTGGAGCTAATCCATTTTAAGTCCACGACCAAATCTACTACCTCAATGACAACCAAACAGGACTTTGACTGTCCGTTTGACGTGCTGATCGAAAGCCATCAGCGAACAAGATGGAGACACTGCGATTGGAACAAGGGTCACTCATCTGATATACTGACGAGGTAGAAGTGGGCGGCCTAAATATAAGCTATCAAAAGCTCTCGGTAACACCCTAACCATCTTCCAGGCAGAAATTCATAAAGCCATTCGAAGGGCAAAGATAGCCAGGCAGCATTAAAAGCTCTAAGGCCTATACCTTCGAGTCTAAGATTGCCTGGGAATGTAGACAAGCTCTGAAGCAACTGGCCAACAACAACAAGGTTACCTTGATGTGGGTGCCAGCGCAAGAGGGAGTGCAAGGTAATGAACTTGCTGACAACATTGCGAAAAAAGAAGCTGAAGCACAATTCATTGGACTTGAACTGTTTTGTGGCCTGGCCAAGGGCCACATACAGGAGGAGATCCAAAAATGGGAAAAGGAACAAAAAAGTCATACTGGAGGAATACTCCAGGCCAAAGACAAGCGAAAAAGTTTATAACTTATTCGGCAAAGAATGCCACAAGGCTTCTCGAACTCGAAAAATTCGAATTAAGGCTGATAAGAGGCCTTCTAACTGGCCACTGTCCCTTGAGATATAATCTCGCGGATATGGGCAAGGCAGTAGGTGACAAATGCAGATATTACGATACTGCAACTGAAACTACGGATCATATACTTTGTGAATGCAAGGTATTAATCCGCACTAGGTTAAAATTCCTAGAGCGCCTGAAAATATAGGGAAATTAGCTCCCAGGAAAACCACAAGCTTTGTAAGAAGTCTTGGAATCCTGGGCAACAACTACTTGTAGGGTAATTCACAAAAAATCTTTTAGGTCGAAATGAAGTAAGGCTACTCAGAGCCAAACGACCCCTGAAATAATCTACACATTCCGTGTCATCTTAGCAAACCTTCGGTGCATTTTTTCTGATTTTTTGGTCATAGCATGGCCGATTCTGGACGTACACTTAAAAGTTCAAATGAATAATATTAAATTTACTAATTCCTGGTTTAAATTTGTTTTTCTATTGAACCCTTTCATTTTAAATTTTCGGTATTTAAGGATCGGAGTTGAAAATTTGCCCATATCTCGCTTATTTCATGACCAAATTTAATGTGTAAGGGTTTGAAATATCGAAGATATCAAGAAAAATGCGAGATACATTCATTATTTTTTTTTAAGAGTGAATTTGAGGGTGAACCTAAAAGTTATTTTTCGAACTTCTTTACTACTGATGAGGACCTCAAATACTATGACCGAAAGCAAAACAGAAAACAGATTCTCCAGAAATATAATTGGATGTATTATCAACCACAAGAATACCAGGAGACAATCTTGGGCTAACGTGTATTTGTTACGTACTTCCTGCTACTTCCACTTCTTCCTTTCAACTTAGACATAATATAGAGAATTACGGGTTTTAAATTCATAATTCGCATCATTTATACACCAGAGGTTCTTAAACTAAAATAGCGCTGCGAGAAGTAACAGGTTTCTTATCGATTTTCACCCATCGCCTCCCTCGGTAAATTCTTAGTTGAATTAATCTTTCCTAGTTCATTACGGAGCTACGCTCAAGTATAAAATATTTTTAGAAGAAAGATAAATAGATAAATTTTGTTACGTACACTAATAAACACTCGCTTGGTCTATTTACGAGTAATTTAAAACAAGATTGATAATGATAAAGAGCTATTTTGTTGTTCACACTTTATATATCCCAAGCAATTTATTCCATTTCATTTAAGCAGTCGCAGGTATTTAACGTAGATTAAAACTAACGCATTTGAGGCCTATAATTCCACTGTTGAAATGAGCCCTTAAAAAAAACGACCAAAAAAATTTTTAAATTCTCCTCTCAGATTCTTGTATACTCGGTTTCAAATTCGCCACGTTCTTATATAATGAAACAAAAACTTTAATACCAGGGATGCGAACGGTAAGCCAAATGAAAGAGTATACTATGAATAAGATTTATTTGAAATTGCGAAGCGCTACTTTTTTCATTCTTCTCCTACTTAAGTACCTCATAAAATAGTGTTTAAATAATGTAATTAGCCTGAATCGGCAAAATTGTATTTGCTAATAATACGAAAATGGCTTCTTGCGTATTAGATATATGAAACTACCAACAGTACAGGATATACAGTGGGACCCAGTTAAAGTGGAAGTGTTATCGAGCCTTTTCAAATGCTGAAAAAGTTAATATTTAAGACGGTAAAATTTACAGAATTAAATCACTTTTTAACCCACAGAGGACAAAAAAAGATTTTTTGTCAATTTATTTTAAGTAATAAAGCCAAAAATTTATTACAAATGTTGGCTCAAAATTTCAGAATACTTCCTATATTTACACCTTTGACCATTTGTTTTTATTACAGTTACTAAACTCACTTTTAATAATTTTACAGAGATCAGTTTTTGAATCAAATCAAATTTATTTTCATATAAATATTCATACGTTTTACTAAGTTCAACAATATATACAATTTTTGACAACAAAGAACAGAAATCCATAAAAAGTGTTGATTGTGTTAAAGAACACGCTAAAACCCCGATATACTTTTCGACGCTGTAACAAAATCCGACTTAGGAGATACTTCGTACGAGAAGCGTGCTTCACGTAAAAATATCGTGGAAGAGGTTTTTAGTACTTGTAATCATATTATCGCTCTACGGAGCGTTTTTTTATGTAAAATTTTCAATAACTCCTCAAGGAGCGTCAATTTAGCAAGTGTAGTAAATGCCGCTGCACAGGGACGTAATGTCGCCCCGACACCCAAATGTTATAAACTGTAATAAAATTTGACTTTAACTTCGAAATTTTCAAGATTAAAAACCCTTTTACGAATCCACGTTGTCAAGCACTGCAACTCTTACTAGGTATTAAATATGAGGACAAGTTAAATCAGTCTCTATTCAAAGTATATCGGGAGTTCTAGCGAAAATAGCCCTTAGCGACATGGGACCCCCATCATTTCCTAGCAGTCGATTTTGACGGGGAAATGATGAGTTTTAACGGGGTTTGCCATAAACCGGTTCCTCAGTGATTCGGTGTCAGAAAAGTATATTTACCATGTACTCATATGTGCATGGGAACCGCCTTGCCTGAACGTAGAAAATTGTAATTGCAGAATACAATTCGAAGTAGTAGCGCTTCAAGCATTTTCAAGCTCTGAGGAGCGACCAAAATTAATATTGATATAAAAATACGTGTATAAGACAGGCAAGCAAAAGCCCACCAAATTTCAGAAACATTGAACTTTTCTTGAATCTTTTTGTGTAATCGTTAGCTCATAAAACCGCATATTGGATGGTAGTTGGTACATTATAAATCGTTCCGTTCCTCACCATGTGTTGTACACGGGCCAGACTAGTGTTTGTTAAATATATTTCTTAAAAGTTGTTGTAAAAACATAAATTTTTTGAAGATTTAATATATACATTTTTGAATTTTATATTGTCTTTTAGTTGTGTTTTCTAACAAAATTCCCTTTCAGGTATAATTTTAAGAAAGTGTGGTACATCCAGATGTGTTAGGTTTATAGTGTTACGACGCAACGTCCAATAGATACCATTAGAGCAGCAGTTAAGCATAAACGGCAGTAAGTATAAATTTATATATTATTCTCCGTCTGAAACAGTCATCTTGAACCCTAAATTTTGTGAACGTAAATATTCATTTTTGAAATAGAAATAGAAAAAAAAGAATATTTTTTTTCTAACTTTTTGAAGACAGAAATATAAGTCCTTCAGACACACTAAAGATGGATCGTTCACAATTGCAGTGCCTAAACTTACATTTTATTACATTTCCTAAAAAATGGAAATTTGCTAGCCAGCGACAATCAACAACTATTCATGTAACAAATTCAGAGTTCACAAACTATGTATAATAGTAGCTATATATTTGCTCTCCGACGCATGCACTAAGTTTCTATTTCAGTTCCTAATTTAAATTCTCTATATATCGATTGTAGTTTTATGCTCAGAAAACCAGACGGTTGAGAACTTACTCCCAACAATGAATGCTCTGTCAATGGGGAACATTCTCTTTTATTTTATCCGACAGAGTGCACTTGCTGTATTCAGTTGTTTGTCCGTCAATGTCAATACGAAAAAGTATGTCTTTGCCAAAGTTAATTACGATGTACAATGAAAACTTCTTGGTGTGTACCAAAGTGCCCTACTTCATGTGTACTAACTAGAATATTGTCATGATTGATCAATCTAGAATAAAAGAGGATTTATGAACAAAAAATTCAACAAGTTCATAGGTGCAATTATATACATTTCAACCAAATCAGCTTTTCTTCGATGAACTCTAGCACTTCTTTTCCTCAGCTCCGCTTTAAAATGATTTAGTGACCAACTACCGTAATCCTCTTTATCAATTCGGCTCATTTCTATGAATAAGAGATTGGGAAACTCTCAGAAATCGGAAAATTTAAACTGTTTAAAGATTATATATGATAAAAGTTGAGGATGACATTAAACCGAGTACTCATGGCGTCATCTATTGGATATATTAGGAACTGGCTTGAATTGTTCCTCATTCTTTTTATCAATTTGGCTAATTTCTGCAAATAAGATATTGGGAAGCTCTCAGAAATCGGGAAGTTTAAACAATTTAAAAGTTCTAATATAACTTTTAATTTGTTGTTTAATGTCATTCTCAATTTGTTTCATATATTATATGACACAAATTGAGAATGACATTTTGTTGGGGCTAATATTTTGCTCAAATTATGGGTAATAAAATTGAGGATTCCTCAACAACATTAAACCAAGTACGCATGGCGTCATCTATTGGATATATTAGGAACTGGCTTGGATTGTTCCCCATTAACATTAATATACAGATTCGGCAAAAGTAGTTTTATATATTCTGAAGTAAACGAGTGCGAGAAAGAACGCATGCTCCACACTTCATGAAATATTTCTTTTATCAACTTTTCGTGTATCAAAGCAGGGCATCGGTATTGTTGCAGCAAACGGTGTAGTAGAATGCGATCGCGATGAGACGGGAGGTCGAGAACCTTTCATTCGTGCGCCAATAATATAACGATCAGCCGTCTCGCTCTCACGTAAGCGATTTTTGTTTTCTTTCTCGCACTCGTTTACTTCAGGGTATGTAAAACTACTTTTACCGAATCTGTATAATAAAAATATTTATCATTATTGTTATTATCGTTTCACTACGATTGATTTAAATTAGCGTTCAGTGGCCCTCCTGTTAAATGTTTAAAACGATGGCAGTAACTACTTAACTTACCTAAACAACGGAACGGTTTTACCCATCTTGCTGTTTTGCATTTTCCTCTAGACTGGGTTCCAAGCGTAGAGCCAGCTCTACACCAAGATTGAATTTTTAAATAATGGCTGCTTTCTACAATATTAGTTATATCCCTTTTTGGATATACCTGAAAAAAATAAACAAATATAAAAAGTACGAAGAATACAGGATTAAGTTCAGGGTGCTCTCCTGCATCGATGATCGGCTCCTCCTGGAGCCACGGTTGTCTAAGCGACGCGCACGTTTCGGCAGAATCCCATCTGCCGTCCTCGCTGAAAGCTGTCTACTGCTGCACCTCTTTGCTCAAACTGAGTAGTTCGAATAACGAGGAGCAGCAGTAGACAGCCTTCAGCGATAACCTGAAGATGGCAGATGAGATTCTACCGAAACGTTGTTTAGATCACCGTGGCTCCGGGAGGAGCCGATCATCCACACGTATAACACTTCATATACAGGGTGAGGCAATAGTGCGTCGGACCTCGATATCTCGAGTTCTACGATAGCTAGAAATTTTTGAAAAAATTGCAAGTAAACTAGATAAAAAAGTCTATAACTGGAAATTATTGTACAAAATTTAAAAATAAACTTAAAAAAAGAGGTTTCTTCAAATAACTCAGTAGAAAAAATTATAATAAATGTTCCACATGTTACCTATTTGGATTGACACATATCTCTATGCGCTTTTGAAATGAGGTTCCCACTGTTCCTAAAACTGCCGGTGTGATAGATGTAAAGGCAGTTATTATTCTTTCCTTCATATTTTGTACTGTTGTTGGTGTGTCTCTATAAACAGTTTCATTCATGTATCCCCATAAAATGAAATCCATTTTTGTAAGATCTGGGGATCTAGCAGGCCATTTAGTGCGTCCATTTCTCCCAATTCATTGATTAGGGTAGATATTATTTAAGTGGTCTCTAACTGCATTTAAATAATGTGGTGGAGCACCATCTTGCTAAAACCACATCCTATTTCGAATTCTTTCAGGGAGATTTACCAATAATTGTGGAAGATAGTTTCCCAAAAAATGAAGATAAATAGCTCCAGTCCATCAAAGAAATGTGGCCCTATTACATGTTCTCCAATAATCCCTCCCCAAACGTTTCGTTTATAGACTATCTGTGTTGGTTATTAACTTGCATAAAAAAGTGAGGATTTTCCGAAGCATAATAATTGAAATTGAGCCTATTAACAAATCCATATTTATGAAAGTTGCCTCATCATTGAATAAAACAGTATTGAAGAAGTTGACATCATGTTGCATTTTACCTCTGGCCCAATTACAAAATTGTAGGCGCTTTTGAAAATCGTCATCAGATAATTCCTGGTGCATTTGAATATGATATGCATGCAACTTATTTGCTTTTACGATTCGACCCGCAGACCATCTACCTGTTCCTACTAATGAGCTCACTTTTCTTTGACTAAGATGGGGATTATTCTCAACCGTTGCCAGCACCACAGAAAACTCATTTTCATCGTTCACAACACGTTTTATTCCTTCACTTTTTTTATATTCGACATTTCCAGTTTCCAGAAATCTATCCAGAATGTTTTGGAAGCTGCTCACATCAGTAATCCTTCTTTCAGAATAACGTTGGAGATAAATTCTATTGGCAAGTAAACAATTTCTGTCTGACTTACCCAAAAGCAAAGTCATATCTACAAGTTCCGCTTTAGTGAAATTCATATTGTAAAATTCCAAATATTTTAAATTCACTACAAATTATAACGACCGACAAGTGTGATAAATGCTCCTTTGTACAAGACAATGTATACCAAATTGAGGTTTTGTTGCTTTTCAAATACTGAAAACAGCAAGAAAACGTACAAAAAAACATTACAGTAAAGGACCGGTTAAATACTTTTAATCATTTCAACGGATTGGAAGAAATGATCCCACTAAATGGCCTCATTTCAAAATTGCATAAAGACGTATATCAATCAAAATGGGCAACACGTCGAACACCTATTATAAATTTTTCTAATGAATTATTTGAGGGAACCTCTTTTTTTAAGTTAAGTAAGTTAAGTTTAAGTTCAAGAATTTGACACTTATTTATTTATAAAACGAAAATGGTTGCAATTAGCCATAGGGAAGTACTTTAAAAAAATCTTCGTTTTTCATTTCTACATCACATCATCGAAAAATATACAGGGTGTTCCATTTGAATACATTGAGAAAATTCAATTTAAAAAGTTATTAATTGAAAAATAAACACTTATTTATTTATAAAACGAAAATGGTTCTGTCCTGGTCCTGTAATTTCGTCTTGGCTTGCCCCGTATGTTCGAAAATAATTTCCAGTTATAGACTTTTTTTTCTAGTTTACTTGCAATTTTTTTAAAAAATTTTAGCTATCGTAGAACTCGAGATATCGAGGTCCGACCGACTAATGCCCCACCCTGTATATAAATTTAATACCGACTGTATTCCTATATGATTAATAAAACTATATATGTCATATTTTCTCATGAAGATGTTTGTAAAACTTAATAATAATATGAACAGGAACTATTCCCTACCAGGGGGTAAAAAAACTGTAGGTACTAACGAAATTCAGTTTTGAATATAAATACCTACACTCGTCCCTAAAGGTGCTAGATATCCATAAATGGAACAAATAAATCAAAACTATTTCGCAATTTATTGGAATGGTTAAATGACAAGAATTAAATGTGAACAATTTATATTCTAACAACTAGAAATTGCAGTTGAGCGTGTGCGACTGTAAATATCTATTTGATTAACATTTTGTTCGATTACCGTACAATTCACATTTAACGCAGTGCCTCAGATTAAGTAGAGTACCAATACATTTTTAGGTAATAGCTATTCGTAATCAACTACGTTCAACTGCAATGTTCACTCATTTCGTAATGGCCCTGCTAAAAAAATCTTAATAATAGTTTAACCCAGGGGTTATTTTAAGGATTTTTTAACAATATATTATACCGAGTGACCACGAGACACTCTCAGGCTTGTAGCTCCTTTAAAATTTGGAACCTATGTACAGGATGTTATATAATTCTTAGCTAAAACTGCATTCTTGGTACAGCTAATACAGAAACAATCCTTCAGAAGTATATGAAGGACATGAAAATAAATCTAGGTCCGGAATCACTAAAATTTATGTTTCTTCTTTACTTCTAAAAAACATCACACCGTATACTTTAAAAAAATGTCTATACGATATTCAAAAAGAATACAGAAAATAAACAAAATGGCCTATTTCAGTTTTTTGTTACACCTCTGTGGTTATTTATAAACATTGTTAAATATACAAAAATATGGATTCCAGAACGATATTAAATGAAAGTCATATGAAATAAATAATTTTATAATTAAAATTTGCAAAAATGCTATAGAGGCTAGATGCTCTGGTTAAATCCTAATTTCAACAAGTTTTAAAGATCAATTTTGGTAAAAAATAAGTAACCGGGTATACATTTCCAAAATATTTAATCAATCATAGTAGGCTTACTCAAAGTGACAAATAATAAAACTATCTAGATCCAAGCAATAAGCGATTTTAATCAAGTAAATTACACCTTAAGAAATTGGAAAGCAGAACAAACTGAAACTGAAATTAATAAAATGATTTATAATAATAATTGGCATCCAGGTAACAACAAACCAATAAGTAAGTGTGTTTAGAGATAAGAATAATTTACACTGAAATAGATGTTTGCAGTATTCTCTTCCCAATTTTTACGCATTTTCTTGCGCGCTTAGTTAGGTAATCAATTGCTCAACATATCGGATTATGTCGGATATTCCGTATTTCGTCGCAGGTTAATAATTACTGTCTACTATTAATTTCGACGTTAATAACTTTACTTTTTAAAGGGTTACAATCAAGAGGCCTGCGTGACTTGACTACTCGAAAGCTTTTGACACTTTCAATCATACGACTTTATTAGTAATATTAAAATATGAATGACTTAGTACTGAGGCAGTGGATTTCAGTGCTAGTTATTTTATAGATAAGAAACAAAAAGTAGTATTCAATGGGTATTTCTCTGATTCTATAAATATTTTCAAGGTGTACCGCAAGGATCCGTGTTGGGTCTGCTTTTAAATACTCTATACACTAGATCTTTACTGACATTTATACAAAATTGTGGCAGTCAGATGTACGCGTATGATACAAAATTATATTTCTCTTTTAATCCTGAGAATATCCGGAACAGTTATGAGCTTATAAATAAGGAAATTATATACAAAGTTTCACTAGAACTTTAAATAGTATGTACAACAATGTTGTTTAGTCGGCCAATAGACAAAGCTAGATTAGCTGAAGAAATTAACATTAAAATAAATGATATACCTGTACCAGTCACTGAGGAAGCAGAAATCTAGATCTCATTGTAGATATATTACTAAGATTTGATAAACATATATCAAACTGCATTAACCGTGCCACTGCCAGTTTAAAAGTTTTATATAGTTCAAGACATATTTTAAATACAAATTTAAAAATTATACTTTGTGATTCACTGGTCTTGTGAATATTTAATATTGTGACACGGTTTATGGACCCTGTCTTACAGTTGCAAATTGCCCAACGAATACAAAAAAATATAAAACTTTGAGATTTATTTATGGAATTAGAAGTAGAAAACCCGTTAATCACAAATTGCACGAAACCAGATGGTTTAATATGAAAATTAGACATCATTTGTACGTCTCTACCACACATGCCTATCTTGCACTGACGAGAGCCAACAGCTCGAAACTGCAGTCTGCAAGTGATGTGTGATGACTGGCACGAGAGCTCCTTTAAGTAGGATCAGTCTTTTGGCTGGTGTTTGTTGCAATCGAAGCATTAGCGTTTTGATGGTAATATGCAATTATTACACTTAACGCGACAGGCTAGTAACTTGTAATTCAGCGCTCGGCGGGGCACATAATCCGGAGAGTAGCTGTTGGTTGCAGTCTGGTTACGTTCCTTATAGTAAAATAAGGATTTTATAGAGGAGTTTGCGACTAAAAATATTATGTTTTAATATTCCACCCTCTAAAAGCACATTTGAACTGTGCTAAGTCTAGTCAGGCTATTTATTTTTCGATTGCAACAGACACTGGACCGCTAAATGGCGCCTGCTGACTATTTTACATGTCGCTATCCCAACGATACCGAAATGTACTAAATAGTCAAGTGATCCTCGTGTCGATCGTCACATGCCTCACACGAGAGCCAACAGCTCGAAACTGCAGTCTGCAAGTGGTGTATGACGACTGGGGCGAGAGCTTCTTTAAGTAGGATCAGTCTTTCGGCTGGTGTTTGTTGCAATCGAAGCATTAGCGTTTTGATGGTAATATGCAATTATTACACTTAACGCGACTGGTTAGTAACTTATAATTCAGCGCTCGGCGGGGCATATATCCCGGAGAGTAGCTGTTGGTTGCCGTTTGGTTACGTTCCTTATAGTAAAATAAGGATTTTATAGAGGACTTTGCGACTAAAATTATTATGTTTTAATCATGCTTTGTGTATTTCTGTTATGGATATATTTTTTTTCGTGTTATCTACCACTATGAGGTCAAGTGTAAAAACAGCTATATGGAAACCTCTAGCTGAACTTGGCCTTTTCGTTTATTGTTTATTATTGTTTTGTTGTTATTTTGTTATTATGTCCAAAGACATGAATAAAGTGTATTATTATTAAGAGGACCCTCGAAACTGAACTATCTATTAGGATACTCACTGCTTAAGCGCTCTTTTATGTGATGGGGCCCAATCATGCTGAACAACATGATTCTAATATGAATATTTTCTAACATATTGGGTAAAATGTTTTGAAAAAAGTTAATCAATACGGTGTTCCACAAGGAACCGTGTTGGGGCCAATCCTATTCATCCGATATGTAAATGAGCTACTCTGTCAATCTTTCTTAAAAAAAAAATGCCTTATCAAATTCACAAGACCAATCCAAATATTTATAGAAAATCTGTGTTGTGAATAGCGTTGGCACGTCGCATGTGAGATTCTCCTATAACCTTTCGCCCCTTTTCACAATGGGCGATTTAGCAGCGCGATTTAGTCGTGCGGTTGAGTGAAAGTCGCGCGGTTCTAATCTAAAGACACGAGCTGGGTGAGTCATCGCGGCTACCTGCGGCTGCACGCCCTATCGTGCTGCTAAATCGCCCAGTGTGGAAAGGGGCTTCATGATTATTTTTTTGATTTATTTACTCCATTTTTCTAAAATGTACCTTATCCGTAAATAATGTTCTATAAATGACTGGGCGATGCTTAGGACAGCCAACGACAAAATGCCAGACGACGGGTGGATGCTGTCTCTTAAACCGTACGCTGGTCAATAAGATCAATATTTTTATATCTATATTGTGCACTGCGGTAAAGTTAAAATACATTTTTAGGAGAATGTACTTTGAATATAAAATTTTATTATGTATGGAAATATACAGAAAGCATTAAGATGGACGAAAATGCAATAGGGAACACAGCATTTATTCATGTTCTTTGATCTGTAAAATGTTCAGACAACTTTTTGGTAACAGTATTAGGTAAGAGCATTAGCCTCCAGGCCTATAAACAAAGTTTTCTTATATTCTCTCGCAACCCCACAACGGATTACTTTTACTTTTAAAACTTCTTCCCCTTTTGTAACACCCTCGGCAGCCTCGTGCTAAATCAAAGTGCAAAAGCATTAATAAAATCTCAGTAATATGGTTCATTTGACCCAGATATGACATAATTCATGTGTTTCTGCTGTCTCTAAGATTATGTACACGGCTATTATCCAGATAAAATAAAGTGGCCACTTCCGAGAAATATAATAAAAACAATAAATCGACTTTATTGAAAAGAACAATTTTCAATACTGGAAAACACGTTAAAAATTATTTTATAAGAGGAAAAATAAAGAATCGTAATGTCCCATTATTGTGAAGTCTAATTTATTGGCTCAGATAACACTTAATATAAATTTACTAGCAGGAATTATGGTTTATATGGTTGACAGAATGGAAATAGAATAACTTTATCTGTCGCAGCCTTCTGGGTTAAAAAATAAAATTAAAAATGTTACATTTATATTTTTCAGTAACATTAAAATAGATAGAATTTGGTTGATAGATTCCAAAAAGGTAATAAAATGTACGGGGTGTTCGATTTAAAAATCAAAATTGACATTATTTTCGTTGAAACCGGAAGCCGGCCACTTTGACTGACTCTAAACTATATATTGAGAAATAAGTCATAAACAGTGTATTGAATCATGGGAGGAGAGTTAATGAGAGTTAGGGAACATCCAATGCCTGATAGGGCCTTTACTACTAAGTTACATGTTGTTTTATAATTTTTTACTAAAACTTTTTTTTGTCATAAATTTGACAGGGTATGAAATAATGGCACAGTAACGATCCTTCAGAAGTAAATTTATGGGAAAAACTCCAGGCTTGGAGTTACTAAATTTTGGCTTTTTGCATCTAAAAAGTGTCACCGCGTATATTTTCTTTTGAAATTTCTATGTGGTGCTCGAAGAGAACACAAAGTAATGAGCAAAATGGCCTATTTCACTTTTTTGTTATACCTTTGTCGTTATCTAAGTATGGTGTTGAGAAATAAGTCATAAACAGTGTATTGAATCATGGGAGGAGAATTAATGAGAGTTAGGGAACATCCAATGCCTGATAGGGCCTTTACTACTAAGTTACAGGTTGTTTTATAATTTTTTACTAAAACTTTTTTTGTCATAAATTTGAAAGGGTATGAAATAATGGCACAGTAACGATCCTTCAGAAGTAAATTTATGGGAAAAACTCCAGGCTTGGAGTTACTAAATTTTGGCTTTTTGCATCTAAAAAGTGTCACCGCGTATATTTTCTTTTGAAATTTCTATGTGGTGCTCGAAGAGAACACAAAGTAATGAGCAAAATGGCCTATTTCACTTTTTTGTTATACCTTTGTCGTTATCTAAGTATGGTGTTAAATGTACAAGAATATGGATCCTAGAATGATGTTAAAGGAGTCACGTGAAATAAATAATTTTTTTATTAAAATTTGGGATAAAATTCTATATTCTATTGCAGATAGGTGGTGTGGTCTGTGTAAATCCTAATTCTGACACATTTTAAAGATCAATTTTGGTAGACTATGCAGCGCTAATAAGTAACTGGGTATAAATTAACAAATTTAATCAATCATTTCAAAGTTGCAGATAAAAAGGTGATGCCATTCCAAGGAAACACACCTTACGTCTACGCTAGATAAGACTGAGATTGTTAAAGGACCTACAAAAACATATCATCACACTTGAAGTCGGCAAAAAATTTTGCGGAACTGTAATGAAATCTGATGAAATATTTTGCATGAACCGTATGCGACTAAGTACTATGAAAGTTTTTGAATTTGCAACAAATTTTTTATTTTTTGGAACTGTAATGCATATTTCAATTTTGCAAACTATTATAAAAATCTGTTCCACGGGCGTAAAAATTGCAACTAGAATGTCGTCCCACAGAGAGCGATTTATGGAACTATAACAAATTACGTCCAACGAGAGACGATTTTAGCAACTACTTCGAAAACAGACTTCTCATGTATTATATTAACAATGTGGGCGAATTAAAAGTTTAATATTAATATTCTGAAGGGAGATTTTTCGCGGGCGACAAAATTTGTCGATCGTACTTTTTTAACACTGGTAGTATATTTTACAGGGAACTATTAGGTTTTATGCTGTATTTGCCCTTAAGGGGTTACTCAGTGATGTCGCTCTATTACTATGTACATAGCGCATAGGAACACCTTGCCTGAACGTTTGAATATATTATTCTAGTCCATTGCTATTCAAGCAGTTTCATGCTCTAAAACGAATGCCCGAAATTTTATATGATTATCAAATCCGAATAAAGACAGGCAAGCTAAAAAGCCCATAAAATGGTAAACATTAAACTTTTAGTTGAATCCTTTTGGTGTCAGTCGATTGCTTAAAGTAAACATTGAATGGTAGTTGAGACTGCGTTGTCCAAGTCGTTCTAATCCTCACCATGTGTGGTATGAACCAACTCTCTTTAAATTTATACTTTTGTTAACCTTGTACATACTCGACATTTTTAACTAACAAAAATTATTTAAAAGACCATTAATATACCTTACTTAAAAATCCTATCCTATTTCATTGTATCTTACTAAGCCTATATTAATGAATTTCCTTTCAGGTTAATTAGGAAAGTGTTAAAAATTAAGAGTATTTGCTTTAAGACGGTACAGCGACATCCGATTAATACTATTTGGTGCTAGCAGTTAAGCAAAAAGCGAAAGTAAGTATAAATTTTGTATTTTACGTCTGAATAAGTCACATCGAACCCTTCAGGTGAACGTTATGGTGGGCATATCCAAAAGAGAGAGAGAACCTATAAGCAAATGTTATTGTTACATGTTTACAATCTCCAGTAAACACTATATATGTAGGTTCAATAAATTGCAACAAGTACTATCATAAACCACTGATTTATTAATCACTTAATTGCAATAATTAAGTCCTTATACACACTAATTACAAGTTCCATCTACTATAGTCTCACTACTATAATTCACAGCTTGATACTGTTTCTTACTTCATCTTATCACCTGCTTGTCTAATTTCAAACTGTCTCCTTGCGCCGATCCAGTCCCTATATATACCTGCATCTAATGTAGTAAACATTTCAGAATGTTCCGGCCTAACATTCGCGACTTTTCTGGCGCCGTTCTCGAATTTTCTATGATTCCAGTGGAGGAGTCGTGCACATAACATTATCATTGGCCATAACTTTTTTTAAATACATATATTGGTAAAGTATAAGACTACTTAAGTAGAACTATGACAGGTGTAGTGATGTGAATTTTCACTCAATAATTTCAGTTGTTTGCAAAATTAGTTAATTTGAAACTTCAAGATATGAAGATTGGCACTATTTTTTAATTTAAATTAACTAATTTTGCAAATAACTGAAATTATTGAGTGAAAATTTATATCACTACACCTGTCATAGTTTTACTTAGGTAGACTTATACTTTTTTTACCAATATATGTATTTAAAAAAAGTTATGGAAAAAAATAATAAATATGTCCCTATCGGATCTCTCTCACTCGGATATGCCCACCTTATATTAATAAATTTAGTAATAAAACGTCCTTCAGACACCCAAGGCATGCATGCATCGTTCACAAGATCATGCGTGTTGTCAAAATATACAAGAATTTAAGAGGAATATGATGTATATTTTAAAACACATGATTTTTAAATAGGAAATAAACTTACTTATTTCTATGATAAGGATGTTAATTCCACAATTCCAGAATTTGCATTATATTGTACAATGGTAGAAAGAAGGTATTACATGACAAAATAAGCAAATGCTATAGAAATTTGTATCTTAATATGTAGGGGGCTCCTGTTTCTTTAATATTACTATTTAGTGGTTCAACAATACACAAACTACTCGACTTTCACTTATTGATATTTCACACCAGCTCCGACGGATTCACATATAAAAGAAAACAAATGTCGAGTATATAATAAGTTTCCATATTATTTCACATTTTTTTAAAATTCCATTTATTTTTAAAAACTAATTATTTAGTTAATGTTGTTGTTTTTTCTAAATTCGAAATTTAATTTAATTGTATACTTTTTAAACCAATAATATGGATGCGTTTTACACCGGAAACTTCGCCATTTTCTAGACCGCCTACACAAATTTACTCTCTTTACTAATAATACACTATTATGATACATACAGATGAAAATATCCTTGACAAAATACTCTTTCAAATACAGAAAACAACATCAAAATCTGATCACCTATTGCAGACATAAAGTTATAGATAGGCACACACAAATACAACACAGAGATGCAGACATACAAATATAAGCGTCAAGCTTACAACATCCCTCCTTGTTATGTCAAGTGTTAATAAATAACTAATATCTGAAATCTGATAATGAATTATTTATTTATTGCCACATTGCCCAACACCGCACTGCATGTCATCGGCGTACAACAATCAATCACAGTTAAGCTGAAAGACGATATCGTTTACAAATATATTAAAAAGTTAAGATCCAAGTACCAAGAAGCCTTGAGGTATGCCAGATTGTACATAGTACATTGGACGACACGTCAATGCCCGGGACAAAGATTATCGGAACGTCGACTCTAAACAGGAAATAAAGTTTATTCCTTTATTTTATCCAATTACCAACGAAAAACCTGTTTAACATTAATTTTGTGGATACAAAACTTATGTACTAATGGAGCATATACTTGGAATCGATTTATTATATTAAGCCGTTCACTAATTTATGTGAAATGTGATTTCCTAATTTCTGAGCAAGATGTATTCTATTTAATTAATGTTGTCCTAAGCAAAGTGCGTAGACAGGCACAGTAGATCAAATGGGAAAGACTCAGTGTTTTACAAAACATTTTTCTTGTTACTATGCCTAAATAGGGCTTATGAGGATGCCATAGTCGAAGTGCAGCATACGATCTTTGAATATTCTTGATAGCATGCTCTCGAAACCTGAGAAGTCTATGCATTTCTAAACTACTATTTCTTAAACTCGCTTGTATTTGTTTCATACGAGGGGCAAACCACTGGGAAATCAGAGAAGATCAGGAGGAAATCAGAGGAAATCAGGGAAATCATGAGGAAATCAGGAGGAAATCTACTGCCATTTTGTTGAAATATGTTATGCGTATAGGCAATTCAGTTAATATCTTTTGCTTGAAAAAAGGACATTTTGAACAATTTTTCCGTACCATAAGGCAGGCGTTTTAAGCTGACCCGCGTTTCAGCCGAATGTCGAAAATCATATTATAGCGTACTAATGTGGCTGTAGAGTACGATAATATAAGGTTTTCGATTTTCTGGCGAAACGTGGGTCCGATTAAAATGCATATATGATATAGAAAATAAAACCAAGCATTATATAATGCCTTGCTAGGTATCGACTGGTCCTTCTTGAGTGTAATACATGATGTAAACATTGCTACTGATTTATTCTATTCAAAACTGTATAAACTTTTCGATAATCACGTACCTACATATAGAAATTTCAAACGTACTTATCCAAAATGTGTTTCTTCAGAAATAATAAAAAACATACGTTCGAAAGTCAGACATTGGGACAAATATAAGAAAACTCAATCTAACTATCATTTGCAGGAATTTAAACGTCTAAGGGCACTTATAAAAGTACAGTCTGAATCGGCTTACAAAACTTATCTGGATAATGTTCAATCCTCAATTACTTCTGACCCTCGTAATTTCTGGTCATACATTCATACAAAAAGAACCTCTTCTAGAATGCCAGGAAAAAATGGAGTTTGAAGGAAACCACTATGATTGTCCTCAGAATATTTTAAATGCTGTTGGGCTTTACTTTCAAAGTGTTTATTTGCCTAAAAATGATAATCTCAATATTGCTGATTCCATCGTAAACAAGCTAAATAACTGTTCTATTACAATCGATTACATAACTGAGATAGAAATCCAAAATGCAATTACTAAACTAAAAAACAAGATGACCTCAGGCCTTGGCTTAATACCCTATTTTCTTGTTAAGGACTGTAGGAATGTACTAGTCAAACCTTTATTAATTATATTTAATTTATCTTTGAAAACTTTAACGTTTCCTAACACGTGGAAAAGGGCTAAAATTTGTCCAGTCTTTAAAACAGGTGACTCGTCTATTATTAGTAATTATAGAGCGATTGCAATTCTATCGAACTTTGCAAAGGTATTTGAGATTATCCTATATGATCGCATCTACGTGCCAGTCAGTAAGAAAATATCGCTATACCAACATGGTTTTGTGTCTTATCGTTCAACAGTTACCAATTTGGTTATCATTACTCAGTTTGTATCTCATGCTATTGATGAGTCTGGACAGGTTGATGTGATCTATACGGACTTCTCTAAGGCCTTCGATCGGATTGATTACAGTATCATATTTACTAAATTAGGCAACTGGGGCTTAAGTTCTTCATTACTATCATTTATGCAATCATACTACAAACCGTGAACAATTTGTTTCTTATAGTGGTTATAACTCTGAGCCGTTTATAGCTAGCTAGCTCTTCTATTTCTACTTTTTATGATGATATTACCTCAATTATTGACAATAGTAGTAGGCTATTATTTACTGATGATCTTAAGATATATAAGAAAATAATATGTCAGAAAGATTGTGTTTTGCTGCAAAATGATATTAATCAGGATCAAAACTGGTGTATGAGTAATAGATTACATCTTAATGCCTCTAAATATAAAGTTGTCACATTAACTAAGAAGCTCCAGTATTGAAAATCTTTACTATATCGATGGAATCTCATTATCTAGATCCAATTCTACAAAAGATCTTGGAGTCATGATTCTAGATTATCATTCATTGATCACATTATTTAAAGGCGAATGAAGTTACTAAAATGATTGGCTTCATAATCAGGAACTGCAAAATGTTTACCAGCATTAAATTTCTAAAAATCCTTTACTTTTCCTATGTGAGGTCTAAACTTGAGTATGGTTCACTTGTCTGGTACCCCTATTACATAAATCATAAATTGGCTTTAGAAAATGTACAGAGAAGGTTTCTTAAATTTTTATCATTTAAAATTGATGCAACTTACCCTGAAAGAGGTATTGAACAAAGCACACTTTTACCTAGGTTTGAAATGAACAGCTTGGAATTAAGAAGAAAGTACAGTTCTATTTCTTTTTTACACAATTTACTAAATAACAATATTGACTGTCCTGATTTATTGGCTCAGTTATGCTCTAATGTACCAAATTATCCCGCTAGGCAGGATTACACATTTTACTGTCCTCATGCCAGGAGTAATCTCCTTTTGAAATCGCCCATATATACGATGTGTAGTAATTTTAACCAAATTTGTCATTTATGTGACATTAATAATTGTTCAAAAAAAGTAATCTTACATACGGCTGTAAATAATCTTTAACCTTAACCTCAACCAAACATTATTGAATTTTAAATTGTGCACTGTAATTATTACTGTGTTCTATCTGTTTCCTTTTTAAATATTTATTAATTTCCTATCTTTTTATTTCTTTAATACATTCTTCTGTGGTTTATTATTGTTATCATTCAAATGCACTTGTCTAGATAAGTAATTTTTTATTTTTGTACTTTTTATTGTAATTTAATGTAATGTTATTATATTAGGAATTTCTTTTGTGAAACATTGTTAAAAAATTGTCCTGTTATTGGGTGATTACCTGTTGGGCAATAAAGGTATTATTATTATAAACATTTAAATTATTTTTAGATGTTATTTTAGTGCCTAAATAAATATATCCTAATACTTACTTGAATCTTACACTTAAAACGTGATCTCGAATGTAATATTTCAAGGAATAATTGTTACCAATTTGAAAAATAAACATAGTGGAGGAAAGAAATGGCGTACCGAAAACTTACTGACAAATTTAAAGTGGAATCATCATACTCGGTTATACTCGACGACATGCCCTGTCAATAGTTCACCCTGCAGCGTAATTCTGGTATAGTCATCTGCAATTTTACTCTGCAGATAAAATAGGCAACAAAAATTTTATGAACTCATTATTAACGCCGTTAAACCATTTGGTATGGTGTCATCATGCACGCCGACGTAAACCTATAAAGGTAGTTGATTCAATCTGCAAGCGAAAGAGTATTTTAATGAGGTAGTAAAGTTTTGTTGCCTTTTTATCTGCAGAGTAAAATTGCAGAGGACTATACTAAGCGGATAAACCTCTGAAACGACACATCGTTTTATCGTGAATATTTCACTTCGCTTAACTATTCGTTTTTGTGCCGTTGTTTTACTGTGATTATTTTGCTATAAGCGAGGCCATTAGTATTTCTTGTGTCATTGGTTAAGTCAATTGTGACAAAAACGTAGAATTGTATAGGGTTTCATTGGTTAGTAAGGTTATGTTGGCCTTCTTATGAAAATGCAGTGCTGACATATGTTTCAAATTAGTATATTCTTGTTATAGAGCATTGAGTAGAGGATCGTCATTTTTACTCGACTTCACCTTCCGAGATTTTAGTGCATTCTTACGTTTGAAATGATGTAGAATACGAAAATAAAGGATAATTCCATTTCGTCGGTATGTTTGTCTGTCTTTTGGTACTATAACTAAAAAACTGTTCCATATAGTAATATCTGGAATCCTGTGTTATACGGTTGACGCTACGGTTTTTTTTAGGATTCCAAATCGCAAAAACTGAACCCCTATAGTTTCTACATCCCGTCCGTCCGTATATTACAGCCTTATAACTCATTAAAAAAATTGCCCCAAGAGTGGTTCGGAGTCCACATTAAACTGTAGGGCCACGTCTCTCTTTGCCTAGCACAAGATCCTTGAGATCTTCCAGGGGGTTACTTCGGTAACTTGAGAGGCGGTTAAGAAAACATTTTACAGGCAGGTGTCTTATGTGAACCGCCACAAAATTGTGTAATGAAATCACAAAAAAATAATTTAGGGTTAGCTTTCCATGCATAGAACAGAGGATGAAAATTTTTATTTTGGCGCACCCCATTGTGTGAGGTATTGTTACATAGGCCTTAAAAAATGCAATAAAAGTTCCTGAGTGACTTTTTTCCTTAGGTGAATATTTCGCGAGATATAAGCTCCTAAATACGTTAATAATGTGTCCCCCCCTCTCTATCTTTCCAACCTTGTGATTAAAAAATCTGAAATTCAAGATAGCGGCACTTTATAAATACTTTCAACAAAAATTATTTTAAACAAGATACTCAACAAGATATGTTAATGTTTTTAGATATCCACAATATCAGTTTTCAATAGCAGCACTATGGAACCCTTAGGTGATGCGTATACTACACTCACTTGGCCGGTCTTTTAATAAATCATCAAAACCTTTACCTTCTGACAAAAATTTAGATATGATTCAATTTTCAAGGCCTATCAAAAAAATTTTTCAATGTCGAAATTTAACAAGTTTGATTAGCGATTGTTTTTGTTGAAATTCTAAATAGAACACTAGATTTGGTAAGCTCTCAAATGGGTAAGTCCCAAATTTCATGATAAAATATTGAATATTGACAGATTTAAAACAAAATGAATGAAGGCACTTATTTTATACAATGTGCCAGAAAAGAAATCCACAAAATTGATAATTTCTCTTCTGTTAAAAAAAATACAAAAACACGTCAATATGTAATATCAGATTGAGATTTACTCATTTAAGTGGTTACTGAATTCAGTGTTAATATTTTAATTTAAAAAATCGTTCTTTAAATTTGTTAATTTTTGACATTGAAAAAAGTCATAACGAATTAAAAGAATGATTCTCATATACTGCAACTTCAAAGTCCAGTATTAATGTACAAAAAATCAACGGAAATAAGAAGAAATCAGAGGAAATCATGGGGAAATTAGGGGAAATCAGAGGAAATCAGGGGAAAATCAGGGGATATCAGGAGGAAATTAGGAGAAATGAGGATCTTGTATGATTTCCCCCAAAGGGGAAATCGGGTGTACAAATTGGGCCTAGCGGTTTACCCTTCGACTTCATATGAACCCGAAATCTGATTATCGAAAATAACTATTAGTAAAATTCGGATTCTGCAGATTTGTAGTGATAAGTAGTTTTGCATTATTATTTAAGAATTTTATTTTTTCCAAAGTAATTTTGAATTACTTCGTGATACGTTATTAAAATAAGCTCCTTTTTCATTGGTTATAGCCTTAATTGCTTAATGTATTTTATAGTATTCCCAATGTATCTGAGATTCAGTTTTTTAAATCCAACTCTGGCTTTGTCTCTCTGGGATATTAGAAGTCAAATATTTTTTAGTAATTCTCACAGTTTTTAACGGTATCGTCAGATGATTTGTAGATGGCTCGGGTATTTTAAAGTCCTGACCCTATATAGACCCTGACCCTGATATAGAATTTTCTTGATTGTTGAAAATAATAATAACTCGGGACTAAACCTAGAACCTAAAAAATTTATTCAGCACTACCTACACTTGATTTTAACGAAAATTATTGTTTAGAAATTATTCAGATATTTTATTTTACAACATTTTTTAATATAACTATAAGGCGTCGGCGTCAGAAATTCATTTAGTTTTTTAGTTTCAAATTAAAATGTTTTTGATTTAAGTTTGAAAAAGTGAAATTCATTATAGTACCCTTCCGAGTAATTATACAAAAATAACCTTATGACAAATGTGCTATAAAAAAATAAAGCTGGTAATGTACAGTAACTAATATTATCGTGATATAAAACAGAATTAATTGCCCTAAAAATAAATTACCACAACCCATGGTTAACCGAGGTGAGCAGTCAGCCGAAGGTACGTCCTCTTCGCGTGTAATCTGTTTTTAATGGGTTAATCTAGGCCATTTAACAAGAATATCAATAATACATTACATGCTGTAAATTAGGCCGGAGTATTCTCATGCCTATAATCTATAATAAATTCATGTATGTAGAAATATTAATTAAATTTGACTTGTTAATTAAGATTATAAACGATGATTTCCAGCCGTATCATGAAAATATTTCTGATATCAAAAGCATAGTTTAGCTTGCACAAAATAGATCTTAAGGTTCAGTTATTTTTTGATATTATAATTTCAAACACACGCAGATTGTTTTTATGTTGAGAGAGGGGAAAAATTAATAATAATTTGACTTTTCTTTTTCTGTCGCAACGGTTGATAGGAAATTATATTGTTTAGCCTGGAATCAAGTGCATATGGCTCCGACAAATGAACTGTTGCTTAGAAAATGGTTATTTCCCTGAATTTTGGAAAACCTCTTTACTTAAATAAAAGTCATTAACTTATTGTGACTGTAGACTAATTAATATTATTCAGGGCACGTCTAAAATATATAAAAAAATAGTATACAGGGGTACCAATAAAAACTAAATCGTGACGTTTTGGAATGTGCTATGAAAAATTTGTAATTCTGTGTTGACAATTTTTTAACGTCTTCCTCGAAACTCAGAAAACACCTATTAAGCTGGTTTCAAAAAGGCTTCTGGGCATCAGTTTTCACTCAGAAGTTCCCGTTCTTCTAATTAATCGTGGCGTTTTCGAATTTGCTGTGACAATGTTGCTATATTTTATCGACAATTTATTAATATTTTCCCAGATTCAGCAAAACACCCACAAAGCTCATTCGAAAATGGCTTTTGCAAGTCAGGTTTCATCTCGTAATTTGCATTCTTCTTCGTGCAAATAAATCATGATATTTTGATATACAGGGTTACTGGCAATTCGATACATTCCTTTGGAGATGTGATGGGGCATGAGCTAAGGAGTAAATCTAGCCCTAACATAGTTTAACTCAATAGTTTTTGAGATATTTCAATTTTTTTGTTTTTCTCAAAAAAGTAGATCTTAATGTCTTAAAAGTTAATTTCCGAAAAATCTACTTGACATTTTTACATTTTTTTTACTGGATACTTGTCCAATATTATAGATATCCGTTTGGAATGAAAAATATCCGGAAACATTTCGATCATGTGAACATTTAAAATAAAAACTTGTAAATTTTTTTTTAAATCAGTTATGAAATTTACCTATTAGGTTTTTTCAAAAAAATATTAATGTAGCACGCGTACAAATTATTATAAAAACTTCCTTATTTCAGTAGCTATCTAACTAGGTAGAAATGTTTAATGTACCCTTAATAGTTCTAATAAAAAATTAGTAAAGATAATGCTGGTGGCGGAATTTATTAAACGACTAATCGTTCATTTTCATTAAAGTCAGTCAGTCCTTGACTTTGACGTTTGTGCATATATGTCATTAACTGACATTCTTATCTCCGTGTCCCTTAAGTTTGTTGGTCTTGTTAAATTAGTTATCGACGATTTTGATATTGGTCGTAGTTCTTATTATTAGTTGTTGTTATTATATTTTCTGTGCCATGGCCGCGTATGCCAACGCAGAATACGTTGATATCTTGTTTGTCTATGGATGCTGTGATGGCAACGCTGCTGAAGCTCGCCGAGAATATGGTCTTTGGTACCCTAACCGCCGCTTACCAAATGCACGTGTATTCAGTACGGCATATCGAAATATCGCTGAAACTGGCTCCGTGAAATGTAGAAGAAGTGACGCTGGTGCTCCTCCCGTTTATGAACCAGATGATGAGGAAGAAATATTGAGGTATTTTGAGGAAGACCCAACTATTTCAACTAATAAAGTCGCAAGACTAACCGGAGCGTCACAATGGAAAGTTTGGTCTACGATACGTAGAGTTGGATGTCATCCTTACCACTATACCCCTGTCCAAGGCTTGGAGGAAGGTGATCCTGGAAGGAGAGTGGAATTCTGCCGCTTTATGTTAAATTCAGATGCAGAAAGTGCAAATTTTTTAACAAGTATTTTATGGACGGACGAGTCGAAATTTAATCGCGAGGGTATAACAAATTTCCACAACCTACATTATTGGGCAGAGGAAAATCCCAAGTTAACACGTGAAACTAGTTTCCAAATGAAGTTTTCTATTAATGTGTGGATGGGAGTCATTGGCCACTATTTAATAGGGCCACACTTTCTTCCTCAAAATTTAAACGGGGAAATCTATGAAAATTTTTTAAGAAATGATCTGGCGGTGATTTTAGAAGATGTTCCTCTCGCCGTCAGGCAGCGAATGATGTTTCAGAACGACGGTTGTCCGGCACATTATCGGCTATTTGATCAACGTTTCCCTAACCGTTGGATTGGAAGAGCGGGCCCAATACCTTGGCCAGCGCGAAGCCCTGACTTAACACTCCTTGATTATTACGTATGGGGTCATATGAAGGAGATGGTCTATGCCACACCAGTCAATACTATAGAAAACCTTAAACAAAGGATAGTCGATGCTGCCCAACACATAAGGCATAATCTGACAACCAGAGTAACAAGGACGGAAATAAGAAGACGCTGCCGTGTCTGTATACGGAATAGGGGCTCCCATTTTGAGCAAGACATATAAAAAATAAAGTACAACTTTGAAATTAATGAAGAATTAAACTCTACTTCTAAAATGTTTTTTACTGTTTATCTAAAAATAAAATTCGTACTACTTGTGTTATTTTTACTGGCATTTTCTTAGAACTATTAAGGGTATATTGAACATTTGTACCTTGTTAGATAGCTATTGAAATAAGGCAGTTTTTATAATAATTTATACGCGTGTTACGTTAATATTATTTTGAAAAAACCTAATAGGTAAATTTCATAGCTGATTTAAAAAAAAAAATTTTTAAAGTTTTTATTTCAGATGTTCACATGATCGAAATGTTTCCAGATATTTTTAATTCCAAATGGATATCTATAATATTGGACAAGTAATCCAGTAAAAGAAAATTTAAAAATGTCAAATAGATTTTTCGAAAATTAACTTTTAGGACATTAAGATCTACTTTTTGAGAAAAACAAAAAAAATTAAATATCTCAAAAACTATTGAGTATTGCATAATATATGTTAGGGCTAAATTTACTTCTTAGATCATGCCCCATCACATCTCCAAAGGAATGTATCGAATTACCAGTAACCCTGTATAATGTTTGCAACGATTTTTTAGAATGCAGCAAAATTTTATTTTTGAATTTTCGTTGGTCAATGAATTACAACGTTTTGGAATATATTATACCTAGACGTTTTAAGTACGTATTAAAACTGTTTAAGAATATTTCTTGCTACTCAAGTATTGCTTGAAAATTTCTTTACTCTACATGTTATTATCCATTTTAATCGTATTCAACTATTTGTTTCTGATTGCACGGTTTCTCGCCTTATTATTAATAAGTTTCCTTTCAAAATCTTTAATTCAATCTTCGAATCTTTTGTCGAGACTTTGATTATCATTTATTTTTCGTGTTTATGTGATTTCTGTCGTAGGTAATTTTCAATTCTGCGTTATTTTACCGAATCTAAAAAATAAACTTTTTCTTAACTCATTATTTCTCACAAATTTCATTTGTACCATTTAATTACGGCTAAAAGGCGGCAAATTTTAAGCTACTTACTGTTAATAAAAAGACTTCATGTGAATTTCACAGGACAATCGAAATTAAAAAAATAAATAAAACGTTAACATTTTCATTTCTACAATTAATTAAATGTTAATTAGCGGTAGATAATAGGCCTATGAGCAATTCAATTCTGCAAAGTTGTCCTGCTAAGTTCATTCATATGTTATGTATTATTGGTACCTGAATAAAGCACAATGTTCGATTAAAATTTTTTCTTTTTATATTTTTTGCATTTGTTTTTCTAAATTAATTAATTTTCTATTTTTCTGTATATACAATATACATACCATTCCTTCTCCATTTTTGTTAGAGACTAGTGCAGTCTTATTAATTTATAAATCACAATTTTTTTTGTATACTTATTGATTCCTAGATTATGATTTTTTGTGTTAAATACCCCAGCAGGCGGTTAGTCTTGGTGTCACCCTTCGTACCCTTACGAAAAGGACTGCGATCCACCTCTTCCCGCTTCCCGATTTTCCACTACAGATTTGATAAGTGTAAGACAATTACTGAAAATTTTTATTTTCATATTACCTTAATTTCGAATGTGTAAACAGGCAATTTACTAAGAAACCCGATATAGAAGAATTGGTAGCAAAAACAGATATACAGTTCACTTGTAAAAATTACGAAATATTACACACACATTTAACAATTTGTTTTCGTTTGCTAATCGTGACTAAATTTTCAAGAATTTCACTCTGTAAAAACAAAATTATTTTAATAAGTAACCACAAATCGCGCGTCGCGTCGTTCAGAGAAGCCTTCTGCAAAGCGGTGTTATGAAAAAAAAATCGAGAGCATTAAAAAGTGATAAATCACTAAAAACCTTATGGTTATAATTTGTGGCTCTTTTCCAAATCGACAACTGTGAACGACTAGATGAAGTTATGCAGTGCGTTACATGTGCATCTATAGTGTAGTGCAGATTAGAATTTTTCGTCTCAGTATAAAAAAATTCTAAGGAGTTTTAATTCCTACATACATTTAATTGTATCTGAAACACTAATGTGGAAGACTATTTCCAATATGATGTGTGTGTTGCGTTGTTTGGATACTGGATGATAAATGAAATTTTTCAGTTTTGACAACTTGCACTAGCGCAAAATTATTGTGTAATTTGACGTCATTGGTCGAAAAGTTGCCCCATTAAGAATAAAACAACGTACCGTACCAAACTTTGCATATTTTCTGGCTACCTTCCACTTACTATAACTTGTCTCCTATCTTCCTTCCCTTCCTAAGAAATTTCAAATATTTACCTCTTTCCTGTCCCCCTCTTCGTTTTCGCTTATTTTTACTGTCTAAATTCCACATACACCAACTCTGTTCTACACTATTGAAATCAAAACTCACATTAAATCTGAACATCAAAGAATTAATTGGATGGAATCTGCGGTAGGTTCTTGATGAAACATATTCAATAGAATAATTATAAATATTCAAAAGAATAGTTACTGTACGCACTTGATTTATTGTTTCATTAGTTTTGTTCAGATTTCTTTGACATCTCTTGCGACCAGTATCAAAGAGTCTTAAAAACTGACCTGAAAGTGGTAGGTCACAGTATATATCTTACAAATCCTCTACCCACCTAGAGGGGGATAATAACTTGATTTGCTATTTCTTAAAATTTAACAATACAGGCCGGAACTACGAACTTAACTTTAATTTTATTACTGTATCTAGTACAGGATTGTTCACAAATTCTGTTTGTGTATTTGTAATATTTTTATGATTTCTTAGGGCCTTCTTAATTTCTAAAATTTCAAGCATGTTTAGGATTTTTCCATTGTTTGCATTATGCAAAAAGTTTAACACTACTACCGTTAAAAAAGTGATTTGGCTCAATGCAATGTTCGGCGAATTCAGTTGATTTTTTATTATATAAAATAGACTATTTGTGTTCTCTTAACCTCACTTCTATGCTACGGCCACTCTGACCTATATCACAGTCACAGTCGTCACACTTTATTTCATATACCTCCGATTTTTAAATATCTTCTATCTTTTCTTAACCAACAAGCGATCTAAATTATTTCTATTCGTTGATATTGTATTAATATCTAATTTATTTAATCTATTACATACTGAGTTGCTAACCTTATTTTATATTATGCCACTTTTTGTTTTCTATATTTGGCACGTTACAAAAATGTTTTTGTAATAATTTTCTCTGTTTATTTTTTATTAATTTGTCAATAAGTGACTCATAGCCATTGTTTTTGCTACCGTTTTAAGAATTCTAACTTCTTTTTCAAAGTTAACCCTATTTAAATTTAGAGATAATAGTCTGTGTACATAGCTATGAAACGGTGACATTTTTATCGTCCAAGATTGATTATAATTTGCATGTGTAAGAGTGTCAGTAAAAGTTGGCTTTCTGTAAATATCAAGTTCTAGCCCATGTTCTTTACGTGTCAGCGTAATATCTAAAAAGTTTATTGACCGTTCTTTTTCCATTTCAACTGTAAGCACATTTCAAAAAAATATATACTTGGCAAGCTAGGATCTGTCACTCCGGTATTTAACTCGAACGAGTTCGTTAAGTTTTTCCCGTATCAACTACCCAAATTGAATTAGTGTGTGCTTACCTTCATATACAATGTAATTGTTTTACTACTCGTTTGGAATTTTTAATTGTATTACCTTTATAGTTTGCCACCTACGCGAAAGACGTAAAGTTTTTTTTGTTTTGTGTTTTGTCTATTTGCTGTTATGCCAAACCGCATCTCCCTATTCAACCCTTCATTTGTCACGGCGTTTTGCATTGTGGTTGACTGGGGGCTCCAGGCTGATTCAGGGAGGACATTTGTACTTTAAAGTAAATAATAAAGTTATATTGAATTCGATTAAACTGGTCGAAAAATTTACAATGGATGATGGTGATTGGTTAATCATCCAAGTTTGACAGATGAAAAAAATTCCTCAAAACAAAAGGGATTACGCCGATGAATGCACATTTTATTCTTCAACGTTTCACATGTAATACATTTCCCTTGCACCTTAAAATACTTCGCGTGATTCAAAATACTTCACATACTCCCAGTGATTTTAAGAGTTTTACAGGCAGTCCAGATCACCTGTATACTGCATTTCAAAATAGGTAATCCCTAGATAACGCGCAAACGACATTGTTGCAACGGTTACTACTTTCATAATTCATTCAATCGCACCTCTCATTTCATTTTGACAACACCTATGTATAGTCTGGAAAATCATTCGGTATTTATTTATTTTTTTAATAAATTTGCATTTATTCTATTTACGTAAAATAAATGTGGAATAATTGTCTGTTCCGTACAAAAGCTCATCATACATTTTTTTCTAAAGTGTATGTCAGTCTAAACAATCCAATTCAATTAACTATGGAGATTATGTTGGACGCTCTGCGCAAAATTGAAACGTGGGAAATGAGAAGGTCGTGCGTTGCATGAGGACGAGCACCGTCTAATATTACAACGAAATTATTATATAGCTAAGACGCGAGGCTCAATTCAAATTCAAAAAACCAAAGGAGTACCCTTACGTTTTTAATTACTTTAAGGTAATTAGTTTAGAATTAAAAAAATACGAAAAATACGGACTTATAGTCAGGGGTACTGAATAAATCGTTCATTTTTTGTTGTAGAAGTATTTTAGTGATAGCGAAAACAAAAATCGTCATCAGTAACTCTGACTTCCAGTCGCAAGGAAATCATTGATCTCCATACTAACCACACAACCTTCTTCTAGAACTCAATCAACCGACTTTTTATAAATAACATTTCTTCATCACATACTAGCATCCACTGGAGAACATCCCTTCCTACGCCATTAAACCTTCCGTCTTCCTAAATCTTCCTTACAAAATTATTTAATTCTTGTATGTGATTCTCCTACTACCCAGCAAGTCGTAGGATCGCAAAAATAGGCAATATACCTAAACCTAATAAACCTGAAGATACCCCTTCCTGTTACAAGCCAATTAGTTTATGCACCTTAGCCAAATCACTCGATATCCTCATCCTTGATCGTGTCTAACAGCACATTGATACCACAGGCCTGCTAAATAAATTTCAATTCGGGTTTCGCCCTATCACAATCCAGTAGCTCTTCCAAGCGGCTGATATAATCACAACCAACTTTAGTCGAGGCCTAATCACAAGGTTTATCGCTTTAGAATTAATCCTTACATGCTGTCACATTTAAAGTTCAATTTGAACGCTTTGTGATTTTTCATGTTTATTTGCATTTTTATATACGCCATATTTTTACTTTGTACATCTTTTTTGTATTTAATAGTGCCAAATAAACAATATTATTATTTAAAAAAAAGCCCTCGAGAAAGCCTTTAACTAGTCTGGCATCCTGAACTACTCTACAAACTCAATTCAGCGGGTTCATCGTCTCATATTAACAAAATGATACAGTTTCAAACTGACAATTTCGAGTAGTGATTCGCCAGGACAGCTCTCTTATGTCCCCAGTCTATTCGGGTATCCCACAGGGGTCATCCTTTGGCCCGATCGTATTGAACCTCTACATAATGGCCTACCATCGTCGACACACCACAGAGTGATTATGTAACTCTTTGCGAACGGTACAGGCATATATACAGACAACCCAACATAGTGACAAGACTTTTACAAGAGCAGACGATCTTACCACAAACTTCTATAACAACTGGGGGCTAAAAGTCAACCCCGAAAAAAATCAGCCAATCTACTTCACAAAACAAAAACACCCAACTACAAAATACAACCTCCGTCAGCGGACATAACCCAGTAACAGGATGATATAGATTACCTAGTGAGGTTGCACATGGGATTGCTCTTTAATAAACTCCTTTAAAAAATCACAAAATCCTAGAGGCGTACTTCAACTAGTTACCCACTCATTAAGAATTCGCCTCCCCAACTAGCAACACTAATATACAAATGCTACGTTAAACCTATCCTTACCCACGCCTCTCCCATCTTAGCCCCAACACACCAGAAAACACTACAAAAACTAAAAATAAAATATTGCGAATCCACCATTAATCACACATATACACTTTCTACACGATGTTTCTGGCACCCCAATTCTTTCCGATTTTATATTAAAGACACTACTCGCCAACCTGGCAAATTTCCTATCCTATTTGACAACCCTAACAAGCTATTGGAATACAACCAACACACACACACAGACAGATGTATCTAATCGCACTAAAAACTTAAGCCATAACCATACGCGCCTCAGAACATGCAAACTTCACTTATAATTAACCAGGGCAAGCATCTGGAGGATTATGTATCATTCAATACTTCTGTACGTTCAAGCTATGATTTTTGAAAAGTATATTGGTATATACAAACAGTGAAGACTGTATCATTTTAAAATTACCAACAAGGTCATTAATTAAACATAATATTTTTAGTCGCAAACTCCTCTATAAATCCTTATTTTACTATAAGGAAAGTAACCAGACTGCAACCAAAGTTACAAATCTGACGCGTTAAGTGTAATAATTGCATATTACCATCAAAACGCTAATGCTTCGATTGCAACAAACACCAGCCGAAAGACTGATCCTACTTAAAGGAGCTCCCTTGCCAGTCGTCACACACCACTTGCAGACTGCAGTTTCGAGCTGTTGGCTCTCGTCAGTGCAAGGTAGGTATGTCAATGTAGGTAGGTCATTAATGTACATTTTAAAAAGTACAGGGCCAAGAATTGTACCCTACGGGACAACACATTTGAATTCTTTTGTTCAGTTTCTAGTGGTTTGCAATTTCTCTTAATTTCACATACATCACTCGGTTGACAGATAAGATTGGAACCAGTTGTTTGATATACCCCTAAAGCCATAAAAATCTAGTTTTCACAATCACAGACGTAGTGGGATTAGTGGTGGGTGTAACGATGCATCATCATGTCTTACGTCTTTTATGTCGCGTGCTTTAAAATGAAAGAGAAGGTTTGAGGGGTTTGTTTTCTTAGCGTCTCACCTCGCACCCTCTTCTCAATTATGGGTTTCCCGCACTATACCTGAACATTGTTAGATATCATTTTTGTCACAAGAATAGTTCTAGTGTGTCGAAAATATTCACAATGAAAAAATATGCGGTTTAGGTCTCCAATCGAAATATCATCACAAGTACTAAAGGGAGGATTTTTACGCCGATTTTATATAAATGGGAGGGAAAACAGCCTTCCAATAGTGCAACAATATAATTTTCAAACAGTGAAGACTTCGTGTTCCATATAAAGAGCGTTGGAAAGTTAGGTGTAATCGTTATTTATTTATATTTATAATGACTTTTAGGATTTATTTTTGTACAACCTCAATTGTATATATGTAAATAACTTTTGAAGTTATTTTATATTAATAATATTGTTTATTTGTATGCCCCAATTTGGACGTCAATCTCTGATTATACCAAAGTATGATTATACTATACTTAGATGATTAAAACTGAAAACTAATTTTTAATCTTCTGACGATGGTAACACGGTTGGCGAAATGTGCGCCCAGTAGTATATTCGAGTCTAGTGTTCAAGTATTCCAGTATTTTATTAAAGTCGTTCTTAGACATCACGTGTTTATTGATTTCTGAAAACTTATCCTCAGACGACAACGCCCCAACGTTCTTAAGACTCGGACCCAGAATAGGGTAACCTCCTTAAACAGGACTACGGCCATACAAGTTGAGGAAAACATAATATTTTTAGTCGCAAACTCCTCTATAAATCCTTATTTTACTATAAGGAACCTAACCAGACTGCAACCAACAGCTACTCTCCGGGCTATGTGCCCCGCCGAGCGCTGAATTACAAGTTACAAGCCTGGCGCGTTAAGTGTAATAATTGCATATTACCATCAAAACGCTAATGCTTCGATTGCAACAAACACCAGCCGAAAGACTGATTCTACTTAAAGGAGCTCCCTTGCCAGTCGTCACATACCACTTGCAGACTGCAGTTTCGAGCTGTTGGCTCTCGTCAGTGCAAGGTAGGTATGCGACGACCGACATGAGAATCCTTTGGCTATAGTACATCCCGGTATTTTTACAATAGCGACATGTAAAACAGCCAGCAGGCGCCATCCAGCGGTCCAGTCTCTGTTGCAATCGAAAAATAAATAGCCTGACTTGGCTTAGCATAGTTCAAATGTGCTTTTAGAGGGCGGAATATTAAACATAATATTTTTAGTCGCAAACTTCTCTATAAATCCTAAGGATTTATAGAGAAGCCCTCTAAAAGCACATTTGAACTATGCTAAGCCAAGTCAGGCTATTTATTTTTCGATTGCAACAGAGACTGGACCGCTGGATGGCGCCTGCTGGCTGTTTTACATGTCGCTATTGTAAAAATACCGGGATGTACTATAGTCAAAGGATTCTCATGTCGGTCGTCGCATACCTACCTTGCACTGACGAGAGCCAACAGCTCGAAACTGCAGTCTGCAAGTGGTGTGTGACGACTGGCAAGGGAGCTCCTTTAAGTAGGATGTCTTTCGGCTGGTGTTTGTTGCAATCGAAGCATTAGCGTTTTGATGGTAATATGCAATTATTACACTTAACGCGCCAGGCTTGTAACTTGTAATTCAGCGCTCGGCGGGGCACATAGCCCGGAGAGTAGCTGTTGGTTGCAGTCTAGTTAGGTTCCTTATAGTAAAATAAGGATTTATAGAGGAGTTTGCGACTAAAAATATTATGTTTAATATTCCGCCCTCTAAAAGCACATTTGAACTAAGTTGAGGAAAGTTCTCAGACAGCTTTTCAAAACTTTAGTAGCTCTTGGTCTAATAGATGTAAGTCAACAATTATTAGAACACCGTTAAACAGCATTTAACAGAAATTTGAGAAAAAAAAATATACTCGCATTGAATTGAACAAAGTTTTTTAAGTCACTTTCGAAATAAAACTTTAAAATATTGTCTATTACACTTCATGTTACAGAAAGGATTGAAAACGAAAACTGTTAACTTTGTAGAAAAGTTTATTAAGGGTCTTAGCATTGTACGAAACTTTACGTTGGTAAATGACTAAAGTTAACCAAGAAGTTAGTATAAAAGAGAATCTAAAATTCGCACAATGGAGAACATTTATAATCTTTCTCTAACGTTGTTTCAATAGTATGGTCAATTAATCAAGAATGTACTAGCTTCCACGTATTATTTAAGAAACTGATGGAAACTGCAATATTCGCTGAAAAATTGCTGTGCGCATGTTTCCAGGTTTAAAGGATGCGGCCTGCAGTTTAAATTTTAACAGGAGCCTGCGCTACTTAAAAAAGATGATACAATAGTAAATAATAATATCGATATATTACATTTACACATTTAAATATAATAATGGCTATTCTAACACATAACCTATTCTACTAGTATACCAAATACTTTACATATAAACACTAAAATATAATTTACAATAGAATGAACATTTTGTACAAACTAAAACATTGGCTCCATATTAGGTTTTACAGAATTGTATAGTTCTTCACATCACATCTATATGGTGGAAAGAAAAACATGCAAAATAATTGATACTCCATGTCTCGGTTAGAATGGGGGACAAATGGAGTTATACCCGTATGTAATTTAGAATAGGAAAAGAGTGTTACCACCTTAATTTCTCTCGAAAATATTACAGAATGTCCATATTATTGATAAAAAAAATAATAATTCCATTGTACATCATCTCAAGAGGACAATACACGCAACGAATTATTTGTTGCATTTCCACCGAATGTTGTTTCAAATAATAATGAATAAGTCGCACATATACGCGGCGGTACAGCGTTCTGTTGCCGGAGTTTTACCACTGCTTTACGACCCTATTAAAATACCACACACACCAGTGAAGCACTGAATCGACTCCATTACGTACAATATATAGCGAATTACGAAGAAATGATATGATTACTGTTAACCAGGAAACATTAAGAAGATTGATAAAATGAAAGGCAGCCCTGTCTTTCCTTCTCCATCTCTAACTGACTAGGCGTGAGTCTTTACACCGACTATACCGAACTGTGGTGAACTTATACAATATTGCCATAAAGTAAGTGAAACACTGTTGGAAAAAAGCAGCCCCGTGTGGAAAGGTATTGTGACTGTATATTGATGCCCAGATGTGAGATAATGAAATTATACATTATTCTTAACCATCTCAACTCAGTAAATTCTTCTGTTGTATGATCGTATTGTAAGAGATTGAAAATGAAGCGAGAACACGTGTTTTGCACAATTTGAAAGCAATTTTTTGCAGTTAGATCTTAACAGCATATTTCAATAGTTAAAAATATGTATATTATTTGAATGAAACAGTGCCACGCATTTTTTATGTCGTCATTTACTAAGGTACCAGCTAGTGTAGAATCTGATGGATTAAAGACGTACAGAAGCTGTCATCAGCATGTCATTAAAAATACGAATGATTAATTTGATTCGGCTTAGTTACACATTTTTTAAAACACTACTATAAAAGGGGACAGTCAACGTGTTATGGGTTGTAGGGGTTATACTTACACAAAGCTCTTTGATGCTCGTCAGAGGGGCTTAATGTCAATCCGAGCAAAAAAGTTATTGTTCCGTTCACCAAAAGGAGAAAACTTAATCTTAGAACTCCTATGCTGAATGGAACGATGCTAAACTTTTCAGTGAAGTCAAGTATCTAGGAGTAATCTTGGACCAAAAACTTACCTGGAACTCACATCTGGAAAGGTCACTTAATAAAGCAACACGGCAGTGGACGTGCCGTAGGCTGTTTGGTAAGACTTGGGGCCTGAGACCGAAAATGACACATTGGTCTTACCTTTCGGTTGCAGACCTATAGCGACCTGTGTATGGTGGCCAAAAATGAAGAAAAATTAGCACAAGGCAAGTTGCAGAAACTGCAACGCATTGCCTGTTTAGGGCCTACAGGAGCAATGTACGCGTGTCCCACAGCACCCATGGAGAAAATGCTTGACCTACTTCCTTTGCACTTGCATGTGAGGAAGAAGGCAGTACTTAGTACCCTACGACTGCATCAGGCACATAAATTTAAACCAGGCGATCTGGTTGGTCACTTAAGGATTCTGGAGCAAGTCCATTTGGAGTCCATGACCAAACCCACTGACTCAATGCCAATCAAACAGGACTTTGACTGTCCGTTTGGCGTGCTTATTGAAAGCCGTCAAATGTTCAAGATGGAGGTGCTGCGATTGGAGCAAGGGTCACTCATTTGATGTACAATTGAATCTAAGATGGCTGAAGGGGTAGGAGTGGGCGTGGCAGGGCCTAAATGTAGGCTATCCGGAGTCCTCGGTAACACTCCAACTATCTTCCAGGCAGAAATTCATGCTATAGATCCGTGTGCCCAGGAATGCCTAAATAAAGGCATTCGAATGACAAAGGTCTACATATCATCAGATAGCCAAGCAGCATTAAAAGCTCTAAGGACCTATACCTTCGAGCTTAAAATTGTCCGGGAATGTAGCAATCCCTGAAGCAACTGGCTAACAACAACAAGGTTACCTTTATATGGGTGCCAGGGCATGAGGGAGTACAATGTAATGAACTTGCTGACAGCCGTGCGAAAAAAGGAGCTGACGCGCCATTCATTGGACCTGAACCGTTTTGTGGCCTGGCCAAGGGACACATAACTGAGGAGATCCAGAAATGAGAAAGCGATCATAAAAAGTCCTACTGGAGGAATACTCCAGCCGAAAGACAAGCGAAAAAATTTATAACTTATTAGACAAAGAATGCCACAAGGCTTCTCGAACTTGAAAAGTCAGAATTAAGGCTGATAACAGTCTCTCTAACTGGCCACTGCCCCTTGAGATATCATCTCAAGAATATGGGTAAGGCAGTAGACAAAGGCAGATATTGCAATACTGTACTGAATTAACGCCTGAAGAAATAGGGAAATTAGCCTCCAGGAAAATCAGAAGCTTTGTAAAACGCCTTGCAATCTAGGGTAAATCACCAAAGATCATTTAGGCCGAAGTGAAGTAAGGCTAATCAGAGCCAAACGACCTCTGAAACAATCTACAGATCGCTCCTCACCTATTTATGTAATTCAAATTATTTGCCCACTTTTTTGTCAACGCAATTTCTCTTCTCAGGCACTAGGTTTCTTTTAATACAAGCTCCACGTTTTCTGATCTAATGTTTCTTGCGTTATCCCCCGTGCAATTTTTGTAGTACTAGTTTGTTTCCTCTAATGTAAATTTTTTTTAAAATGGTAGAGAAATATTTAATGCGTTTTAAGCAATTTAAGTCACCAGACCCTATAATTAAACTAAAAATATCAGTCTTGTCCTTAGAATCAGTGTTTCATTGTACGCCTAGTAATTCGACAATATTGCTCCAACAGTTTTGTGTTTACTTTTAAAATGTTTGCCAAATTTCCGTATTAACACTATTATTTCTGCTCTTTGCACTATTATCCACTAGCACACGGGGCTCTCTACTTCACTTTTATTATGCTTTATGGCAAGGGATTTTCAACGATCGGAAATGTCGAGGGAAATGCCTTAGGAGGTACAACCCACTACCTGCTTTTGTCACTACTCTATAAACACGACCGCTCTCATTGACTGTATGACAGAGAATCTATGAATATTGTCAATTTTCACTATATTTTTGCTTTTTAAGAAAATGATTTATTAGTACCATTTGGCTTTTATATGGAATACTATTATATTAGGACACGATAATACAACACATCATGTGGCGTGTCAATATTTTCAGTAAAAAACTAAGGTTTAAACTCATGGAATATGCTTGACATCAAATGGTAAGGCGAGGTTTGCAACACCAACCTTCGAATTATCATCGATATATTATCATCGATATTTTAAACTTATTTTACCAATTGTCAGTTTTCTCCATCTTCTGCATTTTCTTATAATAAAACATTTAACTCCTTTAAAGTGATTTTGATACTATGCAGGTGTTTCCATAAAAATATTTAGATAAACGCCACTTAATTAAAATTTTACACGATGTAAACACAAGCGCGTAAATAGAATAACGTACAATTTTGAAATTTCGTGTAATTTCATTATATTTAGACGCAGTAAAACAAATATTTAAAAATACCCAGCAGCGGATTATTTAATAAGGCTAATAAGAGCTTTAATGAGGAGAAGGTTTATTTTTACAGTTATTTTTATACAAAAAAGAATTTCAGAACGTGACTAAGAAACCAGAATTAATAGAGATCTACATTTAATTTGTTAAATTATACATTTTTTACATTTATACATTTTACAGAATTAAATCAATACTCACTTTAATTAAAATGTGGAAACAACTATAAAAGTTAACTAAACCAGTTCCCATATCGCTTGAAATGTATGTTAACTATTATTAGATATCTAGAAGTAGTAACTATAAAAATAATTTGTTGATTTAGAGTAAATCACAGTAGATGTACTACAGCTTTGCTGAAGGTTATTGACGACATTTTATTGCAGTGCGATAAAGATAACTCAACTATATTGGTCTTGCTTGATTACTCCAAGGCCTTCGATAGGATTAATCATGAAATTCTATTATCAGTCCTTCATTACTTGGGATTTGATGGAAGGGCAATTCTACTCATAAAAAAATATTTGTTAAATAGGAAACAGATGGTCAAATTTGGTAACAATATTTCAAATTCATTAAACAAGTTCTTTGGAGTTCCTCAGGGCTCCATATTAGGTCCTTTACTGTTTACTTTGTACATATCGACCTTTCAAGATAGCTTACGGTATTGTTCTAGTCACTCCTATGCAGATGATACCCAAATTCATTATTCGTTTGGAAAAATGACTGTCTTTAAGCATGTCTACGAGTAAACCAGGATTTACGGGCACTAGTATCTATGTTGGAAAAATATTTTCTGACTATTAATCCCACCAAATCCAAAGTAAGGCTATTTGGACACAGAGTATCATACTGTATACTGATAATATTCACATTAATATAAATAATCAGGACTTGCAACTTTGCAACATTTCTAAAAATCTTGGCCTCTTAATACACAAATTGTTAAAACTGCATTCAGTAAACTAAAATTAATATATAGCATTAGACACTTGTTGTCTATTAAAAACCGAATAATACTGAATGAGTCATTGGTTTTGTCACATATGAATTATGCAGATGTGATGTATGGGCCTCTTCTAAATCACTATGAGCATACACGTCTGCAGCGGATACAGAACACCTGTATGCAATTTATATGGCTTAAAAAAATATGACTTCTTGAATTAACGTGGTTAACAGTTAAACAAAGGAGAGATTTGCGTATTTGCTCCCTAATTTATAAAATTATTAAATATGGTGATCCATGGTATTTGCTAAGTAAAATCAGGTTTAGGGCAGATGCACATAATGTTAGTGTTAGACATAAACATATATTGACAATACCAACACATAAAACCTCACTCTTTCAGTTCTCCTTTTCCGACTATGTTGCAAATATTATGATAAAATTCCATCTGTTCTAAAAGACTTGTATTTAGTCAATTGTAAGAAAAAATTAAAACACTCGCTACTCGAAGGTCTAATAACTTTTTTGTAACTCTGCAATATCATGTACGGTTTGATTTATTATGATTTTAGATTCATAATCTCGTTTTCCTGTATATATGTGTTTTGTAAATATTAAATATAGTTATTTTTTGTGTACAAGTACAAGATGGTGAACCATTTGTGTTATGTGATACCTTACAATGTTATTATTATTATAGTTTTTATTCTTTGTTCGCTAATTTTATATCTTCAGGGTTGAGTGGAAGAATGGAACTTAGTTCCAAACTCTGCCTTTTGGCGCAGTAGTACTTGTAGTTTCTTTTATTTTTTGTATAGTACCTACTCTTTTGATGCCAATAAAAACCTATTATTATTATTATTATTATTATTATTGACCAAAAAATGTATCAAATACAATCCAGTTGATTATTGGTATGTCCAAACGAATCCCTGAATTTTTTTTTAAATAAAACTATAATATATAGATAAAAGACTAAAAAAATTTTCCACAGATCCCATCACTTGTGGATTATTTTTTTAATCGTAAGAATTATAAGATTTGCTGCAAGCATATTTCCCTAAATATAATTATCATCTTGCTGGTTGTACATTTATTACTTTTAAAATCTGTCTCGCATAAGACATATAAATGTACATTTTATTAATAATTTCCCGTATTTTATAATATCACTACAGATACAAAAATATTAATTCTCTACATAACAATAATAAAAAGGACACCGCTCATAAAATATATGATACACACTGTTTGTCCCCCATTACATTAAAAACAAGTAGATTTTAGTTGCTTTAAATTTCTATTATGTTATTTTATTATATAACGTGTTGCTTTTATCCAAATCGTAATCCAGCCGTTCTTAAACCTAATCAAATTTCGTAGTAAGAAACTCATTTACAGAAGTACCATTTAAAATGAGTAATTTCACATAAAGGCAACAAATGCCCTTAAAAGCGATAATCACCAATTGCAGAACGAAACGCAGATGCTACTAAATGTACTTTTGTTGCGTGACTTCTCCCTTAATTACCAAATTACAAGCCGAAGTAATCTGAGGGACATCTTGTAAAGCCCTTAAATGGGATTGGTGATCGATAACCAGCAGCATGATGTTTTTCTACTACATTTTCAGAGAGTTCTTTTTTAATGAGAGCTGACCCACTTTTCTAATTTGACTAGTAAATTAGTCACGAGGAAATATCGAATAATCTAGGTTGTTGAAATGTTACCAAAATGGCATCAATTTTACTGAATACATCCACTACTGCATAAATTTCGACTTGTACTTACGCCGGCCGTAGGTACAGAATTAATATCCCATAGTATAATATAACCTGAAAAATTATATGGACAATATAATTAATTTATTTAACGAGTATATAATTTTATTTTAACCTCTCCACAATAAAATTGTGAGAGGTTACTAAAATTGGTACAAAAACGAAAATTGAGATAACATCAAATCTTTACGTTTTGAGGTCCTAGGAACCCAAAAAAGTGATTTTTGAAAAATGTCCGTGTGTGTGTATGTGTGTTAGCACGATAGCGCCGAAACTACTGAACGGATTTGAATCATACTTTGCGTGTGCGTTTCTTTAGTGCCCCAGAAGATCTGAAAAGGTTTTGGTTGAGATCGGATTACGTTTAGTGCCATTTTGACGCAATAAGTTGTTTAATTTATAATTACTTTCAATTTGCAATGGAGCCATTGAAAAGCAGTTAAAATTCTGATTTCAACGATATATCACACTTCCACCCTTTCGATTTGGTTTCCGTGAAAAAAATTAAAAACAAAGCAAATATGGCATAGATCACATTTCGCATGATACTAGTAAAATTACTGAAATGCTAATGTTTCATTTAACAAAGACAGCCGCGAGCGATCGGATTGCAATGGGCAAATTTTGATGATTGTCATTGTCATCGTTTGTCATCCGATAACGTTGGTGTCATGTCATGTTAATAAAACTTCGGCATATTTGTAACTTTTAGTGGATTGTCACAAACTTTAAAGGTAGATATAACAATATCATATGCTTTCTGTACCTTCGTTGGTGAATTTATTATAGATTATCACTTTACCAATTTTCAAATTGTTGCTTTACAAATCTGTAGTATTTAGGATAACTAGACTTTCTTAGTCGTTCAAGTGATGTTAAAGTTGTTAATATCCTAATAGTATATTATTCAACGAGCGATAATATCGGTAATAACTCGCATAGATGATTGTAAATTCATTAAGTTGAGGGTTTTTTTAGTGCCCCAGAAGATCTGAAAAGGTTTTGGATGAGTTCGGATTACGTTTAGTGCCATTTTGTCACACAATTTAATGCTCTTTTCGGCTTCAAAGATCCACCGAGTGGGGAGGTTGCAGTCGCTTCCAGTAGCTGCCGATTTTTTGATAAACATGCTCCAATCGGGCATGTTGGAGTAACTAAGTTTAGGAGTAAGAACATTGTCCAGCCTCGCACCAAACACGCTACAAGTTTCGACAGAAACAGAAGTTTTACTCTACGAACAAACACGACGAATTTACTTAATATACGAAATTTTGTATCGAGTGTTTGGCTAAACGCCCTCAGTTCGTATGAACCATGGATAGATATAATTATGCCAGCGACATTTTCAGATCTACCGTGGCCTTACAATACTTCATCAGGCTTTGCCCTTTGTATCAGACTCCATACTTTTGATATGGGTCCATTTATATAGCCTTGCTCCCCAAGTAATTGAAACCACAGCCTCACAAAGCTTTCACAGTGGCAAGTATGAACCATATTGCAACAGGTAAATCTGAGGCTTGAGGAAGACTTTGTGCGAGACTCCACCATGTTCTTACCCTAAGGACCTTAAGGACCTTCAACTTACCCAATATTTAAAGTTAATTCGGGGGGGGGGGAAGGGGCGGGATAAAATGCCACAGCAGCATAAACGTACGCAATACCATCCTGTTAGGCTACATTATAAAAATTTACATAACTACACTTCATTTATGATTAAACGAGAAAAAGATATCTAGAACAACGTCTGAGCAATTCTAAAAAACTTGATCGGCTCTTAGCAGTTCTAATGCATGCTCTAACAAAGAGAACTTTTATTATCCAAAGACCTTGCAAAATCATAATGATACTAATAAATACTTTGCTTTATTTATGCAAAATGTGTCTAATATGTGTAAGGTTCTAATACATTTTTATAATAATCTGAAATAGTTACTTTTACACTCACTATTGCAGATGAAATTGAAAGTTTTAAATAATATAGTCTTGAGCGTATAGTACTAACAACATATCTACTGTGTTAAAATGCTCTATTTCGTTTATCGATTCTTTTATTACTCACATTAGTTGCAAAAATATTTTCTTCAAACGTGGAATTCCATTAGCTAAAAATAGCAATTCCATTTCGTTCCCTGATATTAAAATTATTAGTATCTTACCTGAAGCCTGAGCTTCATCTGAAACCTCTGAACACATTTTTTACGATCAAATCTATCACAATTTTGTTTCTAATAATTTATTTCCCGGTTTCCAACCACAATGATACATCAGGAGTAAAGTGCAGGGTCCTAATGGCCACCCGATGTTACTTCGGACTGGCGCCACAGCTTAGCTCATGAGACATCTCTCGAAGCACGCAGAGTAAACTTCATAAGACACTTTTGTGGATGAAAAAGAATAATTGTGGAGAAGATACAGCTATGAGCTGTATAGACTATGTAAGGATCCTGACGTTCTAAAGACAATAAAATTTCGTCGTCTGAGTGGGTCAAGTTATGAGAGGAGGGTGAACATTTATTTAACGTCAGCCTATTTCCGCTACTGAGCGGAAAGCTAGACACAAACGTATTTTCTTCAAACTTAAATGCAAATCTTGATGGACAGTGTCATCGGTAACCAATATATCAGGCAAAAACACCGATGAAATTTATTTTTTCCAAAATATTTCTGTTAGTCGCCAAATAACAGGAAAACCACATGAATCCATACCGTTTGATAGAACGAAAAGAGGCCTTTCTTTTGAAATAGAATAGTGGATAACCTGTAATATCACCTTTTATTTCGATTACCTACCCACGACGTCGGAACGTAGCAACATCTGTGCAAGGATATAACAAATCGTCGGTCTCCCAACGACCAATCTATTTAGTAAATCGAACCGTAACAAAACGCTGGTCTCTCGGCGATCCCAGGGCTGTCCATATCTAAGAGAATTTGAACCATAGATTCATGAATCTTCAAAGCTAGGCCCGGACAAAAGCAACTATGGACCACCACGGCGCGACGAGCCCAGGACAGCTCTCCCCAACCCAATTCGTCAGATGCCGACGCAGGCACAGTCATCATTCAGTCAATGGCCAGAGTAGCAAGAAGGCTTTCCGATGCAGCCAGGAATCTGATGCTCAGATTCGTTGTTAGGCCACACATTCCACAAAGAATGCCACAAGGCTTCTTGAATTTGAAAAGTCCGAAGTAAGGCTAATCACAGGCCTTCTAACTGGCCACTGCCCCTTGAGATATCATCTCAAGAATATGGGCAAGGCAGTAGACAACAAATGCAGATATTGCGATACTGCAATTGAAACTGCGGAACATATACTTTGTGAATGCAATGTGTTAGTCCGCACTAGCCTAAAATTCCTAGAACACGCGGAATTAACGCCTGAAGACATAGGGAAATTAGCTCCCAGGAAAATCACAAGCTTTGTAAAAATTCTTGGAATCCTGGACAACAACTAGATGTAGGGTAACTCACAAAAGATCTTTTAGGTCGAAATGAAGTAAGGCTGTTCGAAGCCAAACGACCCCATAAAACAATCTACAATCTACAATCTAGGTCACACACTACTCCCAGTAAAATGAGAGATCGATCTCGCCCCCAGCAACACCAATGACGCCGTTTGTCCAGCCAGTGTCTGCGACGTCATGATTAGCTCCAAACCAAAACGGAAACGGGCCTCTATGAAAAGCATCCACAATAAATCATACAAATGGATCCAAAAACCTATACACCGCCAGTCACGTATCAGCCGGCTCCGCTCGAAGTCGAAAGGGGCCCCATTCCCCCACCAACCGACGATTTTGAACACTAACTAACAATACAAATGACCCACATGAAAATTTTTTTTGGTTAATTAGAAATTAGACGCATACTACTGTTAACTCGAATAGTATAAACCATCGTAAAAGGTACGGAGATTTATTGGTTAGTTTTACTATGTTAAAAAGTCCAAAAGTTTTAATCAATAAAGTTCGTTGCGTTGATCGCCTTGTAGAAGATTTATTTCTTAAATGGAGGTAGGGCGTCGCCAGTCATGAATTAATTGTTGATGAAGTTTGAATCTTTATTCATTATCTCTCCAAATTAATTACAAAGTTTAGGCGAACGTCTATATCGCGCAGAAATAATCTTTGCACTAGTTGCATTTTGTACGGGTGTATGTAACTAAACTTCTGTCGGATATCTTAAAAGACTCGCTTCGATGTTTATTTGTTCCTTTGTGTACTTTACTGTCGAGCCCTTTCCAAATTAATGGACTTTTGTACCGTATTCTTTTAATCGTATAAATTCGAAGTTTGAATTTAAATTTCCAGCCGCATGCACGATGGCAAAGATTAGTTTTCATGAATTATTTACGAAAAGAGAACAAGATAAGAAAATGCACACCCAATTAAATTATTTGGTATTTTTTGGGTCAGTAACGGTGGAAGTGCTTCCTAAAATACTTAATAATATCTAAAAAACGTAACTTAAACTGAAGTATACAGTACTGAAAATACGCACAATTTGACACATGAGACCCAAGTCGTACTTTAAGGCTGACCTACTCGTTTCGCGAAAAAAAAAAATCGATTGAATTTCGTTTTTAATCAGGTACCCCACTGATTGCCATAGTTTCGACGAGCTCGAAATCTAAACTAAATCCAAACTAGTTAATGATCAATATAGTGGAAAACAACTCATCATTAGCGTATCACGCGAAAATTAAATCTCTCTAGCCAAACGTAAAATTTCTTTCAGAAAAATTAATAACAGTGATAATAAATTCTCTTAGACCACAAAAACAATTGATCTATTACAGAATGTAGAGGCGAAAACACACCAACTACTGGTGCAAAAATAGATGGTGTTGGAAATTGCCTATTCGGAGCATTAAGTCATTAGCCAGAGGGAGAAAATATGACAACACAGGTACACATTAATGCCACGAGAAACTTAAGAAAGCAAGTAACAAAGTATGCAACAAAGATTACTTCACGCCTTTCATTCTGGTATCCATCAATGAATTGGAACCCCGCCACAATCAACACATAGATGATATGAGAATAATATAATGAAACCACAATGCATAGGCGGAATCAAAAATGGAGGAATTACAAGATTCAAAAGAACAATTCTAGAAGTAAAAACAAAAAAGGACATAAACAATCCATATCCCGACGCAATAAGACAACTCATCTAACAACATCTACACTTCCCATCTTCTGCTTCTGTACCATGCTTCATGTGACTCTGGCTAATGGCAACAAGCAAGACCCAGCCGTTCCTTATAAAACCTGATTTAAAACAGTAATTCTTGCAGAAACACTATTTTCGATACAGGGAAGCCCTAATTATACTCTTGTGTAGGCATTAGAACTGAAAACACACAATGTAATGTACGCAACAAAACGCCTAACAGTCACAAGGTTATACTAATATAAATGAGGAAAAAATCGCCCAGTCGAGAGCTGTAAAAGCCAAAGGAAACAGAATATAATTTAAAGTTTACAATCTTCTTGTTTGCGGAAAACATTTTAATTCATCGGGTGCCTTTTATATGTGTTTACTATCAGAACGCTCGAGGATTGAATACGAAAACACATGATATTTTAAATTCGATTTCTGGTTGCAATTATGATATCATTATATTTACTGAAACATGGCTAGATAATCGAATAAATAACGCTGAAATGGTTTCTAAGAATTTTAATATCTTCAAACATGATAGGGATTTCGCTGGGGGTAATATTAATCGTAGCGGTGGTACGTTAGTAAGTATAAACAAAAAATATAATTTTGTTAAAATTAAGTTGGGCAACTTGCACAGCAATGTTTCGCTAATTGATGTAGTTGGTATTAAGATTCAAATAAGTCATAACATATTCTTCATTTTCGTTGTTTATATTCCTGACTCATTAAATGCAGCATATTACACTCGTTTTTTTAATGTTTTGTAGCACTCGATTATCTGAATGATAATACATTTTGTCTCATTGGCGACTTCAATATACCTGAATATAAAAATTCAATTGATATTAATAACTGTACTGCACGTAATTTGGCCCTTCAGGCATTCTTAAATTTTTTTGATTTAATTCAACATAATATCATCAATTGTAACAACAGATTTTTGGATCTTGTAATTAGCAATTATGAATGCTACGTTAATAAGTCGGAGGATATTTAATTAAAGGAGGACGCGCATCATCTTGCCCTGATGAGTATTAATTTTTCCATAGCAAACCATAGTCATAAGAACACCACAAATAAAGTAAAAGAAATATATAATTTTCGGATAGCCAATTTTTTTTCACTGTATGAAAATGTATTGAACTTTAATTGGTCCTTTTTAAATAATTTAGAAGATGTAAACGTTGGATGTGAAATGTTTTATGAAGCGCTAATAGGTATATTTGATAGTTGTATCCCTAAATATTTCCCATGTGTAACACATAAAAGATACTCTCCATGGTTTAATGGATTCATTATAAAAAACATAAAAACCAAATTCTCACTTTGGAAAAATACAAGAGTACTGACAGTTTAGAAACATACAATCAATTTAGAGACATCAGAACTACTACACCACACCAAACAACTTCATTCTAGATGTAAGCAATTCGAATAATATACAAGATATAGTCAATGGCTTTGCAAATTTTTTTAGTACCGCGTTTACAAATCCAAGTAACATTAAAAATAATAATTTAAATTCATCGACTCATAGTCAATATCTGCATCTTGCAAAACTTACTGAAGATGACGTTCTCAAAGCTTTGCTTAAACTAAAACCTAAATTTGTTAAAGGTTCTGATGATGTCCCTGCATTCATTATACGAGATTGTGCCTATGCTATCACAAAACCTCTGACCATCCTATTTAATTTATCGCTACGTACTTGTATAATCCCAGATGTATGGAAAAAATCGCGAATCTATCCTGTATTCTAAAAGGGTGATAAGATCAACACTGAAAATTATAGAGGTAGTGCCGTCATATGCGATTTTGCCAAAGTTTTTGAAATAGCCTAACATAATATAATTTATCCGTACATTCAAATGCAGATTACAACTCATCAACATGGGTTCATGAGGGGGAGATCCACTATTACTAACCTTTTTAGTATTACTCAATTCATTTCTCAGCATATGGACGCAAATAGCCAGGCAGAGGTAATTTATACTGATTTTTCAAAGGCTTTCGATAGGCTGAATCATAACATCATACGTTTAAGACTAGAATAAGCTGGATTGTCCTTCCAGATAGGAAGCAGTACGCTGAGTGTCGTGGGTTTGTCTCTAATGAAATTTCTGTGACTTCCGGAGTACCACAAGGGTATATTATTCGTAAATGATATTATCAATGACCTCGATGTATACTATTTATTATATGCAGATATAACAATTTTTTGTGTTATAAACAATATCCCAGATTGCTTAAATCTGCAGAGTAACTTGTTAAAAATCTTAAGTCTTACTTAAATAATAAAGGATCTGGGTGTCATATTCGATAGCAAATTTTCTTTTAATCGCTACATTAAAGAAACTGTAAAAATATCGTATATGAATTTAAGCTTCATAAGAAATACTAGGGATTTTACTGATATTAATAATTAATAATAATAATAATTAATAATTTTATTTATTCACAAATAAGTACACACAAAAATTACAGGTATGTACAATCAATAAGTTATCTTAACTAAAATTTCATTTTGAGTACAATGTGTTAACCATTTATGTTTATACAATGTATTACAATATTATACAATATAGAAATTATTTTTATACGCAATTTTGAGGTTTCATTTGCAAATAAATATGGAAGACCCATTTAGGCTTATTTAAGCCTGTCTATGGGTTACACCTTCTTAAGATGCAAAGAAAGAGAAAATAAACTGAAACATAGCTGAACAACAGTGAATGTAAAACAAGAGAGAGAACAGAAACTAAATTGTACATATAACTGTATTAATTGTTTAATAATTTGATTAGACACTATACAACTACTGCACTAAGAAAACAGAAAATATCGAAATTAATATTCACAAGGAGATGCACACAACGAAAGTATAGTTAATTTAGTAACTACATGGGATCAATAATATTATAGAGCATATTTCCATCATTTGAAGTCATCCACGCTAATACTTTTTTCTTGAAAATATATTTATTAGAGATATCGGCAAAATATTAAGCAATTTCGGATATACATCATGCTGCTGTTTAATGCACTAGTAAGTTAGAATATGCTGCTATAGTATGGCAATTTGGCTATAACATATATTGAGAGGTGCTTTTTAAAATTTTTATCATACAAGCTGGATGGCATATACATTGCAGTCGAAATACCTCATACGCAATTACTAGGGAGATTTTCTCTACTCACTTTGCTTGCTCGAAGAAAGGCACAGTCGTTGATTTTTCTTAGTAAGTAATTAATAACAAAATTAATTGTCCACAACTTCTGGAACAACTTACATTTGATATCCCAAGACCAGAGCAGATTTTCAAATACTTTTTATCTCACGATAGCTAGGACAAATATGTTAAAATTTTCACCTTTACATTTCATGTGTGAGAACTGCAACAACCTGCAAGACAGCATTGATATTTTTTATTGTAGTTATAATTTCATAAAAAATTACATATGACTAATTGAAAGGTTTCCTGTCTTTAATAGCTGTAATATTATCCAGTACATGTCTGTTTGTAGTTTTATCTATATTTTATTCTGATTTGTATATATGTGTGTATATATTTTTACCTGTATGTATGTTATGTATATGTGTATATCTGTATATAGGTATATATTTTGTCACGCATCGTATTTATTTTGCCGATTTTTGTATGTGCATGTATTATTATTTATTGCATTTGCCCATCCTATAATTGGTTTAAGTACTGTTGGATGGTGTACACTAAAATAAAATAAAACCACAAATTATTAATAATTAATGATGAAATAGCGTTATGAATCAATAGATGCATAGAGCGGGGAGAAACTGATTCCGTTGTTATTCTAAAATTAATTTTTACCAACTTATAAAAAAGTATCATAAATATTGCTAATTTGGGTTTTAACTTTTGTCTTTCTTTTTCTCTAATTAGAATTACAGAGATAAATATGGCAATAAAATACAAAAGTTGTTTATGAATGGATGCATTTTCGAGTGTAGTGCTCGGTTGATATTAAATAGTGCACAATTACTTGCTAAATGAAAAGGAAGGCCGTATTGTTATTTTCCTTTATAGGGAATGAGAAATACGTGCTGAAAAAGTACTTAATATTGATCTGAACTCGAGCTTTACGAGAACAATATGACTCATGAAATATAACGTCATTATGAACTAAAATATTCAGGGAAATTACTTGTTAGGGCGCCAGTGGAATTGTTATTAGGCTAGAGGATGTTTGTTTGATATGTCAGGGTCTGATTCAGCATCTGGGGTTTTTATTTACTCACAATGCTAAATACAATTTCAGTTTTATACACAATTAAACAAGTAATTATTTGTTTATTCCATTTTCGTTAATTTCATTTGTTTACGTTATCATGTATGGAAAAATATTAAAAGAAGGGGGCATCTAAATTAAGTCATTTATCCTGCACCCTATAATAATAAAATCAATAATAATAATAATAATAATAATGGTGCAGGTGATTAGTTGTATTACAGAAAGTAGCAGGCATTTATGAAAGAAATATTGAATAGCATGAAATGAGGCTAAAAATTGACCATTAGATTAGAACAGATTAGATTTCTATTAGTCACTACGAAAATAATACATGGATATGTACATGCGACCAAAGGTTTCTCCCATGGCTACGACAAGTTTAACTTCGTCCTGTTACTAATATTTAACCACCGTAATATATTTATTCTAGCAAAAATTCCTGAGTCATATTTACGGAGCCTATATATACAGGGTGTCTCACCGGGTACTGAATCGATCGATATAGAGAAAAGTACGCATCAGAAAATTTTGAAAATTTAGATAATTACTAATGTCGGTGTGGCCAATCCAACTAAAATAATTACAAGCAGCTGGCGCTTCCGCTTATACCGGAAGTCGATACCAACTTGCTTATTTCAAATGGAACATCCTATATATTGTAGGGTTTTCTAACAGAGCATAAAATTCTGAGTCGAGAATATGTAGCATATCTTACACCTAAACCTAGCTGTTTCAGAGATATTTGACATTTTATAGAAAATTTGACAAGTGGAACGGTTTGCAAGAACCGTTATAACTTTCTTCATATAAAAGATCCTCATTTGCTTCTTGTCACGTAAAAAGAACACAAGAAGAACTACGTTCTACAACTGAAATAAATTCAATAATATCATACTAAGTGTTCCGCTCTTCGCGTTACATTTTGTCAACTTCAAACCGCGAAAACTTATTTAGGTCAAATGGAACACCCTGTATTTTTTTACGTCAAGTTGTGTAAAATTGAATTCCCTTTTTTCTGATTAGCATTGTGGGGGTTAAAGTTACAATTTTTTGAAATATTTGCGATTTTATTAGAAATTCATGAATTGTTGTAATCATTTAATCAAAATAGCCATGATTAGGAACAATCAGTCATTATCTTATGTCAAAAAATGCCAGCACGTTTAAATTATACCAACGAAAACTTTTTAAATTTGTTTATTATTTACGGAGAATGTGATAAAGTAATATCAAGAACTTGCAGCACATTTGCTACTCGATATCCACAAAAACGCAAAATAACGCTCACACTGTAACATGCGTATTAATCGAATTGAAGATATGGCATGAACTAAAATAGCAGAGATAAGATCAATTTAAAATATGATTTCATTTTAATTTAATAATTGCTCAAAATTCCGCCCTCGAACCTCGACACATTTTTCGCACCTTCGGATTAGTTCCTCATGGGTAGCTCTTCTAATTGAATCCTGTGATATGTTTTGAAATGAACTTCTTACTCTTTGCATACAATCTTCAATGGTTGTTAATGGGCTCTCATAAACTTTATTTTTAATAGTTCCCCAAATGAAATAATCCAGAACTGATAAATCGGGCGAGCGAGGAGGCCATAAGAAAAGTCCATTATTGGCAATCCATTGATCATAAAAAGTTTCTTGTAAATAATTATTAATTAAATATGCGTTATGTGGGGGAGCACCGTCGTGCTGATAAAAAATGTTTCTATGTTCGGTGAGAGGTAAATTTTCTAAATAGTTGTTATTCAAATTTTGTGAGATATTCAGATATATTTCACCTAAAGAGAAACAAATATTTACCTATACATATTAGCAAAAGAGAAAATTTAATTTACCGTTTAAATTTTCCTGATAAAATTGTAATGCCACCACTCTATCGTTTCTTATGGCACAGTAAATATTGAACTGCCAACTTTCCTGAAAGTTTCGCTCTCTGAACATATGAGGGTTTGAGTCACTCTAATAATGCGAATTGTGTCTATTAAACAGTCCATTTTTAGTAAATTTTGCTTCATCTGTCCATATAATATTTCCCAAATAAGAATCGTGACCCTCAGACCTTATTAGAATAAACTAATAAAAATTCTATCTTCTTAGGAAATCTGTTTCTTTTAATCCTTGAACCATACGGAATGAAAACGGTGAAACTTATGTTTTAATAAGATTCTGTGAATTGAATCCTTGCATAGTCCCGATTCCAGAGCAGCTTGTCTTAATGACATCCTTGGAAATGCATGAAAATATCCCAGAATGACTGTTTCAATGTTTTCGTCATCAACAATAGGATTTCTTCTTTGCATTTTTGCCTTAACAGAGCCATAATTTTAAAAAATTTCCAGTATGCGTTTTACAGTGTTTGGTGACGGTTTCCGCTTTTCTGGATATCGAGTAGCAAATGTGCTGCAAGTTCTTGATCTTACTTTATCACATTCTCCATAAATAATAAATAAATTTAAAAAGTCGTCGTGGGTGTAATTTAAAGTTGCTGGCATTTTTGACATAAGATAATAACTGATTGTTTCTAATCATGGCTATTTTGATGATATGATTACAACAATTCATGAATTTCTAATAAAATCGCAAATATTTCAAAAAGTTGTAAGTTTAACCCCCACAATGCTAATATCAGAAAAAAGGGAATTCAATTTTACACAACTTGACGTAAAGAAATACAGGGTGTTCGATTTGGCCTAAACAAGTTTTCGCGGTTTGAAGTTGACAAAATGTAACGCGAAAAACGGAACACTTGGTATGATATTATTGAATTTATTTCAGTTGTAGAACGTAGTTCTCTGTCTTTATGTTCTTTTTATGTAGAAGCAAATTTTAGTTGGATTGGCCACACCGACATTAATAATTATCTAAATTTTCTGATGCGTACTTTTCTCTATATCGATCGATTCAGTTCCTGGTGAGCACCCTGTATAAGTGCACAGCATGAATTCTGTATTTTTTGCAATCTACCTTTGTCTATTGTGCCCAAACAGGGTTCATAGATGAGATTAAACTGCAATACTTAAATGTGATTGCACCAATGCTTCACAAAGGTTCCTACGCGCGCCAATATCCATTGGCTTGATGACGGTCTCGATAACTAGGGCCGAGTAGGACTACTACTCTTTGCTCCTAGATTATCTCTGTAGACCTGGACCGGCCTTCGTGATAGGTGGGCCCGCTTACTTCTACCAGACCCAGCCCGCAAATGCGAGATGTGTCGTGGTATTTTCTGCGGACCTCCCCTGGTCCTGGCTCTTCAACCTCGCTGGCAGAGGTCTCTTCTGGCGCTCTTCTTGTCTTGATATTTTCTTTCTTCGCCAGCTTGTCACCCCCGTGGGTAGTCATCGGTCTAGTTGGGTTTTAGGAAGTTTTGGCTGGGATTGACTGCCGGTACGTAGGACACAGTAAAGGTGTGTTCTACCCCGGATCATCGGAAAGGTAAGGATATGAGCTGTGTAGCACGGGAGTGTGGAGACCCTAAGTGCTTTTTTTTTAGCACTTTCGGACTCCACGGAGCAGGTAGGACAACGGGCGTTGGACGGTATGTTGTCCGACGCCCGCAAGGAGGTTGGGTTTGGGTAGAAAAACGTCATGTCTCTGGTAGTGGTGGTCTGTCCTGGGGTATCTGAAACAGATCGGTTAGCGGGAAATATAAGTTATACTCACCCGTTGTCCAGAAGCTGTACCCTCGGCCGTTTGTGCCTCGGGGCGTCGGCAGGGTCGTAATCAGTGGCCTGTCTGATTAGCGGGTTCCCGTGCTCCTCTGCTTGGGCGTACAGCTTCTTCGCTCGTTCCCGGATGACTTCAGTGACCGTGGTGTACTCCAGGTCTCTGACGATGTCTGCGTTTCTCACGAACCATGGTGCGTCGACCGCCGTCCTGAGGGCGATGTTTTCCACTGCCTGGATTTTCTTCATGTAGGACTTTGACTGGTAACCCCACGCTACCGAGGCGTACGTCAGCTGCGGCCTGATGAGGGTTTTGATAAGCGTGAGCTTATTCCTCAGGTTGAGACGGCTACCGTTTCCCATCATCGGGTAGATGAGGGCTCTTGTGCGCCGCGCCTTGGCTGTAATAGCGTCCGTGTTCTGTCTCCACGTTAGGCTTTTGTCCATGACCACACCAAGGTATTTGACGGTGTCGTGCCATTGGATGTCCTCGCCGTTCATGGAGACGTGTCCTGTGGGAATTTCTTTCCGCACTCGTCTGAAGAGTATGGCTTGGCTTTTGTCGGCGTTGACGGCGACTTTCCACTTCGTGCACCATTCTTCCAGGAGTGTGGCCATTTCCTGGAGTTTTCTGGTTGCGTCCCTGGCTTTCCAGGATCTGGCAATTATTGCTGTGTCGTCTGCATACAGGGCCAGGGCTGTGTGGTCGGTCCTGGGGAGGTCTGAGGTGTAGATAGCGAACAGGTGCGGTGACAGCACCGAACCTTGCGGGACTCCCGCCTCCACGGTCCTGTAAGTGGAGAGTTGGTCCGAGATTTTGACCCTTAGCTGTCTGCGGTGCAGGTAGGACCTCACTAGTTTGACGAGTTCGATGGGGTAACCCATACTCATCATTTTAGCTAGGAGGCCGTCGTGCCAGACCCTGTCGAACGCTTTGGCAACATCTAGGAACAGCGCCGCGGTGACTTGCCGCTGGTTGAACCCCTTAGTAATCTCCTCGGTGAGGCGAAGTACTTGGAGTTCGGTGGAATGTCCTGTTCGGTACGCGAACTGTTCATCCGGGATGATATTCAGCTCTTCTGTCTTTTCTCTGAGCCTCTTCAAGATGACCCGTTCTGCAACCTTGCTCATGGCTGGGAGGAGGCTGATGGGCCTGTAAGAACACGGGAAAATTAGTTCTTTCCCTGGTTTAGGGATCATAATGACGTCGGCCTTTTTCCACCTGGCTGGAAAATGCCGTAACCTTAACATCGCGTTTACGATGTTGACTAGCGCCGCTACTCCTTTCCTGGGTAGCTTTTTGAGAGCGATGTTTCCTATCTTGTCACATCCCGGAGCCTTTCTCGACTTTAGGCTCCTAAGGATTTCCTTGACTTCCTCGGGGGTAGTCGGGCGGATGTGGTCGTCATCAGGCAGGCGGTGGATCCTACGTACTCTGCGCTCGACATCGTCCACCCAGTCCTCGTCCTCGTCATCGAGCTCGTTCTCTCTACACTGCAGTTCTAAGCTGTCGGCAAACGCCTCGGCTTTTTCCTGGTTAGTGTAGACGATCCTCCCTCGCTCTCCGTGAATCGGGGGTATAGGTTTCCTCCGGTTTCGCAGGGCACGTTGGGTATTCCACATACTTCTGTCCTGTGGATCGAGTGACTCAAGGTGGCGTTGCCACCCCTCCTGACGGTGTTCTTGGAGGGCGGCTTTCACTCTTCGGCTGAGGACGTTATACTCCCTTCTGTCGGCGGGGAGTCTCGTCCTCTGAGCCCGTCTCTTGGCGCTTCTTCTATCCCTTATCAGCTGCCTGGTGACCTCTGGTAGGTTCGCCATCGGTGCTGGGTGTCTTCTTACTTCTGTTTCTGTCGTGCTGGCCCTTATTGCTCCCAGGATCTGCTCCTCTAGGGTAATGACGGCCCTCTCAACGTCCCCCACGGTATCTAGCCTGGGAATTTGTGCAATGTACTGCTGCAGGTGCAGCCGGTACGATTCCCAGTCCGTTCGTCGCTTCGTGAAGGTAGCGTTGTCGTCACCCGCCTGTCCTCCTAGAGTTAGGAAGATCGGGTTGTGCTCGGTAGATCCCTCCGTTCTGGTGGAGATCTCCGCTTCGAGGGTCATCTCCTTTAGGATGGCTATGTCCAGTACGTCTGGCCTGTTTCTACCGTTGTCAAAGGTGGGCTGGACTGGTCCTACCACCAGCAGTTCGCCGGCGTGCTGTCCCAGGAACCGCAGCAGTTCTCGTCCTCGAGTGTTGGTTACGCCGCTGTTCCATTGCTGGGATTTGGCGTTAAAATCGCCAATTGCGACGACCTGTGTCCTAGCGGGTAGAATTGCGTCCAGATCCCCCTCGGTTAGCGTGCTGTGGGGTGGCTGGTAACATGAAACCACTTGGACGTCGCCGTTTCGTGCTGTGGACACTACTACGGCGGTGGCATTCATATTTTCTAGCTCAGGTAGTACCGTCGGATGGTGGGCTATGGTCTTTTTAACGAGTAGAGCCACTCCTCTTGCGGGTCGCCGAGGTATGTTTACCCAGTCCATCCTGTACGTGTGGTATCCTGGGAAGTTGATCTCCTTGGCAGGGGTCATCTTGGTTTCCTGCAGTGCCATGACGTCTATATCGTACCTGGTCAGGAGCTCTTCGACTTCAAGTCTCCTTTGTTGCAGGCCGTTTACATTCCAGGCCGCCATCTGCAGGAATTCCGGTTTAATCTGTAAAGGCATTACGGATTAGTAAAGTTTGGCATTTGAGCAAAAAATGCACTCATCGCTGAGCACATTTGTTGCATCTGTGCTAGCACCGCTGTGAGGTTTTTGGCCTCTGGCGATGCTTGTTGTTTTGAGGCAGGGACAGTGTTCTGTCCTGCCTTGCTCTGGGCTACTTTTGCGTAGCTAGTGCCTGGCGCTACGCCGCCCTTCTTTGTTGAGGTCGTCGTCGGCCTCTGTACCGGCCTTTGAGTGGCGCTGGCTGATTGCTTGGGGTATTTTGGACACCCCTTGTAGCTGGCCGGGTGGGCCCCTTGGCAGTTCGCACACTTGGCCGGTTCGTCTGCCTTCTTCTTGCAGTCAGTCGTCCGGTGTGCCTCGCCGCACTTCACGCATTTCGGCTGCGCGGTACACCTGGATTGTCCGTGGCCGAAACGCTGGCAGCGGTGGCATTGGGATGCCGCTACCTTGGCTCTCTGTCTCTCTGTCCTTACGACTAGAGAGCAGCTCCTCGTGACTTGGAGTATCTTGTCCTGGTCCTGTGGGACTAGGACAAGTACGAGTGGCACCTCCTGTTTCGTCCGTCTGGACGTCATCCGTTGCACTGCGGTAGGTGCGAAACCCTGGTCTTGGAGGTCTTCTGCCACCTCTGTACAAGTAACGCCGCTCGGGATCCCCCTGATGACTACACGTAGCAGCCGTTCCTCTGGCAGGGTGTACGTGTGGTACTCCCTTTTCTCGTTTGCGAACATCCTAGTCATCTTGCGATAATCTTCGGATGTCGCGGGCTCGATGGAGATTCCCTCCGCGGTAACTTTAGCCTTGCTAAAGTTAATGCCGGTTTCGGTTAGACGACGGCTCACCGTTGTCCATGTCTCCTTGTTCCTCAGCACTACCGGCGGTATGCGCTGGCTTCTTGTTTTTGTTTGAGGGGCCTCAGTCTCCTCTGTCCTGGCGTTTTGTCTGGGGACGTTAGCCTCCTGCTGGGGAGCTCTAGATCCCGATCTGCTTCGTCTGGATGGCTCTGGGGGGCACTTGAGGGGCTCTTCAGCCACCTTCTTTGCCGCCTTAGGGGCCTCTTCGTCGGAGTCCGTATTAGTGGCGGGTGGGTTTTTCCGCTTCCGCGTTTGCGATTCTCCTCGAATCGCACGCAGAAGTTCTTCGTGCTGGGACTTTTGCTCCCTCTGCATTAGCTCCAACCTCTCGGTGAGCTCCTCTATTTTCTTTCTGAGGGTTTCGTTTTCCTCTGTGAGACGTTTTATCGTCTCTTTATCGTCCCTTCTGTCATCCCTTGGGGTTGGGGTATCCCCTCGGGAGCTACCGCACTGGGACGTTTCGTCTTCACTGTAATCCATGCTACCGTCCTCCACGGTAACGTCGCTGTGGGTGTCCTGCAAGGGAATACCTATAATATTATTGGGAAAAGTTATGGTTAGTAACAGTAAAAATGGTGTCTCCAAGTGAGGGAGACTTTATTTATGCCACTTCACTGTGCACTTTCTTGGCTCGGTACGTCTGCACTCGGTCACCTCTCGATGCACACTGTCACTGTCTGTGGGGCTTCCACTTCGCTGTGCTCTCTGATGGCTCGGCACACGTCCGCACGCTTTCACCTCTCGATGCACACTGGATTCCTACGCATACCAAAATTTAATATATGTCTGTTGGAACATAGAAGTTTTAAATTAATATAGGTTTTTTGTATTACTTTGCTTACATGCAAATTAAACTTCAATGAATCGTCAAATACTTCTCCCAAACTTTTTGCAGATTTAACAATGGATAGGTTATCTCCGTCTATTTTTATTTGTAAGTGGTTTATAGCATCTACATCATATCTGCCGCCGAACATTAAAACCACACATTTATTAGGATTAAGTGATGAATTATGCTTACAAGACACGTTATATACTGTTTCCAAATTGTTATTGATCACATTCTCTGTAAGAAGGAAATTATCTTTTTGAAAACTGTGATATAATTGAGTATCATCCGCATATGCATAATATGTGTATATGCTCAATTTTATTTAGAATTTCTGTCGTGTAGAGCACAAAAATAATGGTCCCAAAATTAAAGCCTGTGGGACACTAGTTAATACAAAAGCAGACGTTGAGCTTGACTCGCCTACACGCACTACCTGCCGCCTATTGTATATAACGTACTGAAGGGTAAAAAATATTTTTTTATGTACGACTGCAAGAAAAGCAAGGCGTGCGCACTTTGTATGATTGTAGGCATAATTGTGTGGAAGGGGAAATACAAAGTGCTCACGCCTTGCTTTTCTTGCAGTCGTACAGGAAAAATTATTTTTTACTTCTTAATACAGCTTTGTAAGAAAAGCAAGTTTTTAAAAGATTTTTTTTAAACATGCACACACTTCAAATCACGAATGTTGTGGTTCGCTGCACGTTTATTACAGATAAAATAAATTGGGGAGTGGTTAACATTTCGGTGGTCCATCCCAATACACTCACAAACTGTAAGAATCAATATGTTTAGCGTAACGTAAGAAAAAATAATTGTGTACCTAAGCTGACGGTAAATTTTATGGGTAAGTATTAAAATTATTATATGACATTAAAATATTTGAGTCGCATTATTTCCGAAAGCCTCCAATGCCAGAATTCGACTACGTTTATAGAAACCATAATACATACGACTATGAATTCAAAGCTCTGTAAATATTAAATAAAATGCTTTAGATATTGTATTCTGAAAGAATGCCGCAGTAAATTAGTAATTGTTAAAATGCCAAGCACAAGTATATCTGGAAGGTTTACTATTTACTATTTCTTATATTCCGTGCTGTAATCAAATTGTAGAAACCAATTCCAATATTGATTCCTGTTTTAGCAAACGAGGAGAGAAGCTTGAAAATTCCTGAATTGTGTGTAATTAATATTGAATGCCAAAGTGTGTCTAAGACAGAATGCTATTATTAGCAGTTACATCGAATATTTTATTATTTTGAAAGTGTTGTTTCAGTTCCTACATTAGTGACCACAATCATCTCATACTAACCTTTCAAAGTTTCAGAAATAATACTGTTTCCCAGCAATAGAAATTAAAAGCTGATGGGAAATTTATTAGCTTACTTCTCCCACTAAAATAACCTGTATCCATACAAAGACTTGCAATTTACTTATTAACTCCGCAGGGCGTTGACAATACAATATTGATGCATTTACTGACAGAAGACCCAATGTTAACATACCTGAAATATCTCAATCTAAAGAAGAATACACCTAATATAAAAAAATTTCAAACATACAACCTTCTACTAATGACTGCTACAGCCCTTATAATTTATGGTTTACCAAATAAAGAGGGTTTTCCCATGAGACCGGTAGTTTCTTATATTAATGCACCGGCTTATAGACTATGTAATAAACTCAGTTCGGCTTTACCAACTATTGATCAAGTTTCAATCTTCTTATAGCATAAAAAATTTGTGACCAAATTGGAAAACCTATTGGATAACCTTACCCGAAAATGCCAAATTAGTTTTCTTTGATGTTAATAGTTTATTTCCCTATATCCCTATATTCACGAACTTAAGGATATATTACATCTTATCTCGAATAGTGAATTAAATCAAAATGAACAAAAAGATTTACTAATATTAGTCAATACGTATATTAAACAAAATTATTTTAAATTCAATAATAAAATGTATACACAAGTAAATGGCTTACCTATGGGTAGTCCGTTAAGCCCATTATTATATTCATGGCAAATCTTGAATACAATCTTTTTACCACAAACAATAATTTCCTTAAATACATACATTTTTGGGAAAGGTATGTTGACGATGTGTTTTGTATATGGATTGGTACTGAGAGACAATTAATTGTCACATTTAATTCATTTTATTGATGCCCTAAACAATAAAATTAAGTTTACAGCTGAAATGGAAAAAAAAACAGTCATTAAACTTTTCAAACATTACGCTGACACGTAAAGAACATGGTCTAGAACTCCATATTTACAGAAAGCCAACTTTTAATGACACATGCCAATTGTAATCAATCTTGGAAGATGAAATGTCACCGTTTTATAACTATGTCCACAAACTATTGTCTCTGAACCTAAACAGGGTTAACTTCGAAAAAGAATTTAGAAATCTTAAAACAATGGCAAAAAACAATGGCTATGATGGTGAGTACTTATTGACAAATTAATAAAAAGTAAATAGAGGAATCATTACACAATCATTTTTATAACATACCAAATATAGAAAATAAAAAATGGCATAGTATAAATTATGTAAATAAGGTTAGCAACTCAGTACGTAATAGATTAAATAAATCAGGAATTAATACAATGTCATCGAATAGAAAAAATTTAGGTCGCTTGTTGGTAATAAAGTGTGGCGACTATAATACCATATATATAGGTCAGAGTGGCCTCAGTATAGATGTGAGATTAAGAGAGCATAGAAAGTCTATTTTAGACAATAAAAAATCAATTGGTTTCGCCGAACATTGCATTGAGCAAAATCACTTTTTTAAAAACCTTGTATATAACTTGCAATGTTTGTTCGTTAGTTAGTTTGTTTAGGTCAAATCTTGCAATCAAAATTTCGATTAGTTCTAATTATGCTAGAGCTTTGAAATTCTCCACATATGTATATGTCCGGTGACAATACACTTCAACATGTTCATATAAGAAAAAACAAGATGGCGGCTTCAACATGGCGGACGACTTTACCGTTTATGATCCGATTCGACTCAAAATCGATATCTGGGTGTTTTCGAGATCGTCAATTATGAATTATTGATCAAAATTTTGAAATTCAAAATGGCGGCGCCAATATGGCGGACGACTTTTGTCATTTGTGGACCAAATCGATCAAAATCGATATTTGGGGATTTTCGGATTCGCCGATTGCGAATTTCCAGTCAAAAATATAGTTCAGGATGGCGACTTCTAGATGGCGGACGACTTTACCGTTTAAGATCCGATCCAACTCAAAATCGATATCTGGGGGTTTTCTAGGTTCTAGAATTATGAATTTTTAGTCAAAATCCAGAAATTCAAAGTGGCGGAGCCAATATGGCTGATAACTCTTGTTATTTAGGTTCAAATTGATCAAAATCGATATCTGGTCGTTTTAGAGGTTGCGGATTACCAATTTCTAGTAAAAAATTTAGTTCAAGATGGCGGACGACTTTACCGTTTATGATCCAATTCGTCTCAAGATCAATATCTGGGGATTACAGTATATCAAAAGACTAAAAAGTAAAAAATAAAATTATATTAAAAAATATTTCTAAAACAAGCTTTTATTCAAATTTTCTAAAAAGTAGAAAATATACTAAGTAAATCAAACCCATCATTTTGTTACTTTATATAATTTTTCTTATGACATAAAAACTTGTGAGCATTCTCCTTTAGACAACAAAATCTCGCGACAAGATTTTATGTCATAAAAAAAAAGATATAATCTAACAAAATGATGGGTTGGACTTACATCAAAGTTTATTTTCTATTTTTTAGAGCATTTAAATAAAAGCTTTATTTAAACAATTTTTTTTATATAATTTTTTAACGGTAGTAATGTTAAACTTTTGCATAATGTAAACAAAGGAAAAATCCTAGACATGCTTGAAATTTTAGAAATTAAGAAGGTTCTAAGATACCATAAAATATTACAAATACACAAATAAAATTTGTGAATACCTCTATAATAGACACCGTAGTAAAATTAAAATGAATTTCCTGGTACCGGGTTGTATTGTTAAATTTAAAGAAATAGCAAGCAAATGAAGTTATGATTTCTTTCTAAGTAGGTAGAGTATTTGAAATATAATTTTATTGCAAACGGTTCACTTTTAGGTTAGTTTTTAAGACTCTTTGATAATGGTCGCAAGGGCGAAACATATCTCAGACAAAACTGAAGAAAACTCACGAAAGAGTAAACCAAGTGGGTATTGTTCACTATGACGTGTCTTATATTGATCGAGATTTTCAGGCAAATAATAAAGGAGCAGGTGTATAAATTTCATGGGCGTAAAAAATTGAAAGCTTGTACCTTCGGTTTTACATCTCACTGTATATATATATTATAGTTAATAACTTTACGTTAATACCGTTAGGTCTGTAAATATGCTACGTCTTCGTTATATATCTATCACATATTAATTTCCCACGTTTTTAGGAATCTTTATATGAGGAATATACGATTTCCTGGATGACGAATTTTATTCCCTCGTGCCTCGGTTCCCTATAATTGAAAGAGAATGCCGCTAAGATTTAAAGAAGGCTATTCTCGTATTTGTTTTGCAGAAAAATTGATGTATGCTCAGAACCTCATTTAATTTTAGATTAATTTTTTTTAATTCGATTCCATTAGACCTCCTAATTGAGTTTCTGAAAGTGTGGGAGGAACTAGCGACGTGTGAGGAGACACTTTCATTAATCACGGAAAGTACTTAATCAACCGAAAAATAGCCGTACGCAGTGTACAGTAAAAAATGAAGTGCACCATAACATTTACTTTGATAAATAATATCACGTGAGTACTTACATAGCCCGACATGCATATTATATTCTTAATTATATATGCTAATGAAGGGACAATTTTTAAGTGATTTAATTTTATTTGCTCTGTTGTAATACCATATGTTCCATGTCAGCCTAAACGTAGATAAATGTACATTTTTAAAATTTCACTCTCTCAGCTGACGACCAACCAGAAAAGAGATTTCTTATTATTCATAAAAGAAATTGCCAATATAGAAACGAATGTGTAAGCCCTGAAATAAAAAAACTAACAAAATAAAATAAATACCTCGGAGAAATGGTTGATCATCATCTCAGATGAAATGAACATATTGAATATATTACAAAAAAGATTAGAATACTTATAGATAAATTTTACTAATTAAAAGGCGTATTAAACAGAAAAAAAATTCTTTGTTTATGACTTTAGTTGCATCTATTATTAAGTATTTTATTGTAGCATATGGACGATTATTTAAGAGCTCCTTAAACAATTTACACAAAACACTTATGTTAACAACAATATTAAACAAAAGCAGATTACATAACACAATCCTGTTACACAATGAGGCAAAAGTTTATAACATAAAAAATGCTTAGAGGTATTATTCATTATTGTGGTATTATAAAGTGTAATGGGGTAATGAAGCGCAAGTTATAGCCTCTCCTACTCAATTATTAACCTCACCTTCGCGATGAGTTCAATTTGAACTTGGTGCACCCTGTTTTTACTAACGAGGCTCTAACGACCGAGTAAGGGCGGAATAACCCTTACTTTTTGCCGTGAGCACATCCACCTTCTCACGAAGAGTGCGGTAAAAATAACCCACCGCACACAAAGGTTGCTTTTGGAATCGTTTGGTTACCCCATCGTCGCAGTCTCCTTCTGTGCCATGGGACCACACCACTCGCCTTCCGCAACCGAGCTGGTCAGTTGCATACCTGCTCCAGCTAAAACTTCAAATGCAGCTTCGTTTTCAGTCGATTAAAGCTTAAATAAAAATGATGGAGCGTTCAAGTGGGACAAAATCATCCGGAAGTAAAATACCCTCCCGATCGGATCTCCGGGGGAGGGTGCCCACAGGGACACCTCATCGAATGTCGAAAAAACACCGACAAGTTAAATCCAAGAAAACTAATTCTTTCATCTACGACGCTCGGAATGTTCGTACTTTGAACGACAGCACTCGCACCGATCGGCCTGAAAGAAGAACTGCTCTAATAGATAGAGGACTTCACTGACTCAATGTTGACGTTGCAGCTCTCAGCGAAACTCGATTTTTGGAGGAAGGCTCTCTCACAGAAAAGTACTACACTTCTATTGGAAAGGTCTTCCCACCAATTCAAGAAGACAACATGGAGTAGAATTTGCCGTTCGGAATCAACTTGTATCCAACTTAACACAAGTACCACAAGGCCTATCCGAGCGTCTAATGCTGCTACGCTATAAGCTATCAGATGGCAACGCGGTAAATCTAATAAGCGCCTACGCTCCCACTCTGGATGCAAGTCACGAAACCAAGGAAAGCTTCTATCAACAGCTGGCAGAAACCCTCTGTAGAATACCTAAAACGGAACGACTCGTTATTCTTGGCGATTTTAACGCTAGAGTAGGGAGAGATGCAGACACCTGGCCAGGCATCATAGGCAAGAACGGTTTGGGAACGCTAACGGTCAACTACTCCTAACTAAATGCGCCGAACATGATCTAGTTATAACAAACACCGTGTGGAAAACATCGTGTGGGAAAGTGGTCAATCTCCGCAGGAGTTTCGTGATACACTTTTAATCAACCTCTTCAAAAACAAAGGGAGCGCTGCGGACTGTGGAAATTACAGGGGTATAGCTCTCCTGGCTGTTGGAGGGAAGATACTCACTAAAGCGATGGCAAATAGGCTAACACCTGTTATGGAAAAATTACTTCCTGAAACACAGAGTGGCTTTAGACCAAACCGAGGCACATCGGACCTAATCTTCACACTTAAGCAGCTTCAAGAAAAAGCACTCGAACATCAAGGAGAAATTCACATGGCCTTCATTGATTTAACCAAGGCGTTTGACTCGGTGGACAGGGAAGTGCTCTGGAAAATTATGCTCCGCTTAGGTATCCCTAGAAAATTTGTGGAAGTATGTCGCAGTCTACATACAAACAACAACGCCCAGGTTATGTATAATAATGAGGCAACCGAACCTTTCCAAACCCTCACTGGAGTTAGGCAGGGATGTGTCCTGGCACCCCTACTCTTTAATTTGTTTACCACTGCTCTAACAATTATTGTTGACAACAAACTGACAGTCAGAGGAATACGTCTCAGATACCGTTTTGATGGCGGTCTCTTTAACATAGGGCGCTTTAGAGCTTTCACGAAGACACGCACACGATTCATTTGTGATCTCCAGTATGCGGATGACTGTGCACTTTTAGCCTCTACGCCGGAAGAGCTTCAAGAACTTTTAGATGTGTACGCCCAGAGCTATGATTCCTTGGGACTTAAAATCAACATAGGAAAGACTAAGATTATGTCAACTCCTCATCAAGTGAACCAAATAGACATTACACTTAACGGAAATTCTCTTGAAGTGGTGGATCAGTTCAATTACTTAGGCAACGTTGTTAATGACAAAGCAAACATGGACAGCGAGATTCGCAATAGAATTAACGCTGCATCTAGAGCGCTCTGGGGACTTAGAGAGAGAGTATTTGACAACCACGACCTTGCTTTGTCAACGAAAATGGCTGTCTACAGAGCAGTTGTCATTCCAACACTGCTATATGGATGTGAAAGCTGGGTCACTTACCGTCGTCATGTGAAAGAATTAGACCGTTTTCAGCAAAGACACCTCAGAAGTATGATGAAAATCCGTTGGTTCCATCACATATCAAACGTGGAAGTACTCAGGAGAGCAAACAGCCTTCCAATTGAGGTGCTTATTTCAAGAGCACGCCTAAGATGGGCAGGTTACGTTCATCGTATGCATGATAACCGCCTTCCTAAATGTACACTTTATGGTGAATTGCTAAGCGGTAGAAGAAAGCGTGGCGGTCAACGAAAGAGGTTCAAAGACGCTCTCCATGAAAATCTAAAATCCTGCGGTATTGCAGACGAGCAATGGGAACAACTTGCAGCGGACAGAACCGAATGGCGGGGGGTTGTGGCCAGCTATCAAGGAAATGTTGCTGCAAGAAGGCCGAATCCAAGACCTAACCAGGTCTATGTTTGTCCTGACTGCGGTCGACATGTGCTCTCCCGAATTGGCCTCTATAGCCATAGTCGTGTGCACCGTAGATGAATGGGAATTACAACAGACTACACCTTTTACTTGTTTTTTATTGTACACAATTTATCGACTGTAACATTTTTATACTCGGACTCGAGTAACGGCTAATAATAATAATAACAAACACCATTTTCCGACAAAAGGATAAATTTAAAGGACTTGGCGTCACCCCAGATCAGGTCACTGGCATCTACTGGACTATGTTATCGTACGTAGGAAGCATCTCAAGGACGTCCAAATTACAAAGGCGCGCATTGATAGCGAATGTTGGACCGATCATCGTCCTGTTGAAAATGAAAATTGTTATGAGACCCAAACACCGAAGAACTCAAGTAAAACGTAGACACCGTCTCTGTATTAGTAAATTGCGTGACTAATAAACCGTCGAACAGCTAAAGCAAAAAGTTCAGGAGAATTTGAGTGCACTAGAAAAAACCAATTCTGTAGATGTCGCTGCTACCTGGACACAAACTAAAGACAGTTTAAAAAGTGCGAGTGAGGAAATTCTTGGCACTGCAGCAAGTAAAAAACAGAAGGACTGGTTCAATGATAATGAAGCTTTTATACAAGAACTTCTTGACCGCAAACATATTGCCTTCCAAAACGCTACCAACCACCCCAACGACTCATCAAAAGCAGAAGCTTTTACCCAATCTAAGTATTATAAAGTACAAAATTCTGTAGGTATATATTTCTAATCTCATGATTACCCAACAAAATCCGTAACAAATTAACACCTTATTATACCATTATACAAAAACGCATACACAACGATTTATTTTCCTATTATGGTACAAAATTACATAAATTGCACCCCTTAATATTAAAAATATACAAAAGTTAAGTAAAGATAAAATAGAAATAAAAAATATATATTTGAAAGCTAAGAAAAGATCGGTATTGTTTTGAATTAACAGTGTATACAGAACGCGGGGTATTGCCGTTGACATAAAAAGTGCTATTTTGCTGTCAGAAATGCTTAATAAAAAGTTAATCCTTGGACAGGCTTTCCCAAAATTTGTACGTAACTGCGTTTTAACGTTCAGAATCAAATGAAAAAAGATAGCATTATCGTCTGGTACTTCGTGTGTCTCTATTAACTGTAACTTTTTGCAATTAATCCTGTATTTATCCAATCCTCAAATGGATGTTGTTGTTGTTGTTAGATGGTTAAAAAAATATATGGAAGTTTGTTCCAGTTCGCACTTGTAGAATACTTAGTATGTTACCAATAATAAAATTAAACAAATAAAAGTCAACTATATCCCACAATATTTAGTAAATACGCTGCCCCTGTTATCCATAGAAACAGTAGCGTCGAATCATCTATCTTAATCAAAGAATTTAAACAAATAATTGCTTATTATGTTCATATTGGTAAGTTGATTAGTGTTCGTTGGAGCAGAATGTATAATTACTCTGACGGTTCAACAGATGACACCAAAACTAATTTTCTACCAACGTGGTTTTCACATTCATCTGGCAATATCGCGTAATTAAACGTTCATTATAATTCTCCAAACGAAATCGCTCTTGTCCTTAATATGCAATTTTCTGTCGTCGCTCGATGTTCGACATATATTTGAGAAACTAATTAAGCGTACATGAAATAGGCAGAAACTTAGGACTTTGACAGTTTAAGAGATGTTCCGGGGCGACTAATTTAATTTGGCTACCACGTAGTTAGTTCGAATTCCTCTGCTATAACAAAGTTCTGTTCACGAATTTAAATACATTTTGCAGTTCCGAGTTAAGTGTATTGATTTATTACTTTACTCATTTCAACAGTTTAAGGGAACTAATTTAAATGAAAAACAGGTTTGAGGTAATATAAACAAAACATATATCCAGATCTTGAGAAAAAAAAACTCTTTATGAAATTATTGATCAAGAATTTCTTAAACAGTCGATTGATTTGATGAGGTAATAAAGAATTTAAAAGTTTCTTAAAAAAGGTAGTATACAGGGTGGACCGTTAATAATAGGTCATAGTTCAGGGGTAGATTCTTTGGACCAAGATATGAGGATATAACTAAATGTGCTTTAGCAAAATATTGCTGTGGAAAAAGATACAGGGTGTCAAAGTTCAAATTATTTTTTAGTTTTTTTTAAATAACTCAACAGCCTCTTGACTGATCTGTCCAAATTTGCTAGAGGAACTTTTTTTATTCTAGGAAACAATAATTTATGTATTACATCCACCTTAGATCATAGAGTGCGCTGCAGGAACTCTAACTGATGATGAATTTTTTTAATTTTTTTTACGAAACGTTGTGGTACTTCTGACCATAAAATCTTATGGGGGCGTCATTTCCACGTATAAAAGGTACACTTGGTAGAACTTGGTAACCCCAACCGTTATCGAGGAAAGTGCCGTTAAACATTTCAATAATTTTTTGAAAGACAAATTCAAATTTAATGAAACAAAGTGTATTTATTGAAAAAAGTACAAAACGTAAGAGAAAACAAAATCCTAATAACAGCGTAAATTCTTTCTCATTTTCTTATGAACTAATGGATTATTTTCATGGTATTGAGATAAATACATAAATCAACAGATTGTCTAAAATAAGGATTTAATCTTATTAGAAGACCAAAAAATAACTTAAAAGTTGACTTAATAACATTATAAACTTCCCCCTATGCAAACAACCCCATTGCTGCAACTTAGAGTAAATATTCGATATGGACTCCGCCTACTTCTATTCATAAAAGATTTTCTTACATTGAAAAATACACTTTCCTGTCCTCTAATTTTGTATTTTGTCCCACAGTTCTTCTCTTGAGTTGGTAGTATTTGGATAGACTAAGGACTTCATATGTCCCCACGCATAATAATACAAAGGATTATAATCAGGACTCCTTGGTGGCCAAGTAAACTCACTTTTTCGACCGATCCATCTGCGTGGGAAAGTCCCATCAAGATAATTCCTGACTTCGATGGAGAAATGAGGAGGAGCTCAATCTTGCATGAACCACATTCTGATCCGTATGTCTAGCATGAAAACATGTAATATATCAGCAAGAGTATTTTGAAGAAAAAACAGATAAGACTGTCGATTTAAATGTGGAGGAAGGACAAATGGTCCCAATAATTGATCGCCGATGATACCACACCTAACGTTAATGTTAAATTCTTACTGAAAATGCCTTTTTTTAACGGCACGAGGATTTTCTACTTCCCAGTAATGGGTATTTCTCCAGTTAAAAAAGCCTCGGCGAGTAAAAGTTACTTCATTGGTAAATAAAATGTTCTTAACAAAATTTCGATCCCTGTTGTGTTTATTTAGAACAAATTGGCAAAATTGTAGCCTTTGTGAAAGATCCCTTCGAAGTAAGTTTTGTACAGGAGTGACATGATTTGGGTAGAAGCGTTTGTTACGTAAGACTCTTAGAACAGTTTGTTTACTTATCCCTGTTGCCGCTGCTAAACAACTTGAGCTGACTTGAGAATCTTCATTCACACGAACTAAAGTTTCTAGTTCTTGATCTAGAGTAATTCGTTTCGGTCGTCCTACATCGTTTTATGGCGAAATGAACCCGTTTCTCCTAAACAACTAAACAGATCTTTGAAAATCTTATGGTCTGGCTGTATTCTATTTGGATATTATGAGTATCTCCTCGCTGCAGCACATCCACTAAAATTATTTTGGGCGTAAACATATATGTATATCCCTCATTTCCCTATTTGGAAAATTATTATGATACATACTCTCTCCAAACTTCGTGTATGGCTTCATTGGACCTAGTCTGACAGCATTTTCCTCTATCATTTTTTTTTGTTTTTGGGGCGTTTCCCCGCTAGATTTTCCGAAACAGGTCACTTTGACGGCATATAAAAAATGTATAGATACTGTTATTTTTCCAAGTAGAATACTTAAAAATTTGAATTGAAACGTGAAAAAATAATTGCCTGACAATAAATGTGGGTCATTGGGCGTGTCCGCTATTTCGAACATGTCGGAAAAACGACTATAAGAAAATTTATTAATAACCAGCTGATTTTCGCTGTATTAATTTATTAAAACATACAAAAACACGTTTTCATATTGTCTGGCGAAAATTATTTTCCGATTTCCCAGTCTGACGCGTCAAAGTTGTCGGTTTCATCACAGCAAAAAATTTATTCATAACCTTCAGACATTGGAAAATTATATGCAGAAAATAGGTATTTAATTTGTGGTATAAGTGTCTGACAAATACAGTGGAGCATAACGAGAGTCTGACGAAAAAACATAATTTTCCAATAGCGGCCGTCGAAGTTAGGGCGATAAAAAAATGAAATTTCGTTTAGTCGAGAAGACGGTTAAAAAAGATACGGTAATTTCAACTTACTTATTTTATAATCTTTATTTTGAATTTTTTGAACTCTTTTAGACTATCTGAATTCGACTTACCCAAGTTTTAAGTTCGATAATATTGAAAAATACGTAAAACTTTTTGTAGAAAAAACTAGCGAAAAATTGTGTTTTAGTACTAGTCCGAAAATTTTCATCCAGAGCCCAAATTAAAGGTCTTGAAACAAGTTATAAGATAACACTTTACAATATTAGTTATAACAAAGTACCTTTTATAAATGAAAAAACGATTAATCCATTTTCGGTAAATATATGAATTCAATCTAAGTGTGCAATTTTGCATACAAAATATATGAAGTATGCAGGGAATAAAAAAAAAATAAACATTATGCACCAAAAAAATTTTTAGGGCGATGCTAAAAATTATCCTATTACATGAAAAACGAATTATTTCTGCAGCAGAAAAATGACATATTTCCAAAATAAAATTGAAAAACTAATTTTCCTGGCATGGCCCTAAAAATTTTGTTCAGTCAGCACTTTATTAAATTATACGATTTATTTTATTGTAAAATTTTTTTAAAAAAGGTATAAAATAAAATAATTTCAAGTACTATAAAACAACTATTATAAAATAATTATTATAAAAAATTATTTTCTTATTCTTCTTCGCTTTCCTCATCATCATCATCATCATCAGTTGATAAATCATCATTGTCAGTTTCATAGTCAGTTTCAATATCACTTTGATGCCTATCTAAAATGTGAGGTGTAAATTTTAATACCTCACTATTTTTTGATTTGCACAAAAAACACTCCATTTTTCAAAGTTACTTTATATACCACGTGCATCAGATAAACCGTTACAATTCTCTACTACTACACGTGTACTATACTACTACTATAGAATACAATACGGAGTGTAGAAAGACGTTCCACACTCCTATGTTCTGTTATAGAGCCTGCATACTAAACAGATGTACACAGGTGAACTTGTATAAAACGATATATGTTCAAGCGCGAAGTTCAAGCAATTTATTTATGATTTTTGACACTGTAAAAATGATTTTTCATTAGTATGAGATAATCATGACAATTTGAAGGAAATTACAACATTAAAAAATTGTATTTTCCAGGCGTCAGACTGAAAAACTGGAAAACACCTTTTGTCAGACAGTTAAAAAATTGGATTTGATTTATTTTTATTAAGCTATATTGAAAAAATCAGCTTGTTATTTATAAATATTGCCTCAATATATACATATGAATGTAACATCCAAGCGTAGCTTGACAACCACATAGAAAAACCTTTTATTTAACATTTCCAGCTAAAAGGCTTTATTTCACCGCCGGACAATTTTTTAATCGTATTATAAATTTTATTTAAAAATCAAAAAACTTTGTAAAAAAATGTAATGAATAAATTTTTTGCTGTCATGAAACCGACAACTTTGACGCGTCAGACTGGGAAATCGGAAAATAACTTTCGTCAGACAATACGAAAACTTGTTTTTGTACGTTTTAATAAATTAATACAGCGAATATCAGCTGGTTATTAATAAATTTTCTTATAGTCGTTTTTCCGACATGTTCGAGATAGCGGACACGCCCAATGACCCACATTTATTGTCAGACAATTATTTTTTCACGTTTCAATTCACGTTTTTAAGCAATTCTACTTGGAAAAATAACAGTATCTATACATTTTTTATATGCCGTCAAAATGACATGTTTCGTAAAATCTAGCGGGAAAACGCCCCAAAAACAAAAAAAATGATAGAGGAAAATGCTGTCAGACTAGGTCCAATGAAGACATACACGAAGTTTGGAGAGAGTATGTATCAGCAAAATTTTTCCCGACGGGCACCTTAACCATATAGAGTTATTGCAAAAAAACTAAAAAATAATTTGAACTTTGATATCCTGTATCTTTTTCCATAGCAACATTTTACTAAAGCATATTTGGTTATATCCTCATATTTTGGCCCATAGGATCTACCCCCGCGAACTATGGCCTATTATTAATGGATGGTCCACCCTGCATATGCATTAACATTATGCATTTAAAATTACGCTTCTAAATAAAAAGTGTGATGCCCTTACTCTTACTGTCTGTCATCATTGGATGTAAGTAATATAGATATTAACATTTTTATTGTCAACCAATATTAAAGAAAAGATCCTATAATAAAAGAAAATAAGATATGGGTTCAGCTGAAATTGAAACACCTATAAGTTATTTGTTCATTGTTATAGTTAAAAAAGAAAAAGCAAAATGCTTAGTATAAACCATCTACAAGCTCTATTTCATAAGGTAAATCCATTTTAAAGCAGCACAAAAAAATTAATTGACATTGGGACAAGGTTAAAACTATGACCAATGAATATGTGGTGTACCGACAATTTATTGTATATACGCTTGATTCTCACGTGTGCCTAACTTGTACTGCGTGTTTCCTTTTTAGTGCTTTTCCTGGTCAAGTGCACCCTCCAGAAAGCAATTAACATGCTATTCTTCCCTTCCCAGTCCCCAGTGGTTACGCCATGCATTTTCATTATTCGCAGTTTATAAAATTAAGAATTGCTTTCATCGTACAATATGTTTTACTGAGAACATTTTGTCAGTTAATCAGTATGTAAAGTAAAAAAATAAATGTTCACCATAAATATATTTTTTGGAACGGGACACTATTTAATTCCCATACTACGGACCTCAAGCTCTTTATGATCGTTATGTTAAAAAAGTAACATTCGCAAAATGAGATCCTGGCACACGGTTAACTGCGTGCTGCCGTTTGTTAATATACAAAATATTCCACCTGAGTTCTCCCACTTGTCTAATAATTTTTAGGACCCCAGAGGTAGTCGTTCAGTTTTCATCTTTTTACAACCGCAATACGTGACATTTATATCTGTTTGGGCTAATATTAATTTTATCCATATTGATATAGTGTCGGTGTAACGTGCTTCATTCGAATTTTCATGATTTAATGTACTAAATATATAGGGCGACTTGCAATAGTTAACTGTTTTAAAGAGAAAATAAGTCAAAGCCCTTAAAATAAAAAATCTTATTTCATTAGGTTTAAACAAAGAAAATGAGGATATAATTTAGTCAGCCGTTATTCGAATTTTGCCATGTGGTTCGAAACACTTTCCTATTTGTCTGACACCAGAAATAGGCAAATACAAATACGTGAGCGGCGCCTTCAATTGCTGCAGGTTCAAACTGAAATTTACCTACTTTTATATGTGTTCTGGTTTACATTATGTTTTTTTATTAAAAGTGAATATGTTTTAATAACAATAACCAACGAAAGAATTTCCAAAGCTCAATCGGATAAGCTGGCGGTGGTTATATGTTTATTTCCCTTTTTGTCAGAATGACAAATAAGCGAAGCAGCAAATGCCAACGACTAGCTGGTTTAAGTCGGAGCAAAGAGTCGTGGGTTCAGAGGACTTTCAAGAGAGGTGAAACTTCTGCATGTATGATATATAACACAAATATTGTTTTGTTTGGGCAAAACAGACAATGAAGTATTGATGTAAAGTGGACACCGTCTATAGTGAAAAATGAGTAGATTTGGCTCTTTTCCCTTAAAACCAATCTTCTATAGATGAGACTGAAATTTGTTGGCAAGGAAAAGAAATAATTGCTAAAATGAATGATGCAGCAGTCCAGATTCCTATTGTCTCGGCAGCAAATCTAAATGTTTTTGGCAATTTATTCTATCACTACACAGCATCTGATTAATTAGAATTAAAAGATTGTAGAATAACTTCTAGTATATTATTGTTGATTCTTGGTTATTTCAATAACCATCAAGTATTAATTAATAATGATTAATAAAGTAAGTAAGTAAGAAAGTAAGTAAGTAAGTAAATAAACATTTACTTCCCACCAGTATTACAATATGTACAATCAATTATGGAATAAACTTAATTTATAATGTAATAATAAATAAACCTACCTAAAGGTGTAGGGAAACACATAGTTTTGGTAACAGTCAATAATTACATATATTTAATACGCTAATGAGAATGTTCCTTAATAATATTTTATTATAGCTATATAATATGTTTAGACATGCACATTGTACATACATATATTGATATATACACATGTATACACATACACACATTCATATACACACACATACTACATAATATTGAATATTTCACTTCTGGGAAATTTGCTACTATGTCATTGATGTATATCAAGAATAATGTTGAGCCGAGAATAGATCCTTGTGGAACTCCACTCTGAACTGCAGCAAAATCAGAATGATTTGTTTTCGTTACGTTATTATTTGTCTTGGTTATTGCAACGCACATCTGTCGTTCGTCTAAATATGATTTGAACCAGTTGTTTTCGATATCTTGTATGCCATAATATTCCGTTTCCTTAAGCAAGATTTGATGATCAACAAAATCAAATGCCTTGGACAAGTCACAGAAAATACCTAGCGGTGTTTCTTTATTCTTCAAGCACCCGTTAATATTTTCTAATAGGTTAAAAGCTGCATGTTATAATTTTCTCGAAAGCCAAACTGAAAATTGCTTAAAATCTGATTACTATTCAAATATAATGTTAGTTGATTTTTTACTATATATTCTAGAATTTTAGAAAATGATGGTAATAAAGATGTTCAGAATGAAATTGGTTTGCGTTGTTAATTGCCATGTTACAAATATAATTTTCGCTTGATTTTTTGAATTAGTGTTAGGTAATGCCGATTTTGCAGCGTTAATAAAATGTGTTTTAAATTCGTTTACCATTTCAGAATCGTCTATAATGATGTTGTTATTTATTTTAATAGCTCTAATCTCGTTTTTTCCATTGTCGTCATGCGTACTATTAAAGTGTTTAACCACTTTCCAAGTTGATTTAATTTTGTTGTCTGAATTTACTAGCTTGCTTTTAAAATAATTTTGTTTTGCACGGTAAGATCAATCCTAGTGGTTTGATTGAGATGTATTTAATATTATTGTAAAAGTAAATAGCTGGAACCCTAGACAATTATGTAATTGCTGATTAATTATCAAAAGTCGCTGATAATTGCTATAATGCTTGTAAAATACTAATGCTTGAAATATGCTTACTATAAACTCGCTAAATGCAAATGCTTGATAAATTCAAATGCTTGAAAAATTCTGATTTGGATCTAAATTGCCAACAGAGAATAGAAAAAAATATTTTATTACCATGTGGTCACATGTAGAATGTTAGTTATATAAAATTAAAGAAATTGAACTTAGTTTATTTAAAAAATGAAAGAACATTAATAAAACAACTGAAAATAATCGAAATAATTAAAAAATAAAATTTACATATACTCCTCATACACAAAGAAATGTGGACTATGAATGCAATAGTAATTACTTGAGGATTTCACAATGGAAAAGTTCGTAGAGGTGTCAGTCAGTTCAGATTTGGAAGGCAAATGGCCATTTCGGATAACTAATTAATAAGGCCAACTTTTTTATATCACTACTTTAACTAGTACAAATGTACAAATTTTAAAAATATATTTTTACTAAACAAAATGAAAACTGCTAAATTTTACGAGCGTCGCCATCTATCGATGAGAGACTTAATTAATTAATATAGGAGTGTACCATAATCGGATTTCATTTCTAGTTAGGTTCCTTTCTCAACTAAATTACAGAACCGGTATAGAATCGATAAAGGAAATCTATAATACTCAACATAAAAGTTTGGTAGTAAATAAATTGCAGTCATAACCTAATAAGCATGAACTGTTCAAATAAAGCAAATTGTTTTCAAACTGTCTTGTGATGATCCAGTAAATACATTACATTAAAATAACACACTATATAACAGTTATGCCTATAATAAGTTTTATAGGTAAGAAAAATAACTATGAGTAAATAAGTGAAAATTTAAATGAATGTAATTGTTTTGCAGTTATGGTAGAGATAATTGATCGTGCTAAATATAAAAAAATATCAGTTATTTTTATAAAATTGTTAAATGGACATAGGTTATGTAACACGGCAATGAATTCGGCAACGATTTCGAATTTTTTTTTTTATTGGAAACTGTAATTTCGAATAGCCGATGACAGATATGAAGTTTAAGTTATTTTTTAAATTTTGGTTCTTATCCATACCTGAATTGTCGGTATGCTTCTATTTAGGTAGTAGAAAAGTCACTCGTTAATGTTGTTCGGATGTAGTGAATACTAAAACAGTTGTCTTTGCTTACATTTTAAATTATTTAGTTGACATTATAAGAGAAGAAATTTACTGTTCTCTTTTCTGAATATTAACTATTGGCACACTATAATTCCGTAGTATTTGATAAGAAATTGTTAGGATGTTTATAATTTGAACGTGCAGTTAACTTAATGGATGTAATGGATATAAAGTGTTAGATTACTGCTTTATTGAATAATCATCACTTCCACAGCACTTCCCAATGAAATAATCAATATTGATTTTACACTTTTTTGTTTTAAATATAACTTGAATCTACAAAGGACACTTATTCACTTTTTGTACCGTTGACAAGAAGCCAATCACCTTGAGTATTTTTTTCAAATTTCCAGTTTGGTTAGAACCACAAGTTATACATTTCTCACCTCATTCTTAAATACTGGCAGCTTGTGCTTCTTAAATTGTTGTATAAACGTTTTTTCTGGGTCTTTTTATATTGGTACCTACTTTCACTTTTTATCAAAAAATGTGACAAATGAAAGTTGTTCAGAATTTACCGAAAGCATAAATCTAAACTTCCATTAAAATTAAAAAATACTGTTTTTCTTCAATAAATGTCCAAAAATATTTTAATGGGCTTTTGTGTTTAGAAAAGTGTATTGCGGCAGTTTTGTTTGAACTAAAACGCAAGCTGTCAGATATCAAATCATCCATTACCAACGGTAGCCCAGTGGTTAGTGCGTCTAGCTTTTTCTATTTTAATTGGTAATTGGTCTAGCTTTCTCTCTGAGCATACCAAACGAAGTGGGTTCGAGCCCCACCTACTGCAAAGTAATTTTCAATTATAAATTACCCCCAAGAAGTGGTTCGGATGCCACTATCAACTGTAAGGCCTCGTCTCTTTTACTCACACAAGTCTAGACTTAAGAGGGTCATTCAAGTGATCTGGGAAGTGGTTAAAAATAAAACATTAAAATGATATTTTCGGACTTAACACATTTATTGAAAAAAAGTCAATATTTTTAAATTGTAATGGAACTTTGGATTTAATTTTTGGATACATAGACTCACGGCTACTAGGTTAACAAACAAAGGATGCAGAAACAAATGCATATTAGGAGTAATAACACGAATCAATAACTCGAATACAAACAACAGTTAAATAACTATGCCACGTTGAACTAAAAAACTATAAATTAATCTGTATGCTTCTATCTTTTTACTCTGAATGATAGCTAAAAGCCCATATTTTTCAATTCACTTACTAAGATCCTTGATTGAGCTGTGTGTAAAGTACAGACTAAAAAATATGGGTTTTCAGGTACCACTGAGTCTTAATTATGTCCTTGAGAGTAACCGATTAATTTATAGTTTTCTAGTTCAATGTGGGATAGTTATTTACCTGTTTTTGTATTCGAGTTATTGATTTTTGTTATCACTCCTAGTAGCCGTGGTCTAGTCTATGTGTTACTTTAAGTCGTCCTGATGGACCCTTGGGCGCGAAATGCGTGCATCCTTATATTATGTTCTGTTCATTTTCTTATGTGTATTGCTGGCTGATGGTTTCCAAACAACGCCAACAAATTGGAGATTGAAAAAACTTCAAGCACTAGTGCTTTACGCAGTACAATTTGTTAGAAAATACGAAACTGAGCTCTTCTCTTTATTCTAAACAACTTTCTCTAATGACATTTTTATATAATTTTCAAAAGGGCCATGTGTTGTCATCCTAAATACCCCCGATTTGGTTCATTTTACCCCCACATTATGCTTTGAGGTTAGTTTCACAATTTTTCTAACTCTCTAATCACAGATTTTTGGTATGAAAAGATTATTTCGTTCCATAGTGTGGCGGTGCCCATCATGATTGTCTGACTGGCTCTGAACTCTGTTACAAACTGAAATATCGGAATCGAACATATTTTAGTATTCCTAAGGAAAAACGTGAAGTGGTTAAAATCTAAAGGAATTTTTCTAATTAATTTATTCACTTCTTGTTGAAGTGGTCTGTTCGTGAGGTACTTACCTATTTGCTTTGGGATAATACTCAAAATGGCGAATCTCTTGCGAAACTATCAAATTAATTTATATTTAACAAATTATAAACCCAACGCAAAGTGAATTAATTTTTATGAAAATAAAAATGTAGTAAATTAAATACTACGATAGACTAAAAATACCACTAGTTCCTACAAAATTAACTTCATTAGTTGCCACCCATCAAGGTGCACTAATCATCAAGTTAATATTTCACGTTATTGATTATACATCAACACGATGCAAGACAACAAAAATGAAAGTCAGACAATACCATAGATTGCATAAATGTCACATATCCTTATATGGTTAAGATAATTACTGGCGGTATTCCTACAATATTACACAAACTTTGCGAATGATAATAGCATATAATAGTGTTTACATCTTCTCTTTGCCGAGTTTGCCAGAGGAATTAAAATCGAATAAGAACATTGGACACAACTTTATTACAAGTGGGGGAAACATTAAACGAACTATTCCAGGATATATCTTTTCGTTTCTAATTCTATATTTAATTCAATTCTTAGTAAAATTGAGAATGTTTTTGTGTACTTAATAAATACATAATCTAATGCGCAATGCTAAGTTTTAATAAGACTTCTGATGTTTATTTAGTTACTACTTTATCTTAATTTTAAAAATTCTTCTGTATAATGTATTCTATGTAAAAAAATAAACATTATTATTATTGTATATGATTTGGGCTTTCTAATAAAATGTAAACAGATGAAACGAAGCGATATATAGAAATAATTATGGCTAACAGTGAGTAAATGTAGACGAATATTTTTTAGTTATTCTTGTTAATATTATCAAATATTATACAGGGTGTGGCAATACTGCGTCGGACCTCGATATCTCGAGTTTACGATAGCTAGAAATTTTTTAGGAAATTGCAAGTAAACTAGATAGTCTATAACTGGAAATTATTTTCCAACATACAGGGCGAACAAAAACGAAATTACAGGACCAAGTTCCTTTTTTTTAAATGGAATGCTATGTACATCAGTACATTTTTTGAAGCCTCTTTCCAGGCTATATTTATTCCTATATTAGCATTGAATATCTCCCAACCACTTGGATGTAATGAATTTTTTTGTTGAAATAATGCAATCTGCAGATGGATATTAAAAAAATTACCAGTCACATTTATGGGTTTTAAGAAAAACTTATGTCAATACCAGTTACGAAACATCTAATTAATGTTTTTGAATCATTTTCATTTCCTAAAAATGTACAGGGTGGACAAAAATTATTCTTCAATTAAGAACATTTTAAGTTTAATTTTCTCAATTTTTTCAAATGGAACATCTTGTATATTTTCCGACGATGTGATGTGGAAATGAAAAACGAACATTTTTTGTAAATACTTCCCAATGGCTAATTGCAACCATTTTCGTTTTATAAATAAATGTTTATTTTTCAATTAAGAACTTTTTAAATTGAATTATCTCAATTTTTTCAAATGGAACACCCTGTATATTTTTCATCGATGTGATGTTGAAATGAAAAACGAACATTTTTTGTAAGTACCTACTTCCCTATGGCTAATTGCAACCATATTCGTTTGATAAATAAATGTCAAATTCAAAAATAAACTTAAAAAAATTAATTAGAAAAATTTATAATGGGTGTTCGTCGTGTTGCCCATTTTGATTGACCATGTCTTTATGCAATTTTGAAATGAGACCGCTACATTTTTGATTTATAATAAATTTAAAAATTAAATTAGTGCATAGTAAGTTAGGTCACCCAGTACGTGGATAAATGTATTACTGGCTGCCGTGAAAAATCTCATGAAAAGGAATTTATTAGACAAACATAAATATTTTTTTATTCTTTCTTTCCTGCAAAAACATGATTCACATGCAGTAAATATCTAAATAAATAATAATGAAAATAACGTGGCACCGTAACACTGCACATAACTTGTTCAGGTTGAAAAGCACTTGACACCTTATTTTGGTTTAACACCGAAATATGGTAAATACACGACGCCTTCTCTTCCTGGCTGGTTTAACAGCATGTTTTTAATGTAGTTGTTTTATTTATTCCTTCAGAAACACATAGTAGCACACTCTCTATTTTAAGGTTATATTGTTGTTATAAATTTCAATTTATTGTCTCCTCTTCTTCTTCTTATCTTTCGATTTTGCCAAGTGCACAAGTTTGTGACTTGGGTTTGTAATTAAGACCTGCGTGTCGGATCGTTTAGTTTTTTTTAAATTCAGGAGACCGCGTTAGAAAGCCTAGCATCTTGGCGTCCCTTTCAGGCGTGATCCATTGAAGGAGCAGGTTGTGCTTAGGCTTGGGGCTGTAGCCTATTTATTAAATTTTCTTAAGCCGTAATTTTTCGATTCACGCCATAAGCTTAGTCTTATTGTCGAAACTGAGCCCCCACAGGTCACTTTGAGGTAAGTCTTGCGAATTGATGTTTTAAATTCATTTTTGTAAGGTGTATTTTTTTATATCTTAGGGTTGCCAGTATCCCTCATATGAGGCAATTTTTTTGGTGTGAGATAATTGGTATATCATCTTTCTGATGTAACGGCCACATATGCATGGTCATGTTTTAAGAAGAAAGGTCAATAATTGAAGGGATCTGAGTCGAGTCGATTTTTTTACCACGTAGACAGTGGAGACGAATTTGAGAGTGGAGGCAGCGTGCTGTAGAGGGGTCCTTGCAGTAATACCTGATTTTGAAACGAAGCTACACCAGGGCCTTCTGTTTGGTGGTATGGTTTATAAAATTTCTTTTTTTATTTAAAATTTCACTTTTCAGATGTTTTTTTAGTCTTGTAAGAAATGGTACCATTTTAATGAAATTTAACGTTTTCAAATATTCATACAAATTTTCGCATTAATATTTTTACCTGTAATTTTTTAAAATAATACTTGTTAAACTTTGGTCATAATTTAATATATTTTTTTTACTATCAATCATTCAAATTTTAACTTAACTCATTTTTTTTACTGTTGGTTATTAAATTTATTCAACTGTCCCATTATCAAATATTAAAGTCAACTTATTATTAATATGTGTGTTTCCTTTCTTTTATTCATTTAGCTGGATATATATTATTGGTGAGCTTATTACATAACTTAAGTACTCAGTATTGTTTTCCTTAGCTTTCACAATACTTTCATATAATAGTGTATATAATAGTGGGACAATTTCTTCCAATCCATTGAAATGAGTAAATAGTATTTAACCGGTCCTTTACTGTAATGTTTTTTGTACATTTTTTTGCTGTTTTCGTTATTCGACAAGCCATAAAACCTTAGTTTGGTATACATTGTTGTATACAAAGTAGCATTTATCACACTTATCTGTCGTTACAATTTGTATTGAATTTAAAATATTTGGAATTTTACAGTATGAATTTTAATAAAGCGGAACGTTATCCTGAAAGAAGGATTCCTGATGTTAGCAGCTTCCAAAACCTTCTCGATAGATTTCTGGAAACTGAAAATGTCGAATATAAAAAAGTGAAAGAATAAAACGTGTTGTGAACGAAGAAAATGAGTTTTCTGTGGTGCTGGCAACGGTTGAGAATTCCCATGTTAGTCAAAGAAAAGTGAGCTCATTAGTAGGAATAAGTAGACGGTCTGTGGGTCGAATCTTAAAAACAAATAAGTTGCATGCATTATTCAAATGCACCAGGAACTATCTGATGACGATTTTCAAAAGCGCATACAATTTTGTAATTGGGCCAGAGGTGAAATGCAACATGATGTCAACTTCTTCAATACTGTTTTATTCAGTGATGAGGCATAAAAATGGATTTGCTAATAGGCACAATTTCCATTATTATGCTTCGGAAAATTCTCACTTTTTTATGCAAGTTGATAACCAACACAAATGGTCTACAAACGTTTGGGGAGGAATTATTAGAGAACATGTAATAGGGCCACATTTCTTTGATGGTACATTGACTGGAGCTATTTATCTTCATTCATTGGAAAACTATCTGCCACAATTATTGGTAAATCTCCCTCAAAGAATTCGAAATAGGATGTGGTTTCAGCAAGATGGTGCCCCGCCACATTATTTAAATGCAGTTAGAGACCACTTAAATAATACCTACCCTAATCAATGGATTGGAAGAAATGGACCCACTAAATGGCCTGCTAGATCCCCAGATCTTACAAAAATGGATTTCGTTTTATGGGGACACGCGAAGAAAATTGTTTATAGAGACGCACCAACAACAGTACAAAATATGAAGGAAAGAATAATAACTGCCTTTACATCTATCACACCGGCAGATTTAGGAACAGTGGGAACGTCATTTCAAAAGCGCATAGAGATATGTGTCAATTAAAATGGGCAACATGTGGAACATTTATTATAATTTTTTCTATTTGAAGAAACCTCTTTTTTAAGTTTATTTTTGAATTTTGTAATTATTGTTCAATAAAACGAAATTGGGAAGTACTTACAAAAACTGTTTGTTTTTCATTTCTACAGCACATCGTCGAAAAATATATGTATTCCATTTGAAGAAATAGAGAAAATTCAATTTAAAATGTTCCTAATTGAAAAATAATTTTTGGCCACCGTGTATATTTTTAGGAAATGGAAATGATTCAAAAATATTAATTAGATGTCTCGTAACTGGTATATTCAAAATTGATATAGTGTTGTAAAATTCGTATAGTGTAGCAGTAGCAGGTAATGTGCAATGTTTTATTCATTAAAAAATTTACAGCAACAAAAAACGAAAGAAAAACTTATTTATTTTATAGTTAGATTACGGTAGAAGAATTTTTTCTCTTTAAACTTGCCATTATCGGTTGTTAATGCGAAGTATTTACATTCCCCGACTATGAGTGCATTTATCAGCTGTCTTATCAATTTTATTGCAGTAGAGTCGGCCAAGGCATCAGTTGGATATCGCTTGCTGAATTATTTTTAAATGGTTTTGAAAGATGTTTTATTTTGCTCTACTGTATTTTATAAATCTGTACAACTTACTAAAGGACAAATTCTGAATCACCCTGTGTGTATAGTATGATATTTGCCTCAAATAATAATGAAACTATGAAAAACAAATATTTATCATTTGAACTCAAAAATTAAAATAAACCCCTTTTTTCTAAACGAAATGTCTTTATTCTTACAAAAAAATTGAGTGTTAATGGTTATAAAAATACGGAAGATTTCCTGTTATCGGTCGATGATTTGATATGCGCTAAAAACATGTGTCATTCAATAAATCATTAACTGAACTACTGTTCATTTTTATCAGGATCTGCGATAGTACAATTTCATCTGATTTTTGTATGAATTCTATTGATTGATTGGTATCATAGGCGCTTATATATCTGTTATCTATAAATATTTGTGTTATGCCTACAACTATCACGTCATTTCTAAAACTAACAATACAAATATTTATTTATTGAACATATATTAAGAAGAACCGGTAAGGACATTTTAATTTGCAAACTTTATTGAAGTGAATATAAATACAAAAAAGTGACATTAAGAACTAAAAAACATATTATAATGGCGACAAGAAGCGGAACAATGTTAAGTATAAAGTCTACGTATTTGTCTTTGTAAAAAGTATAAAACAGAAACATTTCATACTCAATTATTATAGTCTAGTCAAATTAGGCTTCTTAGAAGGAGAAAAAGATTATAATCGTTTTAAATCTTGGCAATAATCGCTTAGAAGAGTTGCGAATACGGTCCAAAAAAGTTCCCACCCCCTATCGTGGAGGGAACGTCCCCTTTATAGCGAAAACAACCCCTAAAATGAACTTGGCGTTAGTTTTTTAAATTTATCTCAGGAATGTTACTCCGGCGAAAAAGTGTCGTCAGATCAAAAATGTTACCCATAAAATTCTACACAAAAAAGGTTATACATCAGGAACTAACTTTGTTATGAATGGTGTACCTCAAGGTTTTGTCATCCGACTTTTATTAATTATGCTATATATTAATGACTTCTATAATTATTTGCTTCCCAAACGATGTGTTCTCTTTGCTGATGACATCAATTTGTTAAGTTCCGAAAAAGTTTGCTAAATTCAACTAAAATTGCTAAAGAAACAGAAGAAAAGACTGAGAACTGGTTCGCAAATAAACTTAAATTAAGTAGAGAAAAAACAAAATATCATTTTTACCTCAAATGTCACTGAAGGTAGTAGTGTAAAATTACTGCGGCCACTTTGGATGAGAATTTGACCTGGTCTTCTCGCGTGGTCTTTTTGTACTACAAAAAAAGCCATTCGCGTAATAGCACGTGAAGGAATGAATGACCATTGCCAACCCTTGTTTATTAAAATGGGCATAATGCCCGTTCCTTCACTATTTATTTATTGTATCTTACGAGAAGTTCATAAAAATATTAGTAACTTCAACAATCAATCTTATATACATCACTATCCCACTAGATCTAGCAATTTATTAAGAACTCGTTGTTTTAGATTAACTAAATCGCAAAAAATTCACTAAATTTAAATATCCATAATAAATTGCCGGAGAATATTAAATCACGAATTACAGCTATTTTCTAAATCAAAACCCAATGTTACGCGAAACAATTGTTATGGTGAAATAAATAAAATTTATGAAAATCTAAACTAAAAAGTAAAAGTAAAATATGAAGATGGATTTTTATCAAGACCGAATAATATAAAATAAATAAATAAGCACCACAGAGACAACCTCCAAATCCAGAAGCCAGAGGTGCAGAAGGGGGTTACACATTGAAAAAACGCGGATATACAACCATTTCCTCCGACAGTGCCACTGCTGGATCAACTAATTAGCCTTATCATAGTTATAATAAGTCAAATTAACAATTCATATTCGATAATAACGAAATCTAAAATGTTCTGGTTTCTATTTTTTATATGATTATAATCTACTAAATATATGAAACGATATTCTGAGTATTGCCATGCTACTATTGTTTCCTTGCGGTGGTTAAACCCCCTTGAGAAATACGCGTGAAACAATTGCTTCATTCATATTTCGAAAGATGAGCCAGGTCAAAGGAAATCGTGATAGATGTAAAACATTATTTAACCTCATCATCCTTTCCAATTTTGCAAAGTCTACAAAGCTAAAGAAATTCGTTCAATGTTTCAACTTAATAAGTATATTTTAATCTTAAATGACATAAATACTTTCACAATACATTTTTATATTTCAAAATAAATGTTATAATTTCGGATTTTTTATCAAGACTTAGCTTACAGAAAACAAATTGCTTCCAGAGAATATTTACGAAAGTTAAATCCGCTACCCTTTTCTGGGCCATCTCACACTTATCCATCTCGAACAAACCTACCTACCTTTTTACAGTAGTTTAATATATCCATTTTATCTTTAAAGCACGTAGCTTTAGAATAAAGGTCCGAGAACCATTCTGCCTGCTCGGTCATATACTTCGGATGATATGCCTCTTGGCCGTGTGGTCCAGCATCGCAGAGCATAGCAACCTGCGGTTCGAAGTGGGAAACTGCACCAGTTGAAGCGGTGGTGTAGCCCTGGAGACCCTGAAACAACAAAGGGATGTAATTAAAATGTTTCAACTAGCCTCGATTTCTCCGAAGTCCAAACAAACTAAAATAGTTTTAGGGCATTAGATAACGTCAATAGTTGAATACATTTTAAAAGTAATGTTTTTAAAAAACGAGATTAAAATATTTGAAGAAAACTGAAAAGAAACAGTGAGGAATCACGTTCTCCTTTTTGTATAGTATATTCGGGATAACGGGTGCTTTCTTTTCCAGATATTCTAAATATCGATTTAAGTAAGCAACCGAATACAATTTTATATTGTGTTGATATATAATTGCAATAAATATCTACTTTCTGATAAATTTTAGTAATATTTTTGCCAGAATATGAACTCAGGATTCCTAGCAGCATGTTTCTCTCATATATTACTGAGCAAGATATACTATTTGTTATAAAGCATAAACTAAAAAATAAACATTTAAGTCGTCCCAGTGACATTTCTAGTAAACTAAAAAAAATCGCGAAATCTATTATTACACCTTTAACTAATCTAATGGGGCGAGCGTAGGTGCGTCTTTACTATGTACATAATTCGACATGAGATGTAAAACAACGCAAGGCGCGGTTAGTAGTTGGATGGGTGACCATTTCAACGAAGACCGCGTCAACTTCCAGCGGCTTGTATATCAGTATATGCGCGGAAGCTATACAACCTTAGGCGAGGGTTGTATAGGGGATATACCATCCTTCGGAGGGGATGGTAAGCCGTCGGTCCCTTGTCTATTAAATGTTAGGCAAGTAAAATATCCCTACTCTTCTTAAGGGAAGAGGTTCGCCAAAATTCCTGGTTGGGGGTAGCTCGTCTACAGGCGTCGGTGTTAGGCCTCAGTAGCGGAAATAGGCCGACGTTAAATAAATGCATAAAAAAAACTAATCTAATAAATGAATCCTTTACAGAAGGAATATTTCCCTCTAGATTAAAAACGTCTCTGGTATCCCCAGTGTTTAAAAAAGTTGACACTAGTAATATGGCAAATTATCGACCAATATCTGTTCCACCGACAATATCAAAGATATATGAATATGCGATGTTATTTCAGCTACTCAAATTTCTTGAATGATAAACAGCGTGGTTCGTTCACTCCTTTTATGTATAAGCAAATTTTAGAATCAGTTGAGGCGGTAATGGTTCGACTGGGACCTTCTGTGACCTTAGCCGGGCATTTTGACTGCGTTCAGCATGACCTATTACTTAATACGTTATATTCATATGGAATAAGAGGTTGGCTTGCCTCATATCTTAGTGAAAGAAACCAAATGGTTAAAATACAGTATATTGAACAAAGTAAAAAAAAATTCTAGTCGTCAAACATATTAGATAATAACTAGGTGCGCCACAAGGTTCTGTCTTAGGGCCTATCGTATTTATTATTTATATTAATGCACTTCCTAGTGTGCTTATTGAGGCTTTTATTTCAATATACGCTGATGACGCCACTCCTTTTTTTTTTATAGATCTCGTGTTGCACTTGTAAATAAAATTGATATTACTGTCCCTCATTTATATTAAACTATACCGATAATATTATTATATATTGCTCCAACGTGCACAACCAACTGCAGATTTTTATTAGTTATGTCAATGAAAAATGTGCAAAGCAGGTTAATAGTATTAATAAAATTAGAAATACTCCGAAAGGAATTGCAACACAGTTAAAATTACGGGAAGCAAAGGGTTACACTGGTCATTGCTTCCGAAGATCATTTGCTACACTGCTATCTGATTCTGGAAATGATTTCGCCGGTCTTAAAAGACTTATGGTCTTCGACGGTTGCGGAGGAACATATTGAGGAATCAATTGAGAAGAAAATTTAAATTTCTAATACCATCTTATCTGCTCCCAAATCTGGTGCTTCTTCAATAATTATCTAGCGCTTTAATCAAGAAACTATTGCAGTTGAGGAACTCACCGCCTCGAGTACAGTCAGTTTTCATAATTGTACAATTACAGCTTTGAAATGAAACGCTAAAGGAAATGATTAACTATCCTGGATGTAACATTTTCGTATTTTATATCAATTCTATACATAAAAATTAATTTGGTGAACAGTGGAAATGTGGAGCATCAATTATCTCTCGAGAAGATGTACGGACCCATATCAAAATCTTTAAAAGTTCAGAAGTAAAGATTCTTCATCGACTCCGTCAAAACGCAATTAACACCTATCAACGTGGTTTAATTATTGTTATAACTGTATAAAAGATAAAATGACCTACAGTATCTATAATGGAATAAAATGATCCACCTAGCCTTAAATCATTGAACTGCCAAAATGTCTTGAACTTTATCAAAACATATAGGTCTACACCTACGACTCTACTGCCGGATGGATCCAAGAGTCCTAAGATGACGAAGTGACGTAATGTGTAAAGTCTCAGACATGATATACGACATGGCTAAATATGCGTCTACATTTGCATGTGTTGAATACTGCATGTGAAAAAATGAACATAATATATTCATTTCATTACTTCTTCTTAATTACATAACTAAAAAATACACCTTAATACACCTAACTAGAACGGCGATTTGGATCAATTATGTATGTGATGTAATATTGCGCAACCAAGCCAAAGAACAGCATTTCACACCCATCTCACTTGGCGTCAGGATGTTTCTGTATCTAAAGCCATTAAAGGGGGTGCGCTCATAATATAATTCAAACCCTTGAAGTGGATAATCTGCAATCATAAGGCAAATAATGAAAAAGGGTACTTAAAAAGTGCATTGCAATATTTCACTAAAAATAACAATGCAAATGTTCCCTTTCGTAAACTCAGTGATAATAATCTCAGTAGATACGACAGGTAGGCGCAAAATGACCCTAAAGATAAGGCAGGTAAAATAATTTGGAACTTAATGCATATAATCAAGAATGAATGTTTATGTCATTGTAAAAAAATTACACAGATACTATAATTGTTTAATAGGACAATGTAATGACTGTCCGAGAGGTGAGCAGGTGGACAGACAGATGAACAGGTGAGCAAACGAACAAATGGATGGGTGGACATGATGGGCGGACATAATTGCTTTTCACCATTAATTTTATTGCAATTACCCTTATTGTTACTGTAATTACTCTTAATTATCCTTATTCTTACAGTAATTACCCTTAATTACCCTTATTTGTACCTAAATTACTCTTAATTACTCTGTAATTGCCTCCCACCACTTCAGTTACCACCCACCGCGCTAATTGCTTCCTACTACTACAATTGCCCCCTACTACCTCTCCTAGACCCCGCCCCTTACGTTTCGCCCCACTAATTACCGCTCACCACTCTAATTATTTGTCTTTTTTTGCATTTTTGCCTTTTGTTCGTATCATTTTATATTTTCTAGTTTTAAGTTTTATCGCATTCCACTGTATCGTCCAGTATCCCCAGTTGTGTAATCGAAAATGTGTAACTTTTTGAGTCATACATTTTTCCATTTGGTGTACAATTTTATACTTTTATTCTTTGCAATTTACTTAAAATGTGAAAATGTTTATAACTTTTCCGAATTTCTATTCCCTGTAAATTATTCAGATTTTATAAATTGTTGGAGGGAGGCGAGCGTAGATGCGTCTTTACTATGTACATACTTCGATATGCGATGTAAAGCAACGTTAGGCGCGGTTAGTACTTGGATGGGCGACCGTTTCAAAGAAGACCGTGTCTTCGCCTCACATATCTTCAGTGTATGCGCGGAAGCTATGCAACCTTAGGCGAAGGTTATGTGTGTGATATACCATCCTTCGGAGGGGATGTAAAGTCGTCGGTCCCTTGTCTATTAAATGCTAGGCAAGTAAAAGATCCCTACTCTTCTTAAGGGAAGAAGTTCGGCAAAGTTCCTGGTTGGGGGTAGCTCGTCTACAGGCGTCGGTGTTAGGCCTCGTAGCAGAAATAGACCGACATTAAATAAATGTTAAAAAAAAATTGTTGGAAGTTAGGAAAGTTCATTTTCATTGCCATAACGAAAATTGCTAAATTCAAATATACATTTTTATTATTTTATTATTCTGTACATAACTGATGTGTGCTACAAATGTCTTAGAAGACTTTAGTTTTACATAAACTGCATCAACGAAAACCAGCGAATAAAATATTCACGACGAAAATAAAAAACAACCCTAACACTGTGTATACCATTATTTAATGTAAATTGTAATGTCAGCTTCACAATGAATATTTCATATTATTTTCAAAGTTAATAAGGATTACTTACTGTATAATGAAAAATTAAACAAAACCAAATGTAAAATATACATTTATGGATTTGCCGCCCTTTGTATCCACTGTGACACTTTGTCAGTTTAATGGAAATTATCTACCCCATGATATTTTATAAATATATACTGCTCCCAGCGATACACATTCACAATGCAGCTGACGAGATGAGTCATATATTGTGCAGCAGGAAAGGGTGTGCTGGAAAATTCATATTTTATCAGAATTATAATTCAGTTCCATAGAATAAACCCTTCTAAAAATGTTTCACTTATAATTAGCATTTGATGTAGGTACCGTATTAAAGGCTTATCTATTTGTAATATTTTACGCGTATTAAGTTAGTACCCAGATTTGGCAGTAAGATATTCATTGTAATTATGCTAAAGTTTAATACATAATATACTTATATTTCTGCAGTTTACAGTACCCCTTATAGCACTGGAGAATGGTGTGAATGATTTGTATTATTTTTACCTGATTACAAAATAGTATATTGTTTTATTAGGAGTAAAAGTCGCTTTTACTCCGAATAAGACATGTTATTTTTTCTTGTATCAATTAGCTATAAAAAAAATTAAGATAAAAAATTTAGCTCTGCGTTGCTATTAGCAACAGAAGTACAAGTCAACTCGAGCGGAAGAAAAATTACTTTTACTTCGGCTGCTAATAGCAATGCACATCCGTCTGAAATGTCAAACTTCAATGTCATGAAATGAGTAAACAATGTCATCATTTTCTGACGTTTGAAGAAACAAAATATTTTTTATTCAAACGTCAATAACATGAATCTTATGACAAGTTTCTTGAACTTAAACTGTCATATCTTTGACACTTCGTCTGACCGGCTTACTCCCTTATTACAGCTAACGAGCTGTGAGCGGCTGTAAAAGCTTTTTACTGACTCGCACGAGCGGCACTAAAAGTACTTGAAGACAAAATATAGTATGTTGTTTTATTAGGAGTAAAAGTGATACTTTTGTGACGAGTCTGTAGGTTTACAGAGAGCCACAGAGCTTTTACTCCTAATATGACATGTTATTTTTTTCTTCAAACGATGCGTCGATTTGCTATGAAAAAATAAAGATAAAAATTTAGCTGTGCAACGGAAGTAAAAGTCCGCTCGAGATGAAGAGAAAGTACTTTTACTTCCGTTGCTAACGGCAACGCACAGCCGTCTGAAATGTCAAACTTTAATGCCGTGAAATGAGTAAGAAACGTCATGATTTTCTGACGTTTGAAGAAAACAGTATTTATTTAATTCATATTTATAAATTGGTTTTACGTGCATCAGCTGTTCTTACCGGACTAGCCTGGCTTGACCATCAAGTACATTCTCGATACAAAAATGTCACCTTTACTCCATATAAAACAATATACAATTCTCCAAACAGAGGGTTGAACTTCAACAGCTTACAAGAAGTGCAAAAAGAAACAACAATGCAGCTACGGACACGTGTTTCGGAGTCATTGCTCCTCTTCAGCGTAGCTTAGCTTAGCGAATATATCTTAGGTGAGCAAAACTATTAAAGGCAGAAAAGTACAGTACACAGTACTCCATTTGCACTTTCATACCTGATGTGCCACATTTTGGGCCACAAATGAGGGCAGTCAGTACGAGGAACCCTATGTGTACTGCTCTATTTCCACCAACGTTTTAATCACACAATACTACTAGTTTATTCCTCCTTTTTACCATTACAAACTACTGCTGTCTGCAGACTTTTTCATGATTAGGTGTAAAACCAGACAGTCACCTGAACCAACTGTGGTTCAGGTTGCTGAACTGAACCTTGTCCGAATTAATCTGATTTTGCCTTTTTATAAATATATCAAATGCTCTATACGAAACGAAGATTAATAAGGACCTTTATTATTATTATTAATAATTTGCATATAGTGCAAATACCTTATTGGTTTATTGAAACACAAAAGTTCCACGTCATAAAACATTATAGGTATATAGATTTACTTACTTATTTTTGCTTATGTGAAAACTTGCTCAGATTTTCTATATTGTTAAAAATATGTATAAAGCCTTTCAATCTCAAAGAATTAGGATTACGGTCCGAACAAATTCATTTATATCCTTTCTGTCCCTCTAACGCTTAAAATTTTATTAAATTCAGCTCCACTGAATTTTTGTTATTAAATACAAAGTTGTGTGGAACATTTGAGGCGGTAATTAAAAATACCGAGGATGTTTAATATGTGGTAATGAAAACGACAGTAAATACAATGGCGATAAAAAAACGTGCTTAGAGATACATGAGAATTATGCATTCGTTTTGACAAAGCTTTCTTCCCCAGAGAAGGGTAAAAAAGCACGCTAATTTATTTTTACTCATTCAAAATTTTCTGCAGAGGTAAATTTTATTTTGGTTTGACAACGTACAATTCACTTGATTACAGGGCGAATTATCACATTGTTCTAAACAAATTGTTAGATACTCTATTTTAGAGTGTAGTGGTTTTTAAATTGTAAAAAGTTTTATAATTCAAATTTTACAGTTTTGTCGGCAAGAAATCCTTGAACTTGAACTTGAATTTTGACTATTTGATACAATATGTAAAACCAATATAGTCAAAATTACATTAAATATTATTATTCAACATCATCTAATCGCAGAAGAAAAATGCAAGTTCCTCGTCCATTGTTGGCTCGAACGTGCTAAAACAACGTTGGATTGAGACGTTGCGCTACCCAAAGCTACCAATGAATGCACTGGGAAAAACAGATATTCAAGAATTGATTGAAGCTGAGGTATCTAAACTAAGAAACGTAATTTCTGCTAAAAATAATTTTATTCGGTTAATTCTATTATGAATTTTAATCTTTGCTCGGTTGAAATCGAACAAAGTAAATGTAAGGTCTTCTTGGAGTTCTTGCGGCAAGTGATCACATTCAATGTCTTGTATATCAACGTGATATTTTATTTCATCCATTCAGTAGGCATTATCAGGTTCATATATATTGGCATGAACTCGAAGGAAGTAGGTAAAATTTTATATTTGTCTAAATCTCTCAATATTAGTTTCTACTTTTTTACCCTATTTATTTTACATTTGCCTTTATTTTAGTTTTGCACCTATATTACATCTAAACCTTTCCTAATTTTATTTATTTTAATTTTTCATGTTTCGCCTTTTTCTACCTTGTAATATTTGAACATCAAATCATTTTATCTAATCTCTTCATCTCTTCAATTAATACTCACATATTTCACAAAGCATTAACAGTTAGTTTTCCAAAAGTTTTCAAAGAGCAATATACAATCTAGAACTAACAATAAATTATCAGACACAATCAAGTGTGAACAAAATACTCTCTCATTCACAGATCTGTCGCATATCGCTTTATTTTAGCGTAAACGGTTCTAATTATACGCCTCAGAAGTACTTTCAATATTAAAAATTTGAAGTAAATCTCTATAATACATTTAAACACTTTGTGCACTCAAAATCTAATGTTTTTGTATCTGTTTTTGAAGCAGTCTCTCGAGTTCAGCTATTTATTTATATCCCATATCTTATCATTTTACTTGATTTTCTTTAACTCACAATGTAGTATTTTTCAATTTTCACAATGTTTGTCCAAGTCTTGCATCATTTACTTAACACACTTCCTGACATAATCAATTGATGAAATTTTGCACAGTTATTAAGATCGGATGACAATAAAGTATTTCACCGATATTTTTGTAAATCTCCGCACGTAGGCGGCACGGGGGGTGAGAATTGATTAAATATACTATCCAACCGGCATCTCCGACAAAACGATAGAATTCATAAGGTTTTTTTTCCCTGGTCGCCGTGTTTTCCTGTACAAATGGTACGATATTAGTTCCGGTGACATAGTGGAATGCCGTTAGGTTTATACCTCGGAACACAGCTCCAATGAATGCAATTATGTAAATTGGTTCTCTTAAAGTCGTACTAAAAGGTAAAAAATAATTGCAAGAAAAGCAAGTCGTGCGCATCATGCGTACAATCACACAAAGTGCGCACGCCTCGCTCTTCTTGCAATTATTTTTTACTTTCTAGTACGACCTTAAGAAAAGCAAGTTTTTGAAAGTTTCTTTTTATTTTTTTTAATACTATCGATACTGATATAATTATGACTTCTTTCAAACAAATAATTTGGATTTCCCTTCCTATCAAGAGCCACTTTACAGCTAGAATAAAACCAATCAAGTGTCGTACGTCATAAAAAAAAATTAAATATTAAAATTACTGTGATTTTCAAGTACCCCCAATGTCATGATCAAAATACCATATTTACATTAAGCCTCCCATCTTTACTGTTCACCTTTATCTTCTTCTTCTGTCTATTTTTGTTTATAATTTTTTACTATACATTACTATCTCAATTTTAGAATTTTATTTAAAACTATTTAAAATAACCTCAATATTTCAAATCAAAATTAATTTTTATAAATTCATCGGCTCGGCATAGCCGTTCTCCCTTAATGTTCCATTGCCTTGTAGAGGGTTTTTTCAGTGAGGTTTTCCCGTCTCAGTAGTCATCAAACTACGTTATGTTTTTGTGTATGTCAATTATTATTGTACTTTTTAGTTCTTTCAGTTCCGTTAAGTCACTAGGACATTCAATTTGTCACACCCTAATAAATCTGCTACTCAGGTAGGAGTAGGCCCTTAGTTTTAAATTATTTTAAAATATATCACGGGCTCGCTCCGCTTCAGCCCCAAGTGTCACGGTGCCGACGCAGCGCCCCGGTACCGTGAATGTTCGGCTGCATCGGGTGCGAGTGCCTAGCAGATCTTTTGTAATTTTTGGTGGCAAAGAATTTCATGATCCAGTGATCTGTTGAAAGTAAATGTGGTAGAGGGATCTTAACAAATGGTACTCGATAGTCACAAAGTTCATGTGCCCATATGGGAGACTCGGGCCCCTATGCCCCCTTAGGACCGTCACTGGGGGAAATTTTTCAAATAACGAATATTACCAAATATTCAATAAAATATTACGTCGAAGAGAGTTTTAGGAAATAACTTTTGGATAAAGCTTTATAAATCCTCTTCGAAAGTTAAACTTTTAATCGTTTAGTAAAATTTTTGGTTATCACTGATTTGAGATCGCTACATACACACTTATCTATATCAATTTCATATCATACATTTAATTATAAATAAATATGATTATTTCATTTGATTTAAGGAACTTTTGAAATCAAATAATACATAATTAATTGCTTTGTTTTTTATTGGCATTATTGTAGACTTTGTAGAAAATTTGCCAATGCATAACCAATAACTATATTCAATATATCTCTTTCCTATAATGGATGGGAAAGGGTAATTTTTTTTCTTCATTAGTAACTTCATGCATCAAAATTGAATGGTAACTTCTTTATTAGCTCATAAGCGAGCTAATAGCAAATTTCAATGAGCCATCAGCAAATACGAACTTCCTCATAGTTGATTAATAATTATGAAATTCCAACGTGATTAGAAAGGGAGACAGGCAAGAGAAAGTGCTCTAAATCTCCTCTAAATTACCGAATCTAGAGTGCGCCTGAAAAACCCTGTTATGGTAACTTGTCCAATATGTAAAGAAAACTATATTAATTTGCATAGGTTAACGGATATACAGGGTGTCTCACCGGGAACTGAATCGATCGATATAGAGAAAAGTACGCATCAGAAAGTTTTGAAAATTTAGGAAATTACTAATGTCGGTGTGGCCAATCCAACTAAAATAATTACAAGCAACTGGCACTTCCGCTTATACCGGAAGTCGATACCAACTTGCTTATCTCAAATTTCAAATTCTGAGTCGAAAATATGTAGCATATCCTATACCTAAACCTAGCCGTTTCAGAGATATTTGACATTTTATAGAAAATTTGACAGGTGCAACGGTTTGCAAGAACCGTTATAACTTTCTTCGTGTAAAAGATCCTCATATGATTCTTGTCATGTATAAAGAACGCAAGGAGAACTACGTTCCACAACTGAAATAAATTCAATAATATCGTACCAAGTGTTCCGTTTTTCGCGTTATATTTTGTCAACTTCAAACCGCGAAAACTTGTTAAGGTCAAATGGAACACCCAGTATTTTTTTCGTAAAGTTGTGTAAAATTGAATTCCCTTTTTTCTGATATTAGCATTGTAGGAGTTAAAGTTGCAACTTTTTGAAATATTTGCGATTTTATTAGAAATTCATGAATTGTTGTAATCATTTCATCAAAATAGCCATGATTAGAAACAATCAGTCATTATCTTATGTCAAAAAATGCCAGCACGTTTAAATCATACCGACGAAAACTTTTTAAATTTGTTTATTATTTATGGAGAATGCGATAAAGTAATACCAAGAACTCGCAGCACATTTGCTACTCGATATCCACAAAAACGCAAAATAACACTAACACTGTAACATGCGTATTAATCGAATTGAAGATATGGCATGAACTAAAGTAGCAGAGATAAGATCAATTTAAAATATGATTTCATTTTAATTTAATAATTGCTTAAAATTCCGCCCTTCAACTTCGACACATTAGCTCCTCATGGGTAGCACTTCTAATTGAATCCTGTGATATGTTTTGAAATGAATTTCTTACTCTTTGCATACAATCTTCAATGGTTGTTAATGGGCTCTCATAAACTTTATTTTTAATAGTTCCCCAAATGAAATAACCCAGAACGGATAAATCGGGCGAGCGAGGAGGCCATAAGAAAGGTCCATTATTGGCAATCCATTGATCATAAAAAGTTTCTTGTGAATAATTTTTAATTAAATATGCGTTATGTGGGGGAGCACCGTCGTGCTGATAAAAAATGTTTCTATGTTCGGCGAGAGGTAAATTTTCTAAATAGTTATTATTCAAATTTTGTAAGATATTCAGATATTGTTCACCTAAAAAAAAAACAAAAATTTACCTATACACATTAGCAGAAGAGAAAATTGAGTTTACCGTTTAAATTTTCCTGATAAAATTGTAATGCCACCACTCTATCGTTTCTTATGGCACAGTAAACATTGAGCTGCCAACTTTCCTGACAGTTTCGCTTTCTGAACATACGAGGATTTGAGTCACTCCAATAATGCGAATTGTATCTATTAAAAAGTCCATTTTTAGTAAATTTTGCTTCATCTGTCCATATAATATTTCCCAAATAAGAATCGTGACCCTCAGACCTATTAGAATAAACTAACAAAAATTCTGTCTTCTTAGAAAATCTGTTTCTTTTAATCCTTGAACCATATGAAATGAAAACGGTGAAACTTATGTTTTAATAAGATTCTGTGAATTGAATCCTTATATAGTCCCGATTCCAGAGCAGCTTGTCTTAATGACATCCTTGGAAATGCATGAAAATATCCCAGAATGACTATTTCAATGTTTTCGTCATCAACTATAGGCTTTCTTCTTTGCATTTTTGCCTTGACAGAGCCATAATTTTTAAAATTTCCCAGTACGCGTTTTACAGTGTTTGGTGACGGTTTCCGTTTTTCTGGATATTGAGTAGCAAATGTGCTACAAGTTCTTGATATTACTTTATCACATTCTCCATAAATAATAAACAAATTTAAAAAGTCTTCGTGGGTGTAATTTAAACGTGCTGGCATTTTTTGACATAAGATAATGACTGATTGTTTCTAATCATGGCTGTTTTGATGAAATGATTACAATAATTCATGAATTTCTAATAAAATCGCAAATATCTCAAAAAGTTGTAACTTTAACCCCCACAATGCTAATATCAGAAAAAAGGGAATTCAATTATACACAACTTGACGTAAAAAAATACAGTGTGTTCCATTTGACCTAAACAAGTTTTCGCGGTTTGAAATTGACAAAATATAACGCGAAAAACGGAACACTTGGTATGGTATTATTGAATTTATTTCAGTTGTGGAACGTAGTTCTCCTTGCGTTCTTTTTACGTGACAAGAAGCAAATGAGGATATTTTACATGAAAAAAGTTTTAACGGTTCTTGCAAACCGTTGCACCTGTCAAATTTTCTATAAAATGTCAGATATCTCTGAAACGGCTAGGTTTAGGCATAGGTTATGCTACATATTTTCGACTCAGAATTTTATGCCCTTTTCGAAAACCCTAAAATATATAGGATGTTCCATTTGAAATAAGCAAGTTGGTATCGACTTCAGGTATAAGCGGAAGTGCCAGCTGCTTGTAATTATTTTAGTTGGATTGGCCACACCGACTTTAGCAATTATCTAAATTTTCAAAATATTCTGATGCGTACTTTTCTCTATATCGATCGATTCAGTTCCCGGTGAGACACCCTGTATAATTGATAACAATGATATAGAAAATACTCATTAGTATAAATAGTCCAGTCACCGATGAAGTTAGTGCAGATATGACATATCTTCAGAACTATTAATCGTACATAAATAAAAAATAAATATGCCATTTTATAAGCGTCTTTTTATAATACATCAATTTTTCATTATGTTGTAAAACTTTTTGAGTGATTCAGGAAAATCTGTTAACTAAGTAATAATTTTTTCATGCTAAAATAGAAACATTCAGTACTCAATACGAATTTATTACTCAGTAGTTAAATGAGACATCTAAAGTGATAGAGCCCGTTATATTTTTATGCACAAACATGAACGTGATAAGTTGCAATTTAATACACAAGTTCGAACGTGTTAAGAGTGAATCGTGTAAAACTTGTACTTAATTTAAATTTATTTTTTTCAAATTTCGAAAAAAAAATCTCTGAAAGAATGAGCATTTCGAATTTGGCAGGTTTTAGCGTTACTTAGAAGGGAATCTCAGAAGAAGCATCCAAACTGATGCCAAGAATCATTATTCGTGCTTACCCAACTACTGCCTTTGAAAAAAATATGAAATTTTAAAGCTTCATGGACACCTAAAGAACGCATGGGAAGAAAGCGAGCTTTTGCAATGGCAATTTCAGCCACAATATTATTGAGCACCTGCTTTGATTTTGAAAAGAAATCACACCACTCCAGCCCTAAATTCTTCATTTGTTCAAGATGCCAGAACTAGGACATATCGGAATGGTGAGGGCCTTTTAGGGGTTGGTTAGGAAGACAACTACAATAATACCATTTATATCTTAGATCGACTGGACCAACTTATATCCCGAGGAGAATAAATTATATGACAAACTATATATACAACACTTAATATATACCGTATGACTATTTTACGAGGGCAACACCAAATATCTCATTTAGTATCTATTGTACAAGAATAAAGTTTTAGAAACAGTGATCCCATTTTTTGTGAGCTTTGTAAACCCCCTAGAAGTATGACTAAAAAGTAGAAAATAAAAAAATAATAAAAAAATTTTAAAAACTTGCTTTTCTTATAAAGCCGTACTAAAAAAAAAATAATTTTTCATGTCCGACTGCAAGAAGAGCAAGACGTGCGCACTTTGTATTTCCCCTTTCGCACAATTATGCGTATAATCATACAAAGTACGCACGCCTTGTTTTTCTTGCAGTCGTATATGAAAAATAATTTTTTGCTTTTTAGTACGAATTTGTAAGAAAAACGAGTCTTTAAGAGTTTCTATGATTTTTTTATTTTCTACTTTTTAGTCATGCTTTAATTAGAAGTTTACAATCAGACGAAAAATTTTCGTCTTGTATTCTATGTTTTGCCGGAGGAGCCGGTTGCATAGTATATTTAATCAATATTTACCCCGCGCTCCATATGTACGGATATTTACAAAAGTAACGGTGGAATACTGTATTGTAGTCCCATCGATTGATTATGTCAGGAAGTGAGTTAAATAAAAGTTTATAAGATCTGGGCTAACATGAAAAATACTTGGTGAGTTAAAGAAAAGCAAACAAATAAAAATGGCCCAAGATCCCTTTTACTTGCCTAACATTTAATAGATAAGGGTCGACAGCCTTACATCCTCTTCGAAGGATGGTATATCCACTGCTCAATCCTCGCCTAAGATTGCATATAACATTATGTGGGACTGAGATTTTTATATATTAAATTATCTTGTAATTTTTTTACGTTTTTGGTAATCTGCACATGGACTGTTTTGTTTGTTGGATTTCAATAAACTCATTATTTTTAATGCTATAATCATTACCACCAACGGATACTAACTCGCCTATAATAATTTTGTTCTAATTTACCTTTAAAGTGAAATATATAAGTGATTTTCAAATGCAAAGAATTTATTTGCGCAAAACATTCTAAAATACATTACTGCTCTGATATTACCATTCGTTTCCAACTAGTTTATTAATGGGTTTCCCAGTTTCAGCTAATAATATATTGGCTCGCAATAAAGGTCAACTGTGGTTTACTGTGGTGTTAAAAGCTTATAATTTAGACTGCAATTATACTGAAAACAGAGTTTAGACTGATAAATGCCTTGTTTTCCGGAATGTCCACACGGTCAAGTGAGTGCAGCGAGTCTAATCCGGTTCAGGGCGTTTGGTAACTTAAATAAGCTTTATCGGGCTGTTTTTAAGGTTCACTTTCCGAGCTTAATGGAGTCTGATGCAAACACACCCTCTCCAGAGTCAAGTTAAATTACATTCGGGTTAATTAAAGTCCCTGGTCGATGTTTATGCGCGCCTGCCCCAATGCATATCATTTGTAAAAGCCTTTGGAAATGCGCCTAAAAAATCAAATTCAACTTAATTAGAATGTGCGGGTTCGGGAATATATTTCTGATGGGCTTTTACAAAGGTATTTCATTTAGATCGGCTGCCGCTCTGAGGTTTCCCAGATCTTTTAATAATGGAAGCCATTAACGAAATTTCATATTACCCTTGACTAATTTCTTTAAAATTACCAAAACTTGGGAGATATTCGTTGAAAAATATGTTGAACATTAGCGAGATATTAGTAAGGTTAAGCGTTTTATTTGAGAAGATGGTTATCATTACCTTACAATCGATTTTTCAATCAGTGACGTTGGCAAATATCAGAATATATTCACTCCTATCGTGGGATAATAATTAACGTAAGAACAAATTTTATTTTTAGAACAGGGCGTAACTATTAATAGCGTTATAAATATGGAGAGTATTTCAACTGATTTGAAGACAAATTACAAACAAAAGGTAAACATTATTTTGCGCGTTTATGGAAGTTATTATACCCAAGTAACATTTTGAGGTATAATTTTTGGTCTACATGCCTTATTAATTGTATAATGGTTGTAAAATGGTATTTAAAATAAATTTAACAACTCTAGGTTTTCTGAAAGTCGTTATAAAGTTATTCACACGAATACCGAAATTACTTGTCGTATGAGGGTCCTATAGTAGGCATAAAATGACTAACTGGAAACCAAAAATAGATTCTCTTTAAAAAGTCGTTATTGGGTCGTAAAGAGGTCGATATAACCTAAAATACAACGTTTAAACTGACCAATGAATATGCCTCATTATGATCTTGCACGATGATAGTTATACAAGAGTCGCTAAAAAAACATGATAAAACTTCATAGGACCTTGGCACAAGATAGCATCTAAAATTGAAAAGAGTTGTAAAAGAGGTTATACTGCCCTACTATAGAAGAATACAGCATTTGAAGAAAAAAGGGGTTTAAACAAGCTCGTCACGTCTAAAGGTAAGTCGTATCGCAACGACGTCGTCAAGACTCTAAATGTTACTAGGGTAGTCTCATATGACTTTCGGAAATAAGTTAATTTTTGAAGTGTTTAAATTCAGAACTGTGAGCTACTTGGGCTGACACAGGGATAGAAAATTGTGAGAGATTGGAAACAGTAATATCACGGGGACAGTGTAGTATGCGCATACGACCAATGTCCCGTTGGAAGCAGTAAGGATGTGTGATTCACTCAAGGTCGGCACGATTTGTGCTGTGCCCTGGGACTCGTGGAATGGGAGGCGTTGTTGTATCTTAGAAATTGACAATTTTCTTAATATTTATTTTCTTAATCAGAATTTTTTTTATTACCATTAAAAGAAAAATAATTTATTTCCGTTACTTCTAATGAAGATTTCCTATTTATTTTTGTTATTACATGAAATATTTTCTTTTGCCAATATCCTTTTCCCTATTAATATTACCGTTCTCTCCTTTACTGGCAAGAAATACCCATACCTCACCGCCGTTCTTACTAAACTGTAACAATATTACTTTTAGATTGTTACTATTTTTGTTACTGACTGAATTGGGAAGTTTATTTTTTGTTATCAGTTTCATTTGTGCCTATTTGTTAAATTATAATAAACAATGAAGTTAATAAATTAATACTTCTTAACATTTTATGATAACACCTTTAATATTTTTATAATTATTTATCAACTTCACCAGCTATCATTCATGAACTGTTTGAGAACCAATGGCGTTTCTGACCCATCCGATACGTATTTATTAGTTCAAGCAGCGAAGGGACCTTTGAGCCCGCCCAGTTAAAGTTTACTAGACTTTATATGTGGTGTGAGTATGTTATATGAGCTAACTTTATAGCTAGAGATAGCGTGCCACTAAGTTTCCCATTTACTTATTTATACTTTTGAAAGGCTGTAAAGTATATTCCAATCCCAGATTCAGTAAATGCAGGCAATAGCAACTATATACTTCCAACTGAGTCTGAGCACGCACCTGTATCGAAACCGCGATGAGTGCTATTAGCAGTTTATGGTCATTTGACTAATAACAATGCAGATTTCAGTAAGCCTATAGGCGATCACGCGCTAATCACTGCTTATATGCGCTGAATCTTGAACTGGAATATACTTTAGATTCTAGATTATTTCAGGCTTTGAGTAGCCTTACTTCACTTCGACTTAACAGATTTTTTGTGAATTACCCTACGACTAGTTGCTGCCCGGGATCCCGAGGGCTCTGGATAGCCTACGTTTAGGTTCTGCTATGCCCACTCTTACCCTTCAGCCATCTTAAATCCATCTGCATACCAGATGAGTGACCACCCTTATTTCAATCGCAGTGCCTCCATCTTGCTCGTCTGACGGCATTCAATCAGCACGTCAAACGGATAGTCAAAGTTTGCCTGTGGGTTTGGTCATAGACTCAAAGTGGACTAACTCCAGAATAATTAAGTGACCAACCAGATCACCTGGTTTAAATTTAAGTTCCTGATGCAGACTTAAGGCACTAAGTGCTACCTCCTTCTTCATATGCAAGTGCAAAGTGAGTAGGTCAGGCATTGCGTCCATAGCTGCTGTGGGACACGAGTATTCCCTAAACAGGCAAGACGTTGCAATTTCTGCAATTTCCTTGTGCCTTGTGTCCTTTCCTCTGTTTTTGGCCACCTTACATATGATGCGTAAGTCACCATATGTCTGACAAACAAAAGGTAAGACTAATGTATTATTTTCAGACCTCAAGTCTTACCAAACAGCCTACGGCACAGCCAAATAGCCGCTTTTGCTTTAGTGTGTCCTTTTCAAATGCGAGCTCCAGGTAAGTTGTTGATTCAGGATTACTCCTAGGTTGCTTAACTTCACTTGAAAAATTTAGCATCGGCTCATTCAGCATAGGAATTCTAAAATTAAATTTTCTCCTTTTGGTGAATGGAACAATAACTGTTTTACTCGGATTTATATTAAGCCCTTCTGACAAGCCCAATTTGGATATTATGTTTAAGGTAATTTGCATGAGGTTTGAGATCATAACCTTATTTCTGCCTCTCACAGTCGCAACTAGGTCACCTGCCTAGCCTTGGACGTTGAAGTCCGAATTAGTCATTTTATGGAGGAGATCATCGACCACCATTGACCACAGCAAGGATGATAGGACTCCACCTTGTGGACAACCCCTGAGTTCAGTCACCGTAGCCGACTCCTCCTCCGTACTTGTGGTAATTATTCTGCTTCTGAGCATGAATTGTATCCATTTAATTTTAGGGGACTGTATTCCAGTTTATTTCGGCGGCTATCTACAAAAGCACAGATAGCCACTTCCTTAGCCATAAATATCTTTTCATTGCCTTGAACCAGGCAATTTAGAGCTTTTATTGTTGATTTGCCCAGATTGATAGACAAATTGTTTGGAGGGAAGCGGGATTCCTGTAAGGATCTCGCTTCTGATGTATTGATCTAATAGTTTCTCCATTGTTTTTAGGAGAAATGAGGTTATGCTAATGGGGCGATAGGATATAGGCTCGTCTGATAAAAGGCTCTAAAGCACATTACCCAAGACTTCTAGGGTTACTTAAAAAATTAAGTATATAACGGGTCAATAGAAGACATGACCGACTTAAAATTTATGGCGGTGTCGCAGTTACCGATAGGAATATACTATTTAAAACGTATAGAGTTCAACTTTGCAACAGATTTTGTGTGCTTAAAAGTAGAAAAAATTTTCAAATCTCCCATAAATTAGATTTTAAGTTAATTTGTTTTGGGACTTTAATATTATTTAACTAATATTCTCATATTGCAGTTTATTACTATGGTTACAATTTAGAATAATGATTCTTCCAACAATATTAAAAGACAGTATTTATAAACAGAAAATAAAGACAATTTTAGTTTAAACGAAAGTTGTAAAAAAAATGAATAAAATAAGTGTTACTGGCGTTGAAGCGAAAAATGTCCTATAAGAATTGTTTCAAAAAGCTAACTAATCATACATTCATATCGAAAACAGATTAATTTGGTGTTAATTTAGTTGACGATATCGATAGCGAATCTGACGTATATCCGAATCGTAAATTTATTTTAAAAAATGGAATTAAAACATATTTTATATTTATTTTATTCTTGATAACCACAAATACTGAAACTACTGTTTCTTTGAAATGCTGCTTCATCAATATGTGCCTGTTTGAGCTACCCATTGTGTTTACGACCAATGTTATTAGCAGGCTAACATCCACTTCACTATCCGTGAATATATTATAGTCGAAATAATGGACAAAGTCAATTCTTTAACTCCTGATATCAAACTGAGAGAAGGATATAAATAATATTTTTGCTTCGGTGTGAGCTGCGAAATTATGACCTTTTCAATCATCATGTAAAAGACAGGAATTTTATTACCGATAAAAAAGATAATATACATAAAACATTCACACAATAAGAGAAAGATCACGCACGGAAAAGGAATAAAGGAAGAATATATACATTTCTTATCAGAATACTATATATTTCATTTTCCTTGACTTTTATAAAGCGTTTCTACCCATGGATTGATGGGGAAAACACATTAATAACAATAACAATGCTGCTAAAACTAAAAAATATCAATAAAACTTAATATACATAATATTTAGTTTTTGTATGGCAAAGGCTTTGACGTTTTCTTATTCCTGCTAATATCAGAGCCCAAATATAAGTAACAATATATTTAGTAATCTTTAATAATTTCTCGTGCAGTTTCTAGATAAATAATGCGCAAGGCTAGTTTCATCGCATTCCTCTTAATTTTCAAATATTTTTATTAAGGTGTGCGTTCTGATCTGAATGATATTTTACTTATCGATTACTAAGAAATGCAACAAAGTGTTTGTGATAAATACCGGCGAAGAAGAGAACTATATTTGCATCAAAGGAGTCTCCAAAGTTATCTGCAGACTGATTTCGAACTTTTTGAACACCCTTCTGCTGCCGACAATTGATGTTATACAAAGAAAGCAACACCAAAATGGTGGCTTGGAAACAGTTTAACACACTAATACACTTTTTAAGAATTGCCTCGAATGGGTAAATGCGGCAAATATAGTCAACTAGTGGAATGACAGAAGAATAATTCACAAGTATCATCGTAATCCTCTTGCGCAGTAGGCGCTTGAGCAGTGTGGGGGGTAATTGTGTGTGCCTTATTTTCAACTAGTTGCCTAAGTAACTACTTACTGTCCTAATTTGCTATTGGTAGACTTAATAGCCGTACGCGTACGCTGATATAAAGTTATATTCGTTTGATTAACTTGAATTGACTACTTATCCATTTTGCGTATTGCGAAAAGCAGAAGATTCATATGTGGAAGTAGAAAAAAGAATTTTTACTGCTGGTTAGGCAGAAAGAAACTAATATTTCCCAAAATAAACGAAGTTCATTTAACACAGATGCTTAATGATCCTAATTGGGATGGTATTAGGGTAAGTGGAACCTAATAGGTCAGTTTCATTTAATTCATAACAATTTCCTAAAAAGAAAACGAGTCATGAAACAGGAACAAAAGTACAAACGAGTAAACAAACCATTAAGGGACACGATTGAAAGGAAAAATCCGAAAAGAAGTCAATAAGCAATAAAAACCTTGGAAGCCTAAGAAAGTTCGATCATGACTATTTAAATGATGAAAATAGTATCATAGCACTAACTTTATATGATTCAGAGATATTAAAACTACTGAAGAGTTTGTAAAATAAAATAAATATATATATAATCACATTATGGTATCTTTTAATAGTCTTTTGAAAATATTTAGATCAGTTCTACGTAAGTCGGTATTCAATAATTTTGTTAAAATATTTTTTATGTAATCTGGAACTAGGCCCTTGTTAATTTTATGTATGAAAATTAAAACGTTATAATTTAAAAAGTTCTCTACATTCATTAAATTAAGACATTTTAACATGTCGTCTATCCTAATGTACATATTGCATTTTAATATAACTCGCATCACTCTATTTTGTAATCTTTGTAATCGTTCTAGATCGGTCTGATTGTGGGTATACAGGATTTGTACAAGAGTTGAGATGAGGTAGAAATGTAGCATTATAAACAGTTTTATTGCATTTACTGATAGGTACCAACTGACATGTTTAAGAGCGCCAATTTTTTTAAACATTTTTTTACGTGTAACATCCGCATAGCTTAAAATTTAAATTGCAATCAACAATAAATCCTAGATATTTGATTTCCGAAACCAATGGCAGATCTACTTCTTGAAGCTTAAACGATAAATTAGTATCTTTGAACCATTTGAAATTCTGCTGATTACTTATGAGCATACTTGTTTTTGTGATATTCAGTTTTAATTTATTTGTTTTCAGCCATTTAAAAACCAGTTCTAAATTGTGATTTACTTTCTCTACCAACACCCTAGGATCGTGTTCATCAATGTAGACTATAGCGTCGTCAGCAAAAAAATTATATTTGCAATTTTTAAAGATTCTTGACATCATTAATATACAGGGTCACTGGTAATTCGATACATTCCTTTGGAGATGTGATGGGGCATGAGCTAAGGAGTAAATCTAGCCCTAACATACATTATGCAAAACTCAATAGTTTTTGAGATATTTCATTTTTTTTTGTTTTTCTCAAAAAAGTAGATCTTAATGTCTTAAAAGTTAATTTCCAAAAAATCTACTCTCTATTATAAAATTTAAAAATTTCAGATATACTACTTTCTCTAATATTTTTTCAAAAGCTGGTAACATATTGTCTGAAAGTTATTTGTGGCATTCTACGAATATTCTTTCCTATTGTTTGTAACATGTTTATAGGTTCAGCTTTAGTTTTCTTACAGGAATTATTGTCGACACTTTTAAAGAATTTGGCACAATACCACGCTCTAATGAGCCATTATTTAGATGAATCAATTGATTAGATATAATGTCAAAATTAACCGTATAGAAAGCCATATCAATTGCATTCGGACTACTCTTCTTTGCTAGATCAAATACGATTGTTTTTAATTCAGTTTTTATCAACAACTTAAAATTTGGCATTTTTTCTCCTCCTAACTCGACAAGTTCAGACTAATAGTTGCTTTGTAGTATACTATGCACTGTATAAATATATAGATATATAAAATTTATTAAATTTTTCAATCAACAGTTTTGGGTTTTTGCACATTTCATTTTTGAATTGAATTTCTTTAAAAGGTTCGTCATGTTTACTCGATACTATATTTCTTTCTAGATATCTGGCAATAACCAGTACCGCCATCTCTTATTCTATTCTATTCTGTTCTATCCTATCCTATCCTATCATATCCTACTCTATCATATCCAATCCTATCCTATTCTATTATATTCTATCCTATTCTATCCTATTCTATCCTATTCTATCCTATTCTATCCTATTCTATCCAATCCTATCCTATTCTATTATATTCCATTCTCTTGACCCAGTAGTGACCATTACTAGGTATATTATTGTGCGGAAATTAGAATTTTCCAGGATTATTACTGTTAATTTTGTATATTTTATGATTCCATGTTTCAGGTTTCGGAGAAAAATAAGGGCGGCAGATAAAAGAAGTGATATTAGAATGAAGTAAAGCCAACATTATCAGCGTTTTTGGTTCTGTAGAGGGCGAAAGTTTACAGGAAATCAGACATAAGGAAGTTACGCGAGTATTACATGGAGTTAATAAAACTTCAAATACGACAATATCAATATCCGACAAGCACGTTAATTTGCCTGAATATACTGAGTAAACTGATGGCAGCTCGTATCTTAATTATAAAGATTCAAAACATTTAACACAAACAAGAACTTTGTCGGGCTGGTTCAGGAACAACAAGAAGCCTTTGGTAATAACAACCAACTGCTGAGAATAGATTAGAGACGTCTGAATAATGTTGTTTAATTTAATATACACCGTTGTTGGATGATTAATTAAGATAAACCTAATCTCAAATACCCCTGAGTAAATTGAGAATTGATGAACCGTTTTCTAAACTTAGGGCTGAAGGTACATGCATTTCAGCTTTCAGCATAATAAAAACATGTGACGCAATTACGGGGAAAACGAGAAGTAATGACGCTGGTGAAATAACTAATTAGCTAACAGAGAGTCATATGTCATCGTAATTACTCAGAAAATATCAGATAATGAGAAGAAAAATCAAATAAAAGTTGCAATGCTTTTAACATTAGATTTCATTTATATAATGCCTCGATTTTACACAACCCTATAGCCTTAATTGTCAAAACGTCGCTAGAAATATTCAGTACCTTGAAAAACAGTTCAGACTTTTATCTATATGTGAATCATGTGGTACGCATCCGATTGCCTCGTTAGACACTCTAGAAAAGAGAAAATTAGATGTCAATCACACATTAGAGGCAGTTTGTCTCAAGATCTCATGTATAATACGTTGCATCATAAACTGTTGATAATTCTATCGCTGCTACACGCATTAAATACTAGACAAACTGCTATGGGCGTGTACACATATATTCTGTTCTAAGGAACTGTTTTCGGCAATAAATTTCTATTTTTCTGGGTATAATTGATAGGACAAAGGCAATAAAGTTCAATATAATACTTACTTGCTAGATTCCCTTTATAATAATAATGTAACTTTATTACCTAAAGATGCTATAATCGAACCAACAATATATAGAACAGATGTTCATTAAATATTCTCCACTTTACCTTAAATTTATACGTATTACAAATCTTTTTGTATCTAACATAAATAAATAAATACACCACAGGTAACGACGACCCTCTTTATCCCGGAAGACTCTAGAAGAGACTTGTGTGGGAGGGGGCTACACATTTAGAGACAAGGGACACACACCCAATATTCGTGTATAGTGAAAAAATCCCTCTCACAGTATTTTCCACTGCCACGGCCGGGGATCGAACCCGGGACTTTTGGGTGAGAGGCAAGTGCGCTTACCTCTCGACCATCAGTCATAATATATCGTAAAATCATCTAACCTAATCACAAGATAATCAATATTCTTTTTTAATATTACATGCTTAATGAAAAATAAACTCTATATTTTTACAATATTTTATTTCATTTTGTAAACCGTTAAATAATTGAATAATCTTACATATTCAATTACATTAAATCTGCCACTATATCTTTTTTTATATAAAACATGGTTATAAATGGACAATATACTATAAAACAACAGATTTCACACGAGGTTTAGAACAGTTATGGGTTAAAGTTAATCTAAAAAACAAACTTTAGGTATTGGTATCATTTTCAATTCTTGTGGATATGACAACATATCCAATAACTTAATAAAACAGTGCAAGATAAGCATCTGTCAGCCATTAGCTTTTTTAATAAATTTATCTTTTAATTCAGGAACATTTACCGACGTATTTAAATTAGCTATTGTCCAACCGTTATATAAAAAAGGCGACCCCAATGATTATGGAAACTACAGGGCAATTAGTTTACTTTGTAGTTTTCTAAACTTTTTGAGCTTGCTTTAAAGGACCAGTCATTCTTACATGAAAATAATTTATTATCTTCCTATCAACATGGATTCTCCAAAAGTAAGAGTACGGAGTCGGCACTTTGTGAATTTCATGAGTTAATTGTGAATGTCCTTGACTAAAAACAAAATGCTTTAGGATTATTTATTGATTTCTCCCGTGCTTTTGATGTGGTTGATCACAAAATGCTCCTGGATAAACCCCCAGAGGGACTCCATTAAGCCTCCTCACTTCATACCTCAATAATAGAACCCAAATTGTTAAATTAAACCATGATGTAAATAGTATTATATGTGATATAACACAAGGTGTACCTCAAGGATCTGTTTTAGGTCCTCTGCTTTTTAATATATATGCCAATGATTTGATATCATACCTAAGTATAATACCAAATGTCTATACCGTGTGCTATGCTGATGACACGAATGTACTGATCATAGACAGTTATTTGAATGTGGTTGAAAATACTGCTGAACTAGTGTTTTCAAACATAATTAAACGGTCTGAAGGAAATAAACTCAACCTGAATGAAAACAAAACAAAAACATTGTTATTCACTTTGCAAGAAAACATAGATATATCTCTCTCCGATAGTGACATAAGAGTATATGACACAGTTAAAATATTAGGAATGACTTTTGACAGGCATTTACGATGGGGAAGTCATGTTGACACTCTGTGTAATAAATTACGCAGTAGCTGCTGCGGGTTACGCTATATGTCTATGCACTGTGGCAATGATGAGTCTCTACTATGCAAATTTTCACTGCCATATAAGGTATGGTATCGTAAACTGGGGAAACAGTACACATATACAGCGCATTTTCATTCTGCAAAAGTATGCCTTAAGAATTATTGCTGGACTAGGCTTTCGTGAGAGCTGCCGTAGTATATTTAAAAATTTTAACTGTAACTAATTTATATATTTCTCAAGTTTGTGTATATGTTTACAAGGATAAGCATAAGTTTCTTGCTAATAAAGTCAACCATGGTCACGATACAAGATTTAAAGGGATACTGCAGCCAAGCTCTCGCCGTACAGCTTTTTACCAAAAAAACTTTTTTTACAATGGGTGTAAATTTTTAAACTTTTTATGTGATGACATTAAATTGTCTAAGAATGTCCATATTTTTAAAACAAAATTGAAAAAATTATTGCTGGAAAAACTGTTATGAAATGGACGATTTTTTCACATAATTTTTATCGTCTCTATTCTTTGTTTGTTTTCCATTGTTATTAATGACTGAATTTGTTTGGTTTTACAATCTATGTGTATATTTATAAATACTTTTATATACTGATTGCATATGCATTGTGTACTATTATCTGCTTTTTTGACTTGTGTAAAACAATTTTCTGTTATACACACCAATAAATATTATTATTATTATTAGCTGCTTAACCATTGTACGAAATTATTTTATACTGAAAAGTTTCCTAAGCTAGCCCACTATTTTCTTGAAAATCCTCTAGTTCAATTTGATTATAATAGACAATCCTTAGCCAAATTTTTATAAATTACTATGGTTTCACTTCACATTCTCACACAAATAGCCCATGTACATATAACAAATGAAATACTCTAGCAGAAATAATATTAATTCTGTTAACTTGAAATAATATTTCTCTAAGAGGATTTAAAACGATAAGCAAAAGTATACATTACACTCTAAGTCTGCAGACTGCACTGGAGTGCAATCTTATTTTATTGTAGGATCCGAGATAGCGGAAATGATCAAGACATTTCTGTTTCAGTGTTCAATTTTCTGGTGCCGAATTAATTTATTCCTATGTCACAGAGCTACTTCAGACATCTGTGTAGCTTTTAAATAAATTGAATTTCAGGCAAAAGCTAAGTTAAAACAGTTTTGCAATACAGCCGACATGAGTTTGGTATCGATTAATTTAGTTTTTCAACGTTTCTTTCTACTCCTGATGATATTTTCGAACAAACAATTACTTTAGACATAACTTCAAAATTTCCATTTTTTCTAAATACACGTATGGTTTAAATCTAGCATATCTTATTGATATTGCCATCTATTTGAGATGGGATTCGAACTTATATGGAAGTATATTTGCAGATAAATTAAATTCTAAGTATTTTTATTCATTGTTAATTTCTATGAAACATTTTCAACACTCTCTTGGTATTCAAGTGAAGTAAAACTTTATTGTCACATATAAAAAGCTTTTTCATTTATGTACCCCCATTGACTTTACCGTACCACACATTTGAACAAATGATTGGAGAGAGAGGATAGTAATATAACACAGTCGTAATTTTAACAACAGGCATAATAAAATAAATTAAATCAAGTCAATCAAAAATACAGATAAAATTTGTATGCAAAATTAAAATAATAGAGTCATTTAAATGTATTAAATTCACAGAACACATTTATCAACCTTACTTTCCAAATTTATGACACATTTTTTAATATTACATCTGTATATCGATTACCCTCAACTAATGAAATGCAATTTTTACATGAACTGCAACAAATTTTAACAACCACTGAAAATAAAGATACAATCCAGATTCTAATAGGTGATATAAATATTGATATTATAAATAATAAACTCGACGCAATAAAAGATGAATATTTAAATATTACGGCCCAGAATGGTTTTCTACCATTTATTAATGAAACCACAAGGTCATCTTCTTCAAATTGCTTAGATCACATCTTAATAAAAAAAAAGAATTAATTTCGAAAGAATATTGGGATGAATTATATCTATTAAAAGACGTGAACGTTGCTTTTGAGTTTTTCAAAGATAAGCTGTTGTATTATATACATAAATGTACAAAAATTTTTCAAATTAAATCTAACGAAAAAAAGATCAAACCATGGATTACCTGCTGGCTAGTAATTTCTATAAGAAATAGGGATAAACTTAAATTACAATTAAATAGAAATAGAAATAATTTAATACTTGCGCAAGAGTATAAAAGATATAGAAATAAAGTTAACGAACTTCTCAAAAAAACAAAAAGAGAATTTTATTGTAAAAAAATTGCAGAACACAAAAATAATATAAGAAAAATTTGGGAAATAATAAAAGATGGTCTAAATGAAAATACTAACAACTGCCAAACATTAATGTTGAAACATGATAATCAAATTATCATAAATGAAAATCAAATTGCAGAAACATTCAATGATTATTTTATAAATATTGGAAAGGAAATGGCAGATAAAATAAAAGTAGATAAAAAGTTGAATGATAGAGATATTTCTTACAATAACATGTTTCTTAATCCAGTAAGCGAGGATGAAATTTTAAGGAATATTAATAATCTGAATAACAATGCTGCCTCTGGTTATGATAAAATATCAGCAATACCATTTAAAAAATTTGGCACATAATATATAGCAAAACCATTAAATTATATCGTTAATCTATGTTTTGAGGAAGGGATATTCCCATCTGGTTTAAAAGTAAGTATAGTTACTCCTATTTACAAGAGAGCTGACAGGACTGTAGTAGGTAATTATAGACCAATCTCCGTAATTAATAATTTGGGCAAAATCTTGGAAATGTGTATCAAGAGTAGATTGGTGGAACACTTAAACTATAACAAAATATTATCTAATAGGCAGTATGGTTTTCAAGATAAAAAAAGTACATAAGATGCAATATACGAGGTCACCCAAACACTATATAAGTCAATTGAAAATAATGAAAAACAAATAGCGGTATTTTTAGACTTGGCCAAGGCCTTTGATACTGTGTCACATAGTAAATTAATAGAGAAACTTGATAATTATGGTATTAGATGTGTACCTAATAAGCTATTTGCTAGTTATCTCAAATCCAGGAGACAAGTGTAAAAATTCGAAATCTTTAAGGGAAATAAACATGGGCATACCTCAAGGGACTGTCCTTGGACCGCTCCTATTCATCATTTACGTCAATGAAATGCTATTTCTAAACATCAATAGTAAAATTATTGCATATGCCAATGACACTGTTCTTCTGGTTGAAGGAGATACCTGGCAAAATGCTATGGAAAAAACCGTAACTGAATTCGCAGCATTGCAGCAATGGCTCTCAGAAAATTTATTAACAATTAATCTTGATAAAACAAAATTTATATGTTTCAGCATTTATGATAGAAATTCGCCCAATATTAATACATTAAAATTACATGCTGTTAATTGTCTCTTACAAAATAAAACCAATTGCGACTGTACTGGCGAGTTAAAAGCAACTGATAGCATATAATATTTGGGAATCACTATAGACAAAAATATAAAATGGAATGAGCAAATAAATAACTTAAAACAATAAAATACGAATACCATCTCCGAAATATAATGCCTAATTACATATTAAAAACATTGTATTATGCCTTGGCCCAGTCTATAATCCGCTACGGGATAACGATATGGGGAGGAACTTACCGCTCTAATTTAGAACCCTTAAAAATTCCGCAGAAATATTTAATTAAGATAATTTTAAAAAGAAACAAACAATACCCTTCCGATCTATTATTTAATGAATTCAAAGTTTTTGACATTGATATGTTGTATGTGAAAAGTGTCCTCATTTTGACTTTTAGAAATAAAAGTTTATTACACACCACGGTCAATCATGATTACAGCACCCGTAATAAAATAAATTTAAATTTCAATCTGCCCCTAATATCACGCTCAACCATCCAAAGATCAATTATTTACTATGGCCCTAAATTTTACAACCTTCTCCCAATTACGATAAAAAAATTTAACAATATCAAGTTGTTTTCCAAGAGGTTAAACACATTTATTCAGGAAAATGAATCTACTTTTATTCGAATTCTTGTTAATGCTTAGAATATTTATATAAAATTATATTATTTCATTCATAAAATATGTTTTTTGTTAAAAGATAATATCTATGCGATATGTACAGTATAACACGGTTTAG